>CM057009.1:227855619-228208119 GCA_029891345.1 Dryococelus australis | reverse complement strand
TCAAGTTTCTCTAGATGTAATCTTGCCCCTGGGTTACCTTATATTTTTGAACTACGAAATTTATTTAGAAAATGTTTTCTGGAGCTGTCAAAAGACGTAATTTGTTTTTTTTTTCGCCTCCCACCAGAAATAAGCTGTGGATGTGTTTGCATAAGGCACAATTTCGTTTGGTCTGCACAAGCCTCCATGTATGATTTTAATTCGGTTTGCATTTGAACTAAGCACAAATTTTGATCAATTTACATTTGGTTTATTTACTCAACTAGTTGTGAAAAAACGACAGAAATTTGAGGATTTGGTACGGTTTCGACTGGCAATTTTCCTTCCGCCACTTAGGCAGTTTTTCTTATGAGCGTAAAATTCCCATTTTCGGGCTGACCTTTAGTTAGCCTCGCGTGCTTGGCGCAGAGTACACATAAATTCTCGCTGGCGCTGGCTGTATTGTCGTCCTCGGCGTTACTACCTATGCTCATGGAACTCCGCAGGAAATAAGTTGCCCATATGTGTTTCATCCATTTGAATTTGAATGTGTGAATTATATGGAATTTATTTTATGCCAAACACTGTCTCCACATTGGCTCGCCACGTTCTTAAAAAGGGTGGGGGTGTATGCCAATGTTCTTGTGTGCATGTCCTGTTTATGTGCGTGCTTTTAGTGGTATGTGGCAGTCAGGAAAGGTGTTATGGGCCTGAATGTAATATATGTTTTACATAGATGAAATATACGAAATTGAAGTTCTCCATTGTTTTTAAATTTGTTTCCACATGCATACTAAAGCAATAAATATTACAGTTACATATAACAATTGAGACAGACTAAAAATAATATTTTTTCATCTAAATTAAAGTTTTTTTAACTTAAAATATCGAAAATTAATGCTGTGCAGTTATTATGAGGATGCAATCTAACAAAACAAAGCCACCACCATAACAGAATGTAAATGAGAAATTAAATTATTATCTACTGAATTAATTGTAAATTTTGTTATTGTTCATTTTTTAACGTGCAGTGAATATTGCACAGCATGAAGGAAAAAAACCTTACGTTGTATGATTATAATCTACTTATACTCTGATAAACTACCACAAATAAATTGTATAATTTTCGACACAATTTTATTTCTTGTATTTTGCAATTGCCCAAAGTACGCTAAATAGAATTATAAGCATTAACATCAAGTTTCAACAATTCACACTGTTCCTGATAACCAGTCAAGCAAAAAAAAATTACTAATTTACAACAAGTGGTGTATACCAAACATAATAAAGAACCATATACATTCATACAATAATTCAATCACTTTAATCGCATCTCCATGCTGACTCGATTTCAATTGCATTTAAGGCTCTTATAAAATTCTATAAATTGCCTTCAGATATGATAAAAGCTTGGCATATAAAATCTTTAACATGAACATAAAATTTAATAAACTGATAACAATAACTTTGATAGTAAATTCATTAAATAATATTCCCCTAGTCAACTAAACTTTCTTAACATGAACAGGCCATACTGACTTGATAATTGGCAAACATAAAATAAAATTTATGAAAATGTAACCAATGACTAGAATCAGTTTTCTTAAAACTAGTAAAACAAAACTAATGTGCCAATTAAAAATCATTTCTAAACAGGAAATAAACAATTTAATACAAATCCATTATGAAGAGTGGCACCCAGACGTAGCCATGGCATGTTACATTACTCCTCTGCTAAAAAGCCATATAAATCATTAAGTAAAAAACTTCAATTAAACTTGATGAACTGGTTGGCAGTTCACAAGAATGTTAAGATGTCAGCCAGCTCTAAAATTATAATGGCACATTTATAAAACATGAACACAAAGAAGTTGTGAACGACAAATGCACAAAAAAGTACAAGACCAGGGCAAGCCAAATAGGGCTGCAGACAACACACACTAACAAATTAAAAACTCACAAACGAAACACACAGTGACGCGTTTAGTTAAGTTCAAAGAAAATTTTAAAATTGCATCAAAACTAATTTTAGAAAAACCCAAAATTACTGCATGCCTGCAAAACTTACACATACCAGAAAACATTACATATTAAAAAACACTAGAGCCTACAATTCCTGGAAAACTCCGTTCACAACTCACCGTTTCATTGCTACAATTCTCTACCGGCAGCTTAACTCCAATTACTTTAACATAGTGAACATAATATAAATGTTGTTCGACAATCACTGACAATAGTATTCACAAGTGTGCTGTCCCTCAACAAATTGCTAACAGCTGAATAAACCCATCTCAAACATTGCTTCAATGTGTCTTCAGACGGTTATGCCGGGATAAAAGTCGAAGGGTAGGTGTGCAACTAAGTATATTAACATTAACGCCTCTCAGAAAAAATCGTAACTCGCATAGGAGGGGAATTATGGTAAGGGATCATGGGGAGGAAAAAGGAGGGGATGCCGAGCACCACCGAGGAAGTGTTCAGGTGCTCTTTTACAAGTGTTTGTTAAAGGAATTAGGCGGCAACGACTGCTCCACCATCGCAACCCCCTCCCTTAAACATTGGTCACTGTTGATACCCTTACTCAATCTGGGCGAGAACACATTACAAAGTCACTGAACTATCGTTAGTTACAAAAAGGAGAATATTGAAGTATGAAAAAGTGGGAAAGCCTCCCAAAGTACCAATACAGACATACATATTCAGAATACTTGTAAAACAAACAATAACAATATATATCTATGTCTTTTGAAGACAATATTCAATAAATAAAGAACTTAATTCCTGGAGATGATAATGACAGGCTGCTAAGTGAAAAATCACCAAGCACCAGAGTCTGGTTACTTCGCGAGTGTCCATGGGCCACCACTCCCCTAGTGGGGAGGGGGTGTTTGCCGACGAAATCTAGAAACTGGAAGGCCGCACTTCCCAGCAGGCAAGAAGAACCTTCTTCGCATGAAGAGGCTGCAGAAACCACTGCCCGGCTCGGGGACGATGGGAAAAACCAAAAAATAAAAGAGAATTAGAAAGGGCTAAAACAACAATGCATGTGGACAAGAATCTACGTAAGAGAAGACAATGTCCACTTACAATTTCTCAAGACTCAGATCCTATGGCACCATCAGTTCAATCATGACCTAGGCACACACAAATATAATTGACACACATGCACCTTCCTGTAGGAGCAGCCATATGAGGGCGCCACTAGACTCACTGTGTTGGGTGCAAGGAATTTGTGGTTCCTGAAGGGACTCACAAATTTAGGCAAAAATTTACTCGACAGGTTTCAAGTCGGCGAGAGTGTAACTTTTGCAAAGCACCAGGTTTCCTACCTTAAAATTTTTAGATCTAAAATGGTTAGTTTTATTAATGACCTGCTATTTAGCTATGCCAACCTGCCTGTGCATCTCTCCAAGCAGGCGATCCTGGTCAGCATCGCCAAGTGGAGCATGAAAGGGAGGAATGTTACAAATGTTAAGAAGGGGGTTACTCAAATGGCGATCAAGGAAAGGTAAATAATGAGGAACACTGGTTGATCCATGAAAGGAAATATTAAAACCAACATTTATGAAATCCAGGTCTTAATCTCATAGGATATGAACACGATTGTAAAATATGGTAAGTGATGCCTTCAGGTTTTTATTAAACCTCTCACCTGGTTACCCTTTGGTTATTATGGACTTGAAGTGAAATTATTTATGGCCCAATGAAACACATGTCCTTGAACTCATTGGATGTCAAATACTTTGTATTATCCATGAGGCTCTCAACAGGAGCACTAAACTCTTTCCAAACCTGCTCGGTCAGGACCTTAACTCTTGTAGATGCCTTCATATTCCTTAGAGGTAACAATATAACAAACTTTTATAAGGTATTAAGCAATATAAAACACAGATATTCCCCTTTTTCGAACGAATCAAATAGCCTAAAATATCCAAATGAACAATGTCTCAAGGAGCCTCTTAAAGTTGCACTATGGCCTGCCCAACATAGGCCTGATGTGCTTGCTTGCTCTTTTAACAGGCATCACAAGAGCATACATAATCAGAAACTTTGCTCTTCAGTGTGGGCCAAGGAAAGTAGGTGGCAGTCTTATGAAAGTTCTGGCTAATCTGCTGGTGTCCCCCAAATAAGGAATCGTGAAAATTGGCCATTACTATGGGCTGCAAAGATAAGGGAACAACAATCTTGCAGGCACACCCACTATTTCCGGAAAAATATAAGATACCCTTCTTCAAGATGTAAGGCAGTACAACACACTAATTCAAATCCCTCACCACCTGGAACAAAAGGTATTATCAGCCTGTGCCTCTTTATGGATGCTGCCATGGCCTCTGCCTCTTTCACTTCGAAATCGTCCACGTCATATATGCAATACGACACATCAGCAGCTTGATTTTCAATGCCACAGATGTTATGTACCTTAAAGCGAAAGTGCAATAACCGCAATACCCAATGATCCAATTTACCTAGCTATGCGGATGGTTCAACACCCAGCTCAGAGCGTGATTGTCCATGAAGAAGTCCCATTCCTCATATTCAATATAAGAGGCAAATTTTTTCAAGCCAAATATAAAAGCTAGGGCCTCCTTATCTTATACAGTCCATGAATACACTCAGCCTCAGATAAGCTGCGGCTAGTGAATGCTACAGGCACCAACCCATGTTCCATCAGTTGGATCTCTACCGCTCCTAAGGCCAGGAGGAAGCATCTACCTGAAGAACGAACATCTTGGAAATATCCGGCAGATAAACAGCCAGTGGCGATGATAGCTTTCCCTTCAAAATGAAGAATCCTGTTTCCTGCTTTTTGCCCAAATTAAACTAAAAATTATTCTTCTTCCATAGATTCAAGGGGGTGGTAATCCCGGAATAATGATCGATGAAATGACAATAGTAACTCATGATCCCTAGAAATTTTTGAACATACTTAAGTATATTGGGACGTGGAAAAATTTAAAATTGGAGCAACATTATCCAGATCAATAAGTATATGTCCCTCACAGAGCAAAAACCCTAAGAACTTTACTTTATGAGACCCTAGACTATCCTTCTCCAGGCTTGCTCTAAGGTCTACCTCTCGCATTTTGAGGAAAAATTGCTGCAAATGTGACAAGTTAGACTCAAGCTTATAACTAGAATCTATTACATCGTCGATTGAGTTAAATTCAAATTTGCATTTAAACTCAAACAGTACATGATCGAAAACAAATGACAAGGCCTGAATTCCCAAAATTTTAGCCCATAGGTATACAAGTAAACTCGTACTAGTTCTATGGTGTACTGAATGCAGCATACTTTGTGTATGCTGAGTCTATGTGGCACTGATGAAAACTATTATTAAGGTCGAAGACCAAAAACACTCGGGCCTTATCTAAATGCTGAAGGGTGCAATCTATTAATCACAGAGTAAAGAGATCCTTATGACATTTTGTTCAATTAAGAATGATTTATGACTAGCCTATATGTATTACTATCCCTTTGCCTCACCAAAACTCCTGGAGAATAGTAGTCAGAGGTGAATGGGACAGTAACACCTGCAGCTAATAACTTCTCTAAATTCTGGTGAAAAGCCTGGAGCCACTTGCCCTTTGAGGCTCCAAAATAGTGTCATGTTATTAATTGAGAGTTTTCAAGTAGTGCTGTATAAAATTTTTGCATTTCTAGTCACTCTATAATCGCGAAAATTCAAATAGTAGCCACAGGTAACTGATTTAAGGAGCAGGTTACAGCTCGCCTGTAACCAACCCTTTGTATATTGAAACTTGGCATTGGTTTATTGTGCCTGTAATATAACAACGAAGTTTACCATGAAATTGAGTAGTAGAGTCCTTGAACTGTTAAAATATAAGGATGTTGGACATCCTATGTAATCAATATATTTATGCTCGAATCCTGTATTTTTAATAAATGTTATCCTCATAATATATAGTACTTAAGCGTATAATGTATAGAGTTCTGATATCAATTTAATATTGATGTTGAAAATCAGTAAGCTGGCAGAGAAGCTTTTAATATCTACATAATTGGTTTGGGGTGGACTGTTTAAAGTGACAGTTTACCTTAATGTTGTATAAATATCATATTTTATTTTAATTGGAAAGTTTTTGTATTATATTTTGTATAATTTTTATCTGTTGGGTGTTTTATCCTCAGAACAAAGACATACAAAGTCCAACATACTGACAGCTATGAAAAATTGAAGTATCTGAGCCAGATCTAAGGAAACAAGCTGTAAAATTCGCTCGAGGGATAAGAAGAAAAGCTTATCAAGTGAATGACTAGCAACACTCGCCCAAACACAGGATGACTGGAGAGGTACTGCACTGTAAAATCTTCTTGCTCGCACCATTGTTGCACTGCGATGCATCATAGCTGTATGGCCATCATATTGTCTTTAACAAAGACATCAGAGTCTTGTAGAAAGACTATTAAATACTTGTGTTGTAAATAATATATGAATCCAACGTTGCTCATGATGACACGCAATAGAACATTGAATAGACGTGAGTGCAGGCCTAGCACTGTAGCACAGGATTTTATTTGTGATAAAATACCATAAATAAAATGTTCTCACATTGACAAAATTTTATATCTTGTATTTTGCAAATTGCCCAAAGTACATTAAATATTAAAAGCATTTACATAAAGTTTCAACAATTCACATTGTTCCTGGTGACAAGCCAAGCTAAAAAAACAGGACCAATTTACAACAATTAGTGTATACAAAACATGATAAATAGTCATAAAATCATACAATAACTCAATTACATTAATTGCAGCTCCCTGCTGACTCGATTTCAAATGCCTTAAACGCTCTTATTTAATTTGATAAAATACATTCACACATAATGAAAACTTGTCATATAAAATATTTAACTTGGACCAAAATTTATTAAAACCATAATCATTAAATTGATGATAAAGTCATTGAATAATATACCACTATTAAAATAAACATTCACAACACCAACAGGCCATACTGACTTAATAATTGGCCAACATTAAATTACATTTATGAGAATGAAAACAATGGCTAGGATCTACTTTCTTAAAGCTTGTAGAACAATACTGATGATCCAATTAAAAATCATATCAAAACAGGAACGAAACTATTTACCACAAATCCACGAGAAGTGGCAGCCATACGCGGCATGTTAAAGAACTGCTCGTCTAAAAGACTATATAAAACATAAATTTAAAAACTCCAATTAAACTTGATGAACTGGGTGGCAGTTCACAAATACCCTACCAAGGCATCCAACTCTAAAATTGCAATGTCATGTTTACAAAACATGATCACAGAAAAGTTGTGGGTGACATACGCACACAAAAAGAACAAGGACGTCCAAGCCAAATAGGGCTGCAGACAAAACACACTAACCAATGAAAAACTCACAAACTAAACTAACAGTAACCCAGTTTAGTTAAAGCCAAAGGAAATTTTGAAAGTAAACGAAACTAAATGGGGAAAAACCCTAAATTACTGCATGCCTGCAAAGAGTAATGCACACTACAGAAAACTACATATTAAAAGAACTAGAGCACAAGATTACTGCAAAACTCTATCCACAATTCACAATTTCATTGCTCCCTTCTCTACTGGCATCTTGACCACAATTACTTTACCATATTTAACAGAAAATAAACGTTGTCCGATGATCATTGGCAGTAGTGTGCTGTGCCTCAACAATTTGCTATCAGCTGTGGGAACCTATTTCAAATGTTACTTCGATGTGTCTGCAGTCGGTTATGCCAGGAGAAAAGTCGAAGGGGAAGGTGTTCAACCAACTTGATAAATATTGACCCCTCTCAGAAAAAATCGGGACGCACATAGGAGTGGAATAATGGTAGATGATCATGGGGAGGAAGAAGGAGGAGATACCAAGCACCACCGAGGAAATCTTCAGGCACAGCTCTACAAGTGAACGTTAATGAAACTAGGCGATGGAACCACCGACGCAACACTAATGTTTGTAAAAAAATGCACTACTAAGAAATATAGGTGAGATTTAAACGAATTTTTTTCTGCAGATTAGGTACATGACAATACACTATTTATCAGGATTGCAAACCTGTACATAATCTCTGTCCTTGAAAGTACAATATGGAATGGAGTCTCCATTAGCTGCAATCAGAGCCCCTAAACATCGTGGCATGGAATCAAAGACGGCCTGGATATATTCGTAAGGACTCGCCCTTTACATGGTTTGTATTCGAGTCTACAAACCATCAACAGTGTTTGTAGGAGTTAAGTGAAGAATCAATCGCCGATCAGATGTATCCCAGAAATGTTCGATGGGCGATATGTCAGGCAGACATACAGGCCGGGGAAGCAGTGGTAACTGTTGCTCATTGAATAAGGCTTGAAAATTCCCCGCCATATGTGACCTAACATTGTCCTGTTGAAATATGCATGTGAAGTCGCCTGAAGAAGGGGCAGCAACTCAGGCACTACGATCTACCTAATGTAGTGGTTGCTGTTCAGATTGTCCTCAATATGGAGTAGTCAAGTTCGCATTTTGTATTGAATGGCACCCCACACCATCCCACACATGTGGTCTTTGTCTGCTATGCCACTCCATAATTCATGTTACAATAGCTGTCACCAATCCAAAAAGGAAACGTGATAATATCACAGAGTGTCAAGCTCACCGAGTGTTATTGCACCGAAATTCCGCTTCTGCCTAGCTCATCATTTGCGAACCTCATGATGTATGAACTGCATTACAGTGTTATACTCACCCAGTGACATTTACACCGCAGGGCCATTTACACCGTAGTGCCATTTACACCGCAGTGCCATCTTCACCATGTACCATCTGCTACGAGTGTCAAGTTCACCATGTGTAAACTGAACCACTGTCAGTCTCTCTCATTGCCATATACACCGCTGTGACATCCTCTCTGCATGACATTTACTACTAGTACCAAGATCACCAAGTGCCTACTGCACCTTTGTGTCAGTCTTGCCGAGTGCAGTACACACACCTGTGACATTCTCTAAGCACGACATTTGCTCCGGGTACCACGCTCACCGAGTGTAAACTGCACTTGTGCGTCGGTCCATCCGAGTGTCATATACACCGCTGTGCCATCCTATCCGGGCAAAATTCGCTCTGGGCAGCAAGCTCACAGTGTGTTAACTGTAAATCTGTTTCACCTTAGACGATTGCCATTTACACCGGCCCAAGTAGCAAACAACAAGTAGATAACAGTTGCCCAACTGTTGGCACAGGTGGTACATGTTCGCCTACATGACTGTGTTTTCTTATTTGGTATACAATAAGACCATGTGAACAATAGTGACTGTATTTGCTTCAGAAGAATTTTTGATATGGGCCATTAAACACAAAATGAATGTCAGAATTTAAAGAATGGCCCACAAGCAAACATCATTGAATCATCCGCTGGCATCTTAGAACATGTGGAAAACATTTGGCTGATGAATACTAAAGAGTGTGAAAATAAGATATTTTTTCATATAAAACCCTCATGTGGTTGAGAGGTTCAATTCTGATAGTTGGCCATCATCATGCGGCCAAATATGGCCCACTTATCACAAAATGATTGACAGTATTTCATATGTGGCCCACAAGCAAACATCAGTGAAACACCCGCAATCATATTAGAATATCTAAATAATGTGTGGCTGATGTATGCCAAAGAGTATGATCATGTTTGTGCATAAAGCCCTTACGTGGTAGAATTGTTAATTACTGATAGTTGGGCATCCTCATGTGGGAAATTGTGGGCCATTTAACACAAAAAGATGGACGGAATTTCATATATGGCACACAAGCAAATGTCAGTGAAACACCCACATGCATCTAGAGTATGTAGAGTTTGTGTGGGTGATGTTCGCCAAAGAGTACATATTATAAGATCACATTTGTACATAAAGCACTCACATAGTAGAACAATTCATTTTCGATAGTTGGGCATCATCACGTGTGCCCCAAGTAACAAACAACAAGATGTTAACAGTTGGCTTACGGTTGCCAGTGGTGACAATGTTCGCATTTAAGACTGTTAGCATTTATTATATGCTTGGCAATCATGTCATATAAACAAAAGTGACAGTGCCTATTTTAGAAATACTCGTAATGTGGGCCAATGCTCTCATGACGATTGCTAGATTTCAACAGACGCCCCACGGCAGATGATAAAGGAAATACTAACTGTTACTTACTGTTGGGAAAATGTTAGCAGCATGTTTATGGGCCATATACAGCATGCCAACTGTTGTTCACTGCTGGGGATGTAATAGCACAATACTTCGCACTTTTTGTGGTATGCCAACTGTTCTTTATTATTAAGGAAACATGATCAGGAAGCTTATGTTCAATTTATGACACACCGACTATTTGTTGTGCATATTCAATTAATTTTTTTTTTTCCATCTATAAATGAAGTAAAATTATCACATGGCATTACTATTAATATTATGAAATAGTTTTTAGACTAGACACTTGCAAAGCATAACACACAAAAAATCGTTTTGTTTGCATTTTAAATTCTACCTGAAAGTAGTCCGAAAATAAAATACTAATATTTTAAACAAAACACATAAATCCCAGTGTTGGCTCGTAATGCTAACATTGTCTATATAGCAAAACTAATAATGCATTATATATGCAAAGAAGTATTCAGATTTACTTAAAAGGTCGTATGTGAATACATAGTAGAGTAGTTGAAGTAATTCTTGATTGCAGAATAAAGGTTTGTGAGATAGATTATGGGTTTCCTCCAAAAAATTTTACTAATTTTGAAATAAAGCTGAAGATAACACATATAAATATGGTGAATACATCTATTTTATTTGGGTTAGCCACAATTATTTTTTGGTTTTGAAAATGCATGGCAAACTTCGTCTATGTGGGCCATAAGTAGCGAATAGCTGGGCAACAAGTGGCTTACCAACAGTTGGCTAACAACATGTGGTTTACTTATGGTAGGCCAGAAGCAGAAAGTCGGAAGTGGCCCACTTGTGCTTAACTTATGGGCAATTCTTGTTTTCCCAGACATCAGCCAACTGTTCATCAAGAAGTGGCCCGCTTGTGGTTGACTTATGGGCAACTCTTGATTGGTCAAACATCAACCGACAGTTAATCAAGAAGTAGCCCACTTGGGGTTGTCGTATGGGCAACTTTTGGATTACCAGACATCACATGACAGTACATCCAGGTGTAACCTGCTTGTTCTTAACTTACGGGGAACTCTGTTTTTGCCAGATATCTCCTACCGGTAAATATCCGTATGTGGCCCGCATGTTAACACATCATACCACAGACATCATTCATCATGTGTGCCACATGCATCTGCAAATGCATTCCGCTTCTTGAATGCCTGTGTGTGCCGCATTTGGGGTGCTTGTACACAATTAGGTCTGCACTTTTGGAACCACTTAATTTTGCTACTTGGGGGTGTGCCATCCTCTCTGTGCGACATTTGCTCAGAATACCAAATTCACAATGTGACAATTGCACTGCTGTATCATGTTCGCCGAATGCCATATACACAGCTTTGCCATGCTCTCTCTGCGAAATTTGCTCCGAGTACCTAGCTCACTTGTGTCTACTGCACCTCTGTCTCAGTGTCGCCGAGTGCAATATACACAGCTATTCCAGACTCTCTGCAAGAAATGTTCTACGAATATGACATCACCAAATGTCAACTACACTTTTGTGATGCTGTGCACCAGCGACCCTAGACGCAACCAACACTCATCGGACACATGAGTTGTCACCGAGGGAGCTGCTGCGCACAGCACACCATTCCACAAGTACAGACAAAGTGCATCAATGTAGTGATAGTGCACGGTTAAAAAGCTGATCTGTTAAAGTGTTTGTTAATATTGTAAAAGGGAAAACAAAAATGCATAGTGCATTAATTGCAGTAAGCCAGAAGCACCATATAATTTTCAGAGTTATGTTTATCTTTGATGTGTCTGATCCAAATATATCGATAGTGCGTGGTTAAAAAGCAGAGCAGTTAAAGTGTTTGTTAATATTGTAAAAGGCAAATTAAAAAGGCAGAGTGCATTTAATACAGTAAGCCTGATGCTCCATATAATTTTCAGGGTTATGTTTATTTTTGACGTGTCTGACCCAAATGTAAATCAGGTTTTTCATGTGTATGCAGTGTCTAGTTTAGACACATGATTAGTTTGGTAAAGTTCTGAGTGTGCAATATTTTGTTTTATTGTGTTAATTGTGTTTTTAAATATACTGTGTTTATGTTTTCTTGTTCCTAATGAAACACACTCGTGCATCATCATGCACGTCATGCAGAGATATTACCGTAAGTCACTGCCGTCCATAAAACTTATGGTTTAGCTTATGAATATTTTTATAGTGTATTGTGTATAAACTTTTAAGACTGTTTTGATGCCATGTGGAGAAAATATGTTTCACGTGCATAGAGCACACATTTGTTTCGTGTACTAGAAACAGTGTTTTACACTCGTAGCAGTGGCACATTACATAATAAATAACAATGCAATTTCCTAGCACAACTATTACAAGCACATACTGCTATTTTAGTCAAATAAGTTTTAAGAGATGAGAAGTACAGTATTCAACAGCATTATGCCTGTAGTGAAGTAGTATTTTGAGGTTAGGTTGTTACAAACAGCTGCAACATAATGTAAACTTGACCATGTGGGTTTCCTAGCCCTACCTTTTTAACAAGTGCATAAAAGCCACAAATTGAGAACATTTTAATGTCAACACTTGAAAGCCACTGGTTAAATTAGTGCTGTGATAGATAAGACTCAAAACCAGACCGTATATTTTGTCCACAATCAAAGGTAAAAACGATGTGTTGTGAACACTGTAAGAACTTAATGTTGTGGTTAAGTAGCTGCATACTGGCGTAGTAAAACAATATTTTTATTTTATATATAAGAGAATTATAGTGTTAAATGAAAGTGTTTACATGTTATAGTTTGTCATTTGAAATCATTCTAGAGCATCATCCAATTTAATATATGTAATAAAACTAAAATAAGTTTTTCATAAGGTGCGCACGTAAGGCTGGTCACTGAGGAGGTAGCCCACCCGACATCAAGAGAGTAGCGTGGTAACCTCGGTACCGTGTGGACGCACATCGTCGCATCCTCCCCGGACCTTCATCATTTTTATTTCAATCATGTAGAGTATCAATATTCTAGCATTGTAATGGAACCATAAGTTATATGTTACCCGGGTAGAGTGCCACACAGCAGCCCAGCACATATTTTATATTTGTGGGATTTAATTTTTCATGTAACAGTTGTTGGCTTCAGGCTATTTTGTCCGCTTCAGTGTACTCCGAATATAAAGAAGTCATGTTTTATAAGTTTCTCATACGAGGGAGCGAGTTAAATAAATTGTGTATGTTTCGAAAGTCGGTGTTCGATTAATTTTAAAGGATCACTTCACGAACCCTTAACCTGGAAAGTGTTTTGGTAACAGTATGGGATGGCCGAATCAATCCCTCAACGATTAGTATAAGCATTTAGAGGAAGCTTAGATAGCCTCTACTAGACTAGGTAAAGGATGGATATAGTTTCATGTCTCTTCGACACATCTACAGAGACATATGCACATCTGGGGGCCACATTTAGGCGATCGGCCCACAACCCAATGCATTACACCGTGCTCTACTCTGAAGGAAGCACTGGTGCCCGCCCGGAAATAACCTTCGAAGAGCCCATCGCCTTAATGAAACCCCAGGTGCTGCAAACCTCCGAGGATCAAGTGGTGCCACAGCTAGTGTAGCTTTATTTGTAATAGTGAACTGTACATCACGTTATTTATCTGTCTTCAAGTAGCACCACAACGAGTGTATGGTTCCGTCAACATTGAATTATGCCAACATGAAAATTGTCTGCCCATGTTTCTATTCAAATCTTTAGTGTTTCTGTTCCTTGCTTCATATGGTCCTTGTCCGCATGACCACGTGCAACCACGTGTTTATAAGTTATTTTCCATTTGAACCATGGGTTCTCATATTTTGCTACTGGTAACACCTCATCTTTATGGACAGTTATCATGTAGAAGAAAGGGGAAAAGAATATTCAATGCAAGAAAATTGCCAGAAAACAAGAACCAGTTTGAGGGAAAAGTCATCATTGTTAAACAAAGGGATCCACCATCTTGGAACAGCAAGTGCCCTGTGATGTCAACCTATGATGCCGTCTTGGTGCACATATTCTTCGCTGAGGGGAGTGTGACATCTGTTAACCCCTCCATCCACACCACGATGAGCTGGAAGGACCACCCTTACCGAGACGTGCGCATGGGTGATTGCCGCAGACCATGAAGCCATGTGGCCTGGCGCAGAGGAACAACAAAGCGACTACCATGCTGTGCATCAACGAAATCCAATCAACAACATGGGGTTTTACTTCCATATGCAAGCCATAATGCATCAATATTGCATAAAACAGAAATGTGGTGACATGAGCTTATTTGTTATGAATCAGGCCATTTGTACCTGCCTTATCGACGGCCATACAGCAGCAACTAGGAATACTGACCTGCTGCTCGGAGATAGAAGCAAGAATGGTCACCATCCACAAAGTGAGCACCACACATACCCCATTACCATGCCGGTCACCCATCCAAGAAATGAACACAGAGCAGACCCCAATATCGTCACGAGTCAAACCCAACAGCATTCTGGCAAACAATGCCTATTAACATCATTCACACCGCAACAGACAGGGTCAAAGGTACTCCTTTCCTGAACACAAAACAGATGGAACACCCTACTAGCAACATCAGATGTTGGGACAGCCGCATCGTCACCTTACAGCGAGCTGCCTAGACACAACCTGCAACACACCACCTCACCCATGGAGGCGTTTTTAACCAACAAGCAGATGCCAACAGTGTATCATGGTATCACAATGGACTGTGGGACCGCAATGCCAACATCGCATCTGCCCCATCCATGCCAATACTGCCCCGTAACAAGGTATCACTGGCACAGTGGGTCGCGGAATCGACCGTGGAAATCTATTCTCAGGACTGTCAGACACGCAACTACACAGTGCGATCGGGCGAGTGAGAAAGCATCTACGAAACAAAATCCAGTGTGTCCAGTCGATACTGAACAATAGGAAACAGTCTACGAATGGCAGAACATTTCCATCATGAAACCACTAACAATTAGCGAAACAAAAACATGCCACATCGTGTTCACACAGAGTGTCAATAAACTGGTAGGACCGACGCCCATCTCGAACATGAAGCGTATGCAAGGGATGCAACCATTGCCACACTGGCAAAAGCGTAAATACTAATTACACAACAACAAGAAATGGCAAATGTGCGGACAATTGAGTCTTGTAGTTCGCCAGCTTACAATAGAACATTGCAAACAGAGGGTACCATATTCCCTATGTAAAAAGTGCTCACATGTTAGGCGACCACAATGTACGTGTATGCACCTAAAACTCAAGCAGGATATTAGGCCACCAGGGCCAAACCACAGTGCATAAATATTGCGACACTTTCATCAAAACCTGACCTCAAATTCTCGGATAGACAAAAGTCTTTTCATCGTCATTCATGGCCATATTTTTGGAGTGAAAGCAAGTGCATCTTCTCCACGTGCGTTTGTTTAAATTCGGCCCAGTCACCGACATCAACAAAACATATATCACCACGGTGCGACAGGAATGGGAATTCCACAACCCTGCCACCACCTATATTGTTTTCATTATGCTGAATGCAGCAGCACCGTGTGCAGGGAATACCGCACCACTCAAACAGCAGTGTGTCCAGTATTATCGTCGACTCATCAAAATATTCACCTCACATCATTGTTCAATGGATGGGGGGAGGGAGTCATGTTACACAGTGAGGGTAGGCCAATGCAGAACTGCCATCTACAATAGAGATGCATTAAGGTTAACTACGACAAGCAAAGTGATACCGACATCTGGAGACGAGGCAGAAGAAAGGGGGAGAAGAACAGGCATCTCACCGACTCATTGTTCCTGTACGGCAAGTCAGAGGAATGTTAACACAGAACTTGCTACACCCACTACAGGGACACCCGATGTCAACACATACACAAGGGCAACCATAGGGGACAGCAGTTTGGGGAACAACAGTCAGCAGGAAAACAGTCCGCCGCTTATAGATTTTGACGTCGAAAGTAACGACCCAGGAGAGTCCCTCAAGATGGCAGCGACTGCCAGGAACATCTCGACCCCGAAAGGGCCACAACTTCGGAATAAATTTTGAACACAACAGTGTTTCTTCGTTTAGCAGCAGAAGAAGAGGGTACGACTACGTCAGAGCAAAGGGGTGTGACAGTTGAGCACGTATGAGGGAGCCTTACCCCGAACCGACGACGCCCGCTCATCTCTGCTAGCAGCAGCAGCAGCGATGAGACGGAGTCAGAGGGCAACTTTCCCCCACCCCACCATTCGAAGAGAGCGCGCAAAGAAGGCCATGCCACATGCACAGCCTGCAGACACGTGCCATTGCCCACCATACATTTCACCATACTGGGAAAAGGTAAACAAAAGCCGCAACCTGCAAAACATCAGCCACTGGCCAACAGGTACAGGATGCGCCCACACAAACTTCTACGACCACCAGCAAGATGTTGTTCGTCATGAAGGGATGAAGCTTCGACGAGCGAACGATCTCGAGGGAGAAGGGGTGTTTGATGTGCGCCGGCGACTCTAGACCATTCTTCCCGTTTACGCGACCAACATTCATTGGTCATGTGAGTTGTCACTGAGAGAGTTTCTGCGCTCAGCGCACTGTTCCATGTGTACACGCCTAGTGCAACAATGTAGTGATAGTGCACGGTTAAAAAGCAGAGCTGTTAAAGTGTTCGTTAATATTGTGAAAGGTAATGTAAATACACAGAATGCATTTAGTGCAGCAAGCGAGATGCGCTATATAATTTTCAGGGTTATGTTTATGTTTGTTGTGTCTGTTCCAAATGTTAATATAGGGTTTCATGGGTATGCAGTGTCTAATTTAGACACATGATTAGTTTGATAGTGTTGTGTGTGTACAATATTTAGTTTTATTGTGTTAATAGTAATTTGAAATATATTGTTTTGATTTTCCCTTGTTCCTAATGATACGTACTCATACATCACCATGCTCGTCATGCAGAGATATTACCGTAAGTCACTGCCGTCCATAAAACTTATGGTTTAGCTTATGAATATTTATATAGTGTAGTGTGTATAAATTTTAAGACTGTTTTGATGCCATGTGGAGAAAATATGTTTCACAGAGTTTTACACTCGTAGCAGTGACACAATACATAATAAATTACGGTGCAATTTTCTAGCAGAACTATCGCAAGCGCATACTGCGAGCTTAGAAAAGAAAGATTTAAGAGATGAGAAGTACAGTATTCAACAGCATTATGCTCGTAGAGAATTAATATTGTGAGGTTAGGTTGTTATGAACCGCTGCAACGTAACGTAAACATGCCCGCGTGGGTTTCTTAACCCTATATTTATAATAAGTGCATAAAAACGGCAAATTGAAAAACTTTTAATATGAACACTGGAAAGCCACGGGTGAAATTGGTGCTGTGACATTTAAGCCTTAAAACAGGACAATTTATTTGGCCCACAATCAAAGATAGAAATGATGTGTTCTGAACACTGTAAAAATTTAATGTTACGATTTGTTGGCCACATACAGGTGTAACAAATAGTAATTTTGATTATTTATATGAGAAAATTGCAGAATTAAATAAAAGTGTTTATATGTTGTATTTTGTCATTTTATCCATTTTAATATGTGTAATAAAATTAATATAAGAGTTTCTCATAAGTTTCGCGGGAAATGCTGGTCAATGAGGATGTTGCCCGCCCAACGCCAAGAGACTAGCATGGTAACCTCTACCACGCTACTCGCACATCGTCGCGTCCTCCACGGACCTTCATCATTTTTATATCAATCATGTAAAGTATCAATATTCTAGGTTTGTAATGGAACCGTAAGTTATTTGCTCTGCGGGGAGAGTTTCATACAGCAGTCCAGCACATCTTTTATACGTCTGGGATTTAATTTTTCATGTAACCATTGTCGGCTTCGCACCATTTTGTCCGCTTCAATGTACTCCGAATATATAGAAGCTATGTTTAATAATTGCCTCATATGTGGGAGCAATTTAAATAAATTATATATGTTTCGAAAGTCGGCGTATCATTAATTTGATAGGATCACTTCACGATCCCTTAACCTGGAATGTGTGTTGGTAATGGAATGGGATATCCGGAACTATACCTCAACGATTATTATAAGCGTTTAGAGGAAGTTTAGATAGCCTCTACTAGACTAGGTAAATGATGGATATAGTTTCGTCGCTTCTCGAGACACCTAAAGAGATGTATGCACATCTAGCGGCTGCATTTTGGCGATCGGCCCATAACCAAATGCAATACATCGTGCTCTACACTGATGGTAGCACTGATGCCCGCCCGGAAATAACCTACAAACAGCCCGTCACCGAGATGTCAGTGAGAGTCACGTCAAGTGCTGTATTCACAGCTGTGCCATCATTACCGCACGACATTTGCTTTATGCACCAAGCTTACTGCGAGTCAACTGCAAGAATCTGTCAGTCACAGCGAGTGCAGTATACACAGCGGTGCCATTCTCTCCATGCAAAAATTTGCTCCAAATACAAAGATCACAGTGTGTCGATTCCACCACTGTGTCAGTGTCGCCGAGTGCCATATACACAGCTGTGCTTAAAACCCTGCACGACATTTGTTCCGAGTTCAAATCACTGTGTGACAACAACAAGTCTGCAACCGAGTGACATATACATAGTTGTGCAATACTTACTGCGTTACATTTGCTCCGAGAACCAAGCTCACCAAGTGTCAACTGCACTTCTGAGTCAGTCTCGCCGAGTGTCATATACACCACTGTGCCATACACACTGCACGAAATTTCCTCCGAGACCAAAGCTCACCGAGTGTAAACAGCACCACTGCATTTGACTTACAGAGTGCCATTTACATAGATGTGCCATTCTCACCGTGCGACACATGCTCAGAGTATCAAGCTCACCATGTGTCAACTACACCACTGTGTCAGTCTCGACGAGTGCCATATACACAATTGTGCCTCTCCTTGCTGCATTTGCTCCAAGTACCAAACTTGCCATGAGTAGATTACCATATGTGTCATCCTATCCACCAACAATTACTCCATCTACCTGGGCACCATGTGTACACTGCAATTCTGTTTTGATCTCGCAATGTGGCATATGCAGAGCTGTGCCATCCTCAACGCGCAAAATGCGCTCCAAATATATATTCACCATATGTCAGTCTGCCATATACATTAGGTGTGCCATCTTCTCCATGCTACATTAGCTCCGAGTACCAAGCTCACCGAATGTAAACAGCACTTCTTTGTTGGTCTCACCTTGTGCCAAATACACAACTTTGCCAATCTCTCCACGCAACATTCGCTAGCCATGTGTCAAATGCACCTCTGTGTCAGTTTCGCTGAGTGCCATTTACACAGCTGTGAAATCCTCCCCGCATGACATTTTCTCCACATACAAAGCACAGTGTTTATAAACAACACCTCTGTGTAAGTCTCGCCAAGTGTCATATACACAGCTGTTCCATTCTCCCCACGCGATATTTGCTCCGAGAACCAAAATCATCATGTGTCAACAACAGCTCTGTGTGAGTCTCGCTGAGTCCCATAAACACAACTTTGTGGTTCTCTCTGTGCGACATTTGCTCCGACTACCAAGATCACGTGGGTGCACTGCAGGTTCTGTGTCAGTCTTGCCAGGTGCCATATACACAGCCATGCCACCCTCACCGCACGACATTTACTCTGAGTACCAAGATCACAGTGTGTTATCTGCACCTCTGTGTTAGTCTCGCCGAGTGTCATGCATACAGCTGTGTCATCCTCTCTGCACGACCTATGCTCCAAATACCAAGTTTACCATGTGTCAACTGCACATCTGGGTTAGTCTCGCCGATTGAAATATACACAGATGTGCCATCCTCACCGCACGAGATTTGATCGAAGTACCAAACTTACCATTTGCAACTGCACCTCTGTGTCAGTCTCGCCGACTGCCATATACACTGCTGTGACAAACTCTCCATGCGACATTTGCTTCAAGTACGAAGCTCAATGTTTGTGAACAGCGACTCTGTGTCAGTCTCGCCGGCTACCATATACACCGCAGTGCCGTTCTCTCCGAGCGACATTTGCTCCGAACACCAAACTTACAGATTGTCAACTGCAATACTGTGTCGGTCTCGCCGAGTGCTATATACATCATTGTGACTTCCTCTCCATGAGACATTCTCCCCGAGTAGCAAGCACCACGTGTTTCAACTGCACTTGTGTGTCAGTCTCGACAAGTGCCTTTACACCGGTGGGCCATTCTATCTGTGCGACTTTTTTCCTCCGAGTACCACACTCACCATGTGTCAACTGCACCGATGTGTCATGTACGCCCAATGCCAAATACACAGCTGGGTCATCCTCTACACGCTATATTTGCTCCAAGTAAAAAGCTTCCTGTGTGTCAAATGCACTCCTGCATCAGTCTCGCCGAGTGCTATATGAATAGCTTTCCCATCCTATCTATGCGAAACTTGATCAGAGTACCAAATTCACGTGTGTCTGGATCAGTGTCAGCGAGTACCATATAAACATCTGCACCAAACACTCTACACGCCATTTGTTCAGATTTCTAAATGCACTGAGTGCCAACAAATCTTCTGCAAAAGTCTTACCGATTGACATATACATAGTTGTACCATACTTACTGTGTGACCTTTGCTCCGAGTACCAAGATTACCAAGTATCAACTGCACCTCTGTGTCAGTCTCTCTGAGCACCATATACATAGCTGTGCCATCCTCTTCGTGCGACATTTGCTTCGAGTACCAAGCTCACAATGTGTCAATTTAATGCTGTGTCGGTGTCGCCGAGTGACATACACACTGCTGTGTAATCCTCTCCACGGAATTGCTCTGAATACCAAGCTCACCGAGTCTAAACTGCACCTCTGTGATCTGTCTCAGTGTCTCCATGTGTCTTATACACAACTATGGTATACTTTCTATGCGACATTTGTTCAGAGTACCAATCTCACCATGTGTACACTGCACCTCTGTGTCAATCTCGCCGAGTGCCATATACACAAGTGTGCTATACTCTTTGCCCGATATTTGCTCCTAGTAACAAACTCACCATATGTCAACTGCACCTCCGTGTCAGTCTCACCGAGAGGCATATACACATCTGTGCCATACTCACATCGCGACATTTGCTCCGAATAACAAACGCATCATGTGTCAACTGCACATCTGTGTCAGTCTCACCGAGTGCCGTACACACTGCTGTGACATTAACTCAGCGCTACATTTTTCGAGGACAAAGCTCACCGGGCGTGAACAGCAGCTCTGTGTGATTTTCGCAGGGTACAATACACCTAGCTGTGCTATCCTCTCCACATGATATTTGCTCTGAGTAACAAACTCAGTGAGTCTAAAATGCACATTAGTCTGTCTCGCAAAATGCTATATGCACAGCTGTGCCGTCATTTCTGCAAGATATTTTCTCAAAGTACTAATTTCTCCAATGTGTCAAATGATTCTCTGTGTCAGTCTCGCTTACTACGATACAAAAAAAAATTCTAATCTCTCCACACATTTTCTCGGAGTACCAAGCTCACCGAGTGTCAACTGCACTTCTGTGTCAGTTTTGCCGAATGCCATATGCACTGCTGTGCCACCTTCTACGCGCGACATTTACTCCGAAAACCAAGATCACCGTTTGTGAACGGCACAATTGTGACAGTATCGTCGAGTGCCAAATACACTGCTGTACGAACCTCACCGTGTGACATTTACTCCCAGTACCAAGTTCACCCTGTGCCAACTGCACCACTGTGTCAGTTTCGTCGAGTGCCATATACACAGCTGTGCCATTTTTCCGCATGACATTTCTCCACGTACCACGCTCAGTATTTGTCAACTGCACCTGTTTGTAAGTCTAACCGAGCGGCATATACACCGCTGTTCCATCCTCTCCGCGCGAAATTTGCTCCGAGTATCAAGATCACCATGTGTCAACTGCAGCTTTGTTTCAGTCTCGCCGAGAGCCATATAAACAACTCTGCCGTAATCTTTGTGCGACATTTGCTCCAGGTACCAAGCTCACGATGTGCCAACTACAACTCTGTATAGGATTCGAAGATTGCCATATACACATCTGTGCCATCCTCAACACACGGAATTTTCTCCGCGTACCAAGCTAAAAGTGTTTTAACAGCTCCTCTGTGTATGTCTCGCAGATTAGCATATAAAACGTTGTTCCAACCTATCCGCACGATATTTGCTCCGAGAACCAAGCTTACAATGTGTCAAAGGCCCCGCTGTGTCAGTCTCGCCGAGTGGCACATACACAGCTATGTCATCCTCACTGCGCGTCATTTACTCGGAGTACCAAGCTCACCATGTGTAGACTGCACTTCTGTTAAGTCTCGCCGAGTGCCATATATATATATATATATATATATATATATATATATATATATATATATATATATATATATATAGCTGTGCCATCCTCTCGGCACGACAATTGCTCCAAGTACCAAGCTAACTTTGTGTCAACTGCACATCTGTGTTAGTAACACCGAGAACCATATACATAGATGTGCCATCCTCACCCAACGATAATTGCTCCAAGTACCAAGCTTATCATTTGTCAACTGCAGCTCTTTGTAAGTCTCTCCGAGAGCCATACTCACCGCGCGACATTTGCTCTGAGTACCATGTTTGCAGAGTGTAAATTGCAATTCTGTCTCAGTCTCACCGAGTGTCATATACACTGCTGCGATTTCCTCTCCACGAAACATCCTCTCCGAGTAGCTTGCTCAGAGAGCTTTAACTGCACTTCTTTGTCTGTCTTGACAAGTGCCATTTACTCTGATGTGCCATTCTGTCTGTAGGAAATTTCCTCCGTTTACCACACTCATCATGTGTCAACTACACCGCTGTGTCATGTACGCCAAGTGCCATATACACAGCTGTGCCATTCTCTTCGTGCTACATTTGCTCCGAGTACCACGCTCACCAAGAGTCAACTGCACTTGTGTGTTGGTTTCACCATGTGTCAAATACACAACAGTGTTCTCCTCTCTTCGTGACATTCGATGTGAATAGTAAGCTCACCACATGTTAACTGCACGCTTGCGTCAGTCTCGTTGAGTGCATATACAAAGCTGTAACAGCCTTTCTATGCGATTTTTGTTCCGTGTAGTAAGATCACTGAGTGTGAAATGAACTTATTTTTCAGTCTCGCCAAGTGCCATTATACACATATACACAGCTAGGTCATCGTCTTCGTGAGAAATTTGCTCCGAGTTCCAAGATCACTGTGAGTTAACTGCACTGTAGTGTTATTCTCATCGGTTGCCATAGGCATCGCTGTTCCATCCTCTCATCGCGACATTTGCTCCGAGTTCAAAGCTCACCGAGTGTCACCTGCACTTTTTTTTGTATCACCTTGTGCCATATACACAGCTGTAATATTCTCTCTGCACGACATTCGTTCCAAATAGAGAGCTCAATATGTGTCAACTGATATTCATTGTCAGTGTTGCCGAGTACCTAATACACCGCTGTGCAATCCTTTCCTTTCGACAATTGCTCCGAGTTCCAAGCTCACCATGTGTCTACTAAATGCTGTGTCGGTATCGCCGGGTTCCATATACACTGATGTTTCATACTCTCCACGCATTTGCTCCGAATATCAAGTTCACAGATTATAAACTGCACCTCTGGGCTTTGCGTCATTGTCGCCGTACGCCTTATTCGCCACTTTGCCATTCTTTCTAATCAACATTTGTTCCGAGTACCAAGCTCACCATGTATCACCTGCACCTCACTTTAAGTCTTGCTGAGTGCCATATACACAATCGTGCAATTCTCTGCCCGACATATGCTTGGAGAAACAAACTCACCATAAGTCAAATGCACATCTGTGTCAGTCTCGCCGAGAGGCAAAACAGCTCTATGCCATACACACATAGGGACATTTGCTCCGAGTACATAACTGGCTGTGTGACATATGCACCACTGGGTCAGTCCCGTAGAGTGATATGTAATATTTGTGCTAACTTCTCCATGCAACATTTTCACTGAGACCAAGCTTCCCATGTGTCAAGTGCACCGATGTAACATGTTCGCCGAATGCCATATAAACTGCTCTGCCATTGTCTCTCTGCGAAATTCGCTCCAATTACCTGTCTCACAGTTATATATAGAGCTACGCCATACTCTCCGCGTGAAATTATTTAGGTGTACCATGCTCACCATGTGTCAACTACACCTCTGTGACAGTCTCGTCGAGTGCCATATACACCACTGTGACATACACACTGAACTACATTTCCTCCGAGACCTAAGCTCACCGAGTGTCAACTGCACCTCTGCAATTTTCTTATACTGTGCCAAATACATAGCTGGGCCATACTTACCATGCGACATTTGCTCCGAGTGTCAAGCTCACAATGTGTCAACTGCGCCGCTGTGTCTGTCTTGTCGAGTGCCGTATACACAGTTGTGTAATACTTTCTGTGATATAATTACTCCAGGTTCCTAGCTCACCATAAGTAAAATTCACTGCAGAGTTATTCTCGCCGAGTGCCATATACACAACTGAACCTACCTTTCCAAGCGACATTTTTCCCAAGTACCAAGGTCACCATTTGTCAACTGCATAACCGCGCTGATCTTGCCTTGTGCCTTATACACAGTTGTGCCATCCTCTGCGACTGACGCTCACTCCGAATAGAGAGCTCACCATGTGTCAATATAAATACTTTGTCAGTCTTGCCGAGTGTCTAATACACTGCTGTGCCAACCTCCCTTTTCGACATTTGCCACAAGTACCAAGCTCACAATGTATCAACTTAACGCTGTGTCGGAGTCACCGAGTGCCATATACACCGCTGTGCCGTACTCTGGATGCACTTTCTCTGAATACGATGCTCACCAAGTGTAAACTGAAATTAATTGCTCTTTGTCAGTGTTGCCGAGTGCTATATACACCACTATGCCATACTTTCTATGCGACATTTGATCTGAGTACCAAGCTCAATATGTGCCATCTGTACCTCTGTGCCAGTCTTTCCGAGTGCCATATACACAACAGTGATATACTCTCTGCCGGACATTTGCTCCGAGTAACAAACTCATAATATGTCAACTGCACCTCTGTGTCAGTTTCGCAGGGTGCAATATACACAGCTATGCCATCCTCTCCGCACATTTACTTTGAGTAATTTACTCACCGAGTCTAAAATGCACATTTGTGTGTCACGACTAATCCCATATGCACAGCCGTGCGAAATCTTTCTGCACGATATTTGCTCAAAGTACCAATCTCTCCCTTGTGTCAAATATTCCTCGGTTTCAGTTTCGCCTAGTGCCATATGCAAAATTGTGCCATTCCCTCCACGCGACATTTGCTCCGAGTACATAGTTTATTGTGTGTCATCTGCACTGCTGTGTCAGTGTCTCCGAATGCTATGTATTATGCTGTGCCTACCTCTCCACACGATATTTTTCCTGAGAACCTAGCTCCCCATGTGTCAACTGAACCGCTGTGTCATATTCGCCGAATGTCATATTGACAGCTCCGTCATCATCTCTCCAAACAAGTGGTTAGTTTACAAAGCAAAAAATATGACGTGGCCTAACACAGCAAATAATATATATTATGACATATACTCACTTTATAAAGAAATAAAGTTAGCCCTTTATGTAAAGAAATCACCACACAAACACATATTAGTAAAGTGGCTGCTGAAAACATAAGAAAAGGGACTGAATAGAAACCATACCATAACTATATATATATATATATATATATATATATATATATATAACAGTAGAGCTGAGAAATGCTCGGAGTTGGTGCAGGTCACGCAACTGAATTTAAGCCTGTGCAGACGGAAATCACGGAACTCGTCTACCCTCAATAAAACATACAGAATGTACACAATAGGGAGCAAAAGAAATTACTAAGGCACACTACGGAGCGAAAAGAACCATAAAAGGTACTCACCAGAGGAGGGTAGAAAAAAATATCCTTACATGATCAAGTGGCGAACCGAAATACCAACAGAAAAATATATAAATAGAATGCACCACAACACAACTACATCTAAACTGCTACTCTACGGAATGTTAACATATTAAAAACGACTAACCAGAGACTTAGGTCACGAAGAAAATCATCCTGGTTGCGGCACTTCGCCAACTCAACATGTCGGCAACAAGTCGAGACCAAGAGTGAGGTTAAATCCCTCTCGGTTGCGCACGAAAGCAGTGGAAAGGGAACAGAATATTAGTTCTGGACTCGCTGCTAGATAGCATCAGGGGTACAAGAATGAACAAACAGCAGCGGTGCTGGTGGTTAGCACGAAAACGAAAGACTTTTTTTATATGAAGTAACGCACTGAATGTGTGATCACAAGAGGACATTGTGAACAGAGCTACTGCAGGACCTGAAGCGTGGAAGGGGACAGCGACGGACGTGAAATACAATATATTGTCAACGTTGCAGCGTTCATCCTGTCAAGCCAGGAATGAGCAGGTGAAACAGCCGCTTGAAAATGTTTTAGCGAGCTTTAAGAAGGATATATCAGAGTACCAAATAAATGCAAAATGAATCGAAACTTTCACAAGGGAAATACAACAAAAGGAAATTAGTAATGAATACATATTTATTCTGACCTATATATAATAAATAACTTGTACAGCCAAAGAAACTGAATATAGGAAAATACATCTTTCAACATGAAAACAGGAATATTTCGCTGATCACTAGACCATGATAAATTTAAATAAATCTAATTTGCTTCAAACTGAAAATAAAATAATTATTTACCGGACAAATTGACTTTATATATAAATTATGACTCAGATTATTCCGAATAAGCATACGACATTTAATTACTGCAATAATCAGAATATTAAATATAATCAAATGATTAAGAAAAATATAATAAAATATTCATTGCTGCATAAAATTTCTCGCAATCAAGACAAAGTGAATATGAAATCCTATACTCGAAGCTGATAAAAATTAAGTTAATTGTCAAGGATCATAGTAATTACAAAATTCACCATTTCAATAACTATTCAAAATATTTCATATTTAAATATGCAAATAGCTCAATTTTAGTTAATCTCAGAGACAACGTATAAAATTAAATAGTCGCTTATATCAAACTCACAAGGACATACTATAAAATGCTCAGTGTTGCATAAAAAAATATTGACTTTTTAAATTAGAAGTGGCGAATGTAAATTAAGGAGACGTGCCAATACGGCACAATATCTCACAGTGTGTCATCTGCACCGCTGGGTCAATCTCGCCGAGTGCTATGTAATATGACGTGACAACCTCTCCATTCGACATTTTCACATAGAACCAAATTCTCCATGTATCAACTGCACTGCTGTGCCTGACTCGCCGTATACCATGTACACACCTGTGCTATTTTTCCGCGCGACATTTGCTCCGAGTACCAAGCAAACATTGTGTCAACAGCCTATTTGTGACAGTCACGCCGGGTGCCATATACACAGCTGTGCCAATCTCCATACGCGATATATGCTCCAAGTACCAGGCTCAGCATGTGTCAACTGCACCTCTATGTCAGTCTCGCCGAGTGCCATAAACACCGCTGTGCCATACTCTCTGCGTGACATTTGCTCCAAGTAGCAAGCTTACGGTGTGTCAACTGCATCTCTATGTAAGTTTCGCCGAGAGTCATATACGCCGCTGTGCCATACTCATTGCGCGACATTTAACCTGAGTAACAACCTCGCACTTTATCAACTACCCTTATGTGCTAGTCTACCCGATGTTACAAACATAGCTGTACAATCCTCTCCGAGTGACATATGCTCAGAGTACCAAGATCGCCATGTGTCAACTTCGCCATTGTTTCAGTCTCGACGAGTGCCATATACACAACTGTGCCATCTTCTCTGCGAGGCACTTGCTCCGAGTGCCAAGGTCATGACTTCCCAACTACACCTCTGTGTCAGTCTCGCCAAAATGCATATACGTCACTGTACCATATTATCTGGGTGACAATTGCTCCATGTAGCAAGCTCACCCATGGACAACTGCACTTATATGTCAGTCTCGCCTAGTGTCATATACACATCTTCGCAATACACTCCACGCAACATAATCTCCGAGTACCAAGGTCACCATGTGTCAACTGCACATGTGTGATAATCTCGCCTTGTGCCATATACACAGCTGTGCCATCCTTTACGACCGACATTCGCTCCGAATAGAGAACTCACCATGTGTCAACAGAAATACTTTGTCAGTCTTGCTGAATGTCTAATACGCCACTGTTCCAACCTCCCTTTTCAACATTTGCTCCGAGTACCAAGCACACCTTGTGTTAACAGGATCTTTGTGACAGTCTCGCCGGATGTCATATACACAGCTATGCAATCTTCTACACGTGATATATGCGCCGAGAACCAAGCTCAGCATGTGTCAACTGCACCTCTATGTCAGTCTCGCCGAGTGCCATAACAACCGCTGCGCCATACTCTCTGCGCTACATTTGCTCCGAGTACCAAGCTAACCGAGTGTCAACTGTATCGCTGTGTCAGTCTCACCGAGTTCCATATACACTACTGTGCCATCCTATCCATGAGATATTTTTTCCGAACACCAAGTTCACAGTGTGTAAAATTCACCTCAGTGCCTTGCTAGCCGAGTACCATATCTACATCTTTGCCATCTTCTCCTTGCAATATTTTATCTTAGTACCAAACTCACCGTGTGTCAACCGCAACTCGTTGTCAGTCTCGCAGAGTGCCATATACACCGCTGCGCCATTCTCTACATGCGAACTTTGCTCCGAGTACCAAACTCACGGTGTGTTAAAAGCATCCTTTGTCAGTCTCGCCGAGTGAAATATACAAGGCTATGCCATTTTCTTAGCACGACTTTTGCTCCGTATTCCAAGCTCACAGAGTGCCAAGTGCACCATTATGTCAGTTTTGCCGAGTGTCATATACACCGCCATTCCTTCATCTCTGCACGACATTTGCACCTAAGTACCAATCTCATCGAGTGAAAACTACCCATCTGTGTAGTCTCACCGGGTGCCATGTACTCTGCTGTTTTATCCTCTATGAGTGAATTATTCTCTGAATACCAAGCTCACAGTATGTCAACTGAAACTCTTTGTCAGTCTCAACAAGTCCCGTATACACCACTGTTCCAGCTTCTCCATGCGACATAATTTGCTCCAAGTACCAAGCTCACAGTGTGCCTACTGCACCGCTGTGTCAGTCTCACCGAGTTCGATATATACTACTGTGCCATCCTCCATGAGATATTTTCTCCGAGTACCAAGTTCAACGTGTAATAAATTCACCTCAGTGTCATTCTAGCCAAGTGCCATTTACACATTTCTGCCATCCTCTCCATGTAACATTTGATCTTTTTTCCAAGCTCACATTGTGTCTACTGCAACTATTTGTAAGTCTTGATGAGTGCCATATACACCACGAAGTCATACACTCTGTGCGAAATTTCCTCCGAAATCAAGCTTACAGAGTGTCAACAGTAATTCTGTGTCGGTCTCGCCGAATGCCATATGTACAGCTCTGCCATACTTTCTGTGCTTAACTTGCTAGGAGTACCAGACTCACGTGTGTTCAAAGCACCTCTGAGTCAGTGTCTCCGGTTGCCATACACACAGCTGCGCCAAACATTCTGCACGGTATTTGCTTCTAGTTCCAAGCGCACCGATTGTCAACCACCCTTCTGCAACAATCTTAACGAGCGACATATACATAATTGTGCCGTACAAAATGTGTGACATTTTCTCTGAGTTCCAAGCTCACAAAGTGTCAGCTGCACATTTGTTATTTTATCGCCATATGCCATATACACTGTTGTACTATCCTCTCTGTGCGACATTCGCTCTGAATATATGGTTTTTACATGTATAAAATGAAATACTTTGTCAGTCTTGCCAAGTGCCTTCTACACTGCTGTACCATCATCTCCATGCTATATTAGCTCCGAGTACCAAGCTCACCATGTGTCAACTGCACCTCTGTGTAAGTCATGCCGAGTGTCTTATACATCACTGTTACATTCTCTCTGCGCGAAATTTGCTCTGAGTACCAAGCTCACCGTGTGTCAACTGATCCTCTGTGTCAGTGTCGCCGAGTGCCATATATACAGATGCGCAATACTATCCATGTACAATAGCTCAGAATGTGTCAACTGATGACCTGTGTCATTGTCGTCGAGTGCCATGTACACAGCTGTGCAATACTATCCATGTACAAAATCTCAGAATGTGTCAACTGCACCTCTGTGTAAGTCTCGCCGAGTGGCATATACACTGATGTTCCATCCTCTCCAACCACCCGATATTTGTTACAAGAACCAAGCTCACCATGTGTGAACTGCACCGCTGTGTCAGTCTTATCGAATGCCATAAACACAGGTGTGACATCCTCACCACAAGACATTTGCTCCGAGTACAAGCTTAGAGAGTGTCAACTGTATTTTTGGGTTGGTCTCGCCGAGTGCCATATAAAAGCGCTGTGGTTAATCTCCACGAGACAATCGCTCCGAGTAGGAAACTTACTGTGTTTCAACTACACCTCTGTGTAAGTCTCAATAAGTGCCATTTACACTGGTGTGCTTTTCTATTTGTGGGACATTTGCTCTGAGTACCACACTCACCATGTTTCAACTACACCAATGTGTAATGTACGCTGAGTGCCAAATTAAAAGCTGGGCCATTCTCACAGCATTATATTTGCTCCAAGTAAAAAGCTCAGTGTGTGTCCAATGCACCTCTGTGTATGTGTGGCCGAATATCACATACGCAGGTACACAAAACACTCAGCATGACATTCGCTCCGATTTCGAATTGCACCGAGTGTCAACAACAACTCTGTAACAGTCTTACCGAGTGACATATACATAGTTGTGCCATTCTCAATGCGTGATATTTGCTCCGAGTATTATGCTCACCAAGTGTCAACTTAAAGCCGTGTCGGTGTCACCGGGTGCCATATACACCACTATGCTATATTTTCTACGCGACATTTGATCAGAGATCTAAGCTCACCATGTGTCAACTGCACCTTTGTGTCAGTCTCACTGTGAGGCATATGCACATATGTGCCATACTCAAAACCCGACATTTGTTTCGAGTACATAACTCATTGTGTGTCATCTGCAACGCTGTGTCAGTCTCACCGAGTGCTATATAATCTGTTGTGCATACCACTCCATGCGACATTTTCACTGAGAACGACGTTTCCCATGAGTCATGTTCGCCGAAAGCTATATAAACAGCTCTGTCATCCTTTCTCTGCGAAATTTGCGCCGATTACCTAGCGCACGTGTATACTGCACCTTTCTGTCAATGTCGCAGAGTGCAATATACACACGTGTGCCACGTTTCTGACCCCTAGACCGTTCACCACGTCTGGTAGAACCCGCCAAGACATCTCATCGCCAACCACCTACACCTGTGTCGCAAGTAAACACGCCAGCCGATACGTCAGTACAGAGCACCAACCTGTAAGGGCTGCCAACCGCACCGATGCTGGCTGGACTCACTTAGAGTTGGAGTCGTCCACGAATAGAGGACCTACCCCACACCAAGTAAATGGAAAGAGGAATGTGGGCAGCAGAGTGTGGAACCACGACAAGTAGTGAATGACTGTGTAGAATCACGTGCAAGCGCGGAGAGCGACACGTGGAGAACTTACTTGCCAGCGACTTCCTGCGATAGTGTGTTGCATTATGCGCATGCGAATCACATTTTCGAACACCCGGGTATGGCAGTGACGAAAATAAATGTTTTGAAATATTTCTACTGACCGGGAATGGTAGTACATGTAAGAACTTTCGTGCGACAGTTCATTACCTGTAACCGCTTTATGAGCCAATGCGGGGACAGCATTAAGCAAAAACAACCATGCGAGCCGAAGGATCTATTTAAGACAATTACATTAGACTTGATGGGCCCTTACCCCAGGACGCAAATGGCGAAACGATTCACTCTGTCTATAATAGATCTGCTTTCGAGGTAGATGGAAGCATACCCTATCTCCAGCGCACTAGTACATTGTATTGGCATGATAATGCAGAATGAGTTCTTCGAACAATACTTAGCGATAACGGCACCCAATTTACCGGTCGTGTGTGGCACGAGCTCTGCACAAGATGGAGCGTGCAACACCACACCATGGTGATTTACCACCCAGGGGCCAATCCAACAGAAAGACACAACCAAGATATCAAGTCACCGTTGTGCATGCGTATGGGGGAAAATCACGCCTCGTGGGATTAGCGTCTGCCCACAGCCCTCTTTATGCTGCGGACACGCACAAACCAAGTGACAGGGAAAACACTGGCCCAGCTGCTTCAAGGCAGTGACCTCCCCCTTTCCGGGGAATTTGCCGACAGGGTGCGAGAGAGTAACAGGACAGAGGAAGAGGAGGAGAGTCGAGAATGACGGAGAGAGACGGAGGTGAGAGAAGCGCACAAAAGCCAACGCCGCTATGTCTCGCAGTGGGCACCGGATATTACCCGCCCACCACCCTGTTTACAATCCGCCTAGCTGATTTATGCGAGGACACATTCGTAGTCAGCTGGGCAGCAGGGCCTTCCTGCAGGATTTGCGGAAAAATGGAGCGGGCCACATGAAGTCGTCAGCCAGCAAGGCGAGAGCAGCTACAAAATACGCCTGGGCAGGCGCCGTTCGGTAATCTTTCACCGGGAAGCACTTAGGCTTGCAGTCGCCATCGTCCGAAGCCCGGCGCCGAGACGCCACTACCAGACGCGGGAGCAGACACGAGTGAAGATGGAGTACTACCTGATGTCATGCCCACGTCTGAAAACGGAACACATGCGGGAATTCTGGAAGTCCATGCAGCTGCAACACCTAGTGCCGAGACGCCCACAGAGGATCCAGCGAGGAAAACCAAAGGAAACCACGTGGAGAACGAATAGGAATTGTCAGTGGATGTTTCCCCTCCCGTCCAGCGAGACAAACCACATTGGCCGCCTGTGACCGATGATCTTCGGCAGGTGAGGGACCAGACGGTTGCGTCGTGACGCCGAGGAGACGCCACAAGTTGCAGACACCAAGGCCGATAATTTTCGTTTTCGGCGACGCCCGAATGCGAACTCTGTGCCCTCCACAGCAGGATGACAACAGTGACAGCGAGGTAGCAGTAGTATATGGGTAAGTTGAACACAATCCATTTTTCGCCATATATTCCTTTCTTTGTTAGTGTTTTTTGGTAATTTACTATGTTTTTTTTTTAATTATTTCAACCTTTTTTCTCGAATTTCGAAACAATTTAGAACATAAATGCCATGATTTTCATTTTTTTCCCCGTGATATACTATGATTTTTCAATAATTTCAAGCTTTTTTCTTCGAATTTAAAGTTTTTTCCTCCAAAATCAAGCTTTTTTCTTCAAATTTCAACCCAAAAAAAGTCCTGCACGATAAGTGAACCCAAATATAATTCATAATAATAGTAATAATAAAGCAAATTTAAACCAAAATAAAGTAAAATAAGCTAAAAACGAGTGAAATATTAAAAAAAGATCATTGTTATATATTCAAATCAATAGAATTTATTAACATTTAGATAATACTAAATAATGCATAGTTTTTCCATTTTCATTTATTTAATTTCTTTATATGTTAAAAAAGACTGGAAAATTATTTAGTAATTTTTATTCATTTTCATCATATATATTTATACATCGATCAGGCCATGTACGTTTATACTTTGAATCAAGAATAAAACTAATATTTTTGCCATACTTAGATTCATAAATTTGAATATCTGTAGGAACGTACTTTTTATTTTTTTTAAGGTCTTGTAGTTTAGTCGATTCGAATGAATTGTTAAACTTGTTGAGCAGCGATTCCTATTTTGTTTATTTAAAAAAGAGATAATTTATAAAGGGAAAAAAAGAAATATGTTGGTGCCTGATTATAATTTAGGTTTTTACATAATATTCCAGGCGGGGAAAAATTTCCCCGCCCGCAAATTTGAGTACAAATTTAATTAATATATAAGAAAAGATTTTTTTTTTTTGTTTCTCTTCTCTTTGTAAATTTTTTCTTTATTGAACAAAGAGGAAATGTTGCAATCATATAAAATGGAATATCAAGAATAGCAATGTAAAAGTGTGGCGAAGTATTAAACATCGAAAGTTTTCCATCACCAAACACACAAAAGATAATCATTTTAAAATCTGTAAAAAATGTTGTATCGAATATGCTTGCAGTCGTTATGAGTTAAACAAAGTGAAAGTAATGTGTGAATGTGGACAATATGTTTATAAATCGGTTCTCAAAAATAACAAACACTTAATCACATAATACAGCATTAGATATTCTAAACGAAAATCAACACGATAATTATCAAACAGGCACATGTAAAGTATGTAATGATAATAAATCTATAATATTATTTTCTCCTAATAAAAATACTGAGGACAAATATTTAACCATATGTACAAAATGTTTTAATGAATATATTAAGTAATATAGTCATAACAAGAAGTTAAATACGGTTTCCAATATTTTAAGCACTTTTTCAACATTATCCATTATATATATATATATATATATATATATATATATATATATATATATATATATATATATATATTTACATTTTAATTATACATTTTTTCCCTCACAAACACAGTTAAAAAGTCATCGAAAAATCTAACAGTTGGTTTGAACAATAGGGAAGTGGGGGATTTGAGAATTATATGTAGAGATTTTAAAATTAAATATTGGTACAATTAACGGAAAGCTGCTTTAATTACAGCTATGATACCATTTATTATAAATCAACAAAGGGAAAGAAACTTTGCAAATTTACCCTTTTCAAATTACAATATAAAATATAGAATGCTTAAAAACATTTGTAAAAAGTTTCCTTTTTCTAATTAGATATCTGTAAAACAATATAATAAAAGTAACCAAAATTTAATTGTTTCAAAACCCGGAATTAAAAAAGAAAAAAAGTTTAGGTTAAATTTTTCCTTATAAAAAGATATTATTCAATGAGCGCGTGGAAAGGAGGAATCCATTTGAAATTCGTGAATTTAGTCGTAATTTAATTGAAAACTCTAACTTTCGGCAAACAATATATGGCATTCGCAAAACAAATTTACAAGGCAATTCTAAAGAAAAAATTAATTATGTTCGAAATGATGTTCACGCAACAGCGATATATGTAAAAAAAAAAAAAAAACTACTTGTTAAAAGCAAGGAGATCAAATGAGAATATATGCAACTAACCAGAATAATCACCATACAATTTCGGCTGCAAGAAATAACATTCTAAATGCCGAAAATTTACTTAATCGAAGTGAAAGAATAATTATATCGAATGAAAATGTAGACGTAAATGAAAATGCATCCGTTATTTATGTTTACAAAGTACCCAGTGGAAATGGTGCAAGATGTAAAAAAAAGTTGCTAATTTAGCATAAGATATAAAAGCACAATAATGTATTAATAAAATTAACAATGATGATAACTTATGTGGCCCCAGAGCAATAATTACACGTTTAACATACAAAACTAATATCATTTTGGATAGAGAATTAACGAAATACGAAGTTAAATACATCAGAGAAAGAAGAAAAAGACAAGGAGAAATGGCTCGTGTACTTTGCAAAATAATGCGAAAAAGTTGTGAAATTGATTTTAGTATGGAAGATATTATGGATGCAGAAAATTACCTGAACATCCAAATTTAATTTGTTTCAGCTGCATATTTCAAATTAATTATACATTCTGGAACAAAAAAAAACAACAAATGTTAATTTTTATAATTACACGACATACAACTACGATGTCATTAATATATGAAACCATTTTCAGATAGTATTTATTATTGTAAAAATTGTGATAAACCATACAATAATAAATATTAACACGAAAGTAAGGAAAATAATAAAAACATATGTGTGTGCAAAAAACCACAACACGAAAAAGTTTGGGAAAGTGAAGATCGTAATAGAATATAATGCCAAAAATGTAATAGATATTGTTTTGGAAAAGAATGTTTTTCTAATCACGATGATGTATCTAAGTAGTGTAGGGAAATGTATGTTCAGGCATAAGGGCATCGAGCATAGGATTGCAGGTTTCGGCCTCTGCCAACTTGGTACGTCACCGTCCGCCATCTTGGATGTCATTGACAATTACCTTGACCTTTGACGTGCAATAAATTAATTCTGGCCATGTCACTGTCTTTCAAAAGTGGTTTGCACCAATCATACACACATTGTGAATACTGGGAGGCAACTACTTGTGCCGGAAGGGCAGCTTGAACACCATTTAATAAATAAAAAGGAGTGAATTTTTTGGTGGTATGGATACTTGTTTTATAATTAAATTATTTTATCAATGTAATTTAGAAAAAAACTAAAAATGTAACAGAACATTTACAACCAAGAGATGCATTTTTTGGAGGTAGAACAAATGCTACAAAATTAAACATTTTTAGGGAAAAAATGAAGATATATAGATATATGTAGTTTATATATTAAACAGTGATGTTTTATAATCTTCATCCAGTTGTTCATTCCATTAAAATATTTAACCCTAAAAATTACAAACAAAATTGGTTTGACTTGGTCAAATTGTTTACTTTATGTTCAAAATCTGTTGTAGAGAACAAAGGAGACTGGAAACATAGTTATAAAGAAAGAGCAATAAATGGAACAAGGACTATATTAGAATTAAATAAAGCCATCGAAAAAGTTGACAAATTACTTAAAATTTATGAAGTTTGGCATTTTAAAAAAAAGTAATAAGATGTTCAGAGATTATATTAAAACATTTATGAGAACAAAATTGGAAACTTGTTCTTGGGAAGACGATTATATATCAAATGAAGAATATATTCGTGTTATTAAAAATGAACAACATATGTATAGATATTGAAAAATACTTTAGCAAATCTAGGGAAGAATGTTGTTGCCAAAAATTGTTTAAATTCACATTGGGGAAAATTTGGACAAAGGTCAAATTTAACACAAACAGAATATATTACTGATGCTGATCATTGGTATGGATTGTTTTTAGATACTAAAATATAAGTAAATAATGCTAGATTACGTTTATATGAAATGTTAGATAAATTAAGTGATAAAGTAGTATATTGTGAAACATGACAGCATAGTTTAGATTGACGATGGAAAAAATTATGATGAAACTGGGTGTATGCTTGGTGAATGGACTGATGAATTTGGATAAAATGATTATGGTATAACTCGGATAAGTACTGGTCCAAATACGTATGATTATGAAACTCTTTTGGGAAAAAAATTACAAAAATTAAAGGATTCACTTTAAATTACGAAAATGATTTACAAATGAATATTTAATTGATGAATGTATTAGTACAAAAGCTGAGAAAAAAAGTGGTTAAAAATAACAATATGATTACAAGGGAAAAGAAAACAAAAATTTTGGTGGATACATTTATGGCAAAATAATTTAATTTTAACTACGACAAATGCATGATTTTGAAAGAAAAAGATGATAATGTAGATACATTACCATGGAAGTATTAAACAAATAAGTTTACATTTTATTATATTTTATTTTTATATTATATTTTATACATCTTTAATTTCTAAAACAAGATCGATATAATCTCCAAAACCAAACATTGTTTTTGACAGAAAACTAGCATGTATGACTTTTTATAAATTATTAGATTCATCATATTTTATAAACATACCATGTGCTAAATTGGAGTGAATATTTATTGTTTTGAATGGATTGAAATTAAGTAATTTAGAAACTTAAAAATTTTTGGCTTTATATTTTTGGCAGTCATATTTCTCTCAAAACCAAGAATATCAGATAGTCTTTTATAAAATGTAATATCAAACTTAGATTTAATCAATATTCTATTATTCTCATTGTCTGATGTTAATTCAATTTTATTAGTGGGAAATGGTTCAAATGAATTTATAGATTCTTTTAAATATTCAATATCGTCTTGTCCTTTGTGAACAGTGATTACATAATTTTTACAACAGCACACAATTTTTCAAATATCGTTATAGCATTATAGTCTATATTTGGAGATAAATATTTTGCATGAAAACTAATCAATGCATTTGATTTATCTTTATGAAATATATCATAATAATGTTTCTTCTTTAGTATGGAACTTTTTTTCTGAACTGAAATACTTTATTATCCAGTTAATGGTAAAATTATGTTATTAAATTTAAAAATTTGATTGGGATGTCGGTGTATTAACTAACGAACAAAATGCCAAAAATCAAATGAATGGCGATCTTTTGCCTGACGATATATGAATCATTATCGTAGGCCCGAGTAATTGTGGAAAATCTAATTTTATGATGAATTTTATTTATAAGAATGGTTGGCTAAATTATAATAAATTTTATGTTTACTCAAAAAGTTTAAATCAACCCAAATACAGTATATTCAGTTCCAAAAGGATTTTGATGTAATACACAACAAGTTTAAAGAAAACATGGCATATTTTATTATTATAATAATGATGAAATTATTCCTTTAGATGAATGTGAAATTGATTCTCCAGTTATATTTGTTGATGTTATTTTAGGTGATCAAGATATATTCTGTGAATATTTCACTAGAGGAAGATATAAAGATTTAGACATATTTTATTTAGTATTACCATTTTTACAATACCTAAACAATTGGTAAGAGAAAAACAATGTTTTGTGCATATTTAAACAAGATGAAACTAATTTGAAACATATTTATAATGATTTTGTTGATGGGGGCATGCCATAAGAAATTTGCAGAAAATGTTGAGTTGAAGAAAATGGTTTTTAACATTAGATTTTATTTTTAAAAAATGAAGGAAAGTGTAGAAATAAAATTGCACAATTTATCAAATTTTAAAGATTTTCGAATGCATGTTTACATTAAACAATTATTAATGCTAATGTTAAATCGAATGTTAAAAAAAGATCATTGCATTTTTGTGTTTGAATTAGATAATTTAAACAAATCTTTAAAAATCACAATTGATCAATTTTATTATTCCACAAGTTAGTGAATTATCAAAACCTTTCAATTTAACATTAATTACATGACATTTTTTTGTTTTAAAGACTTTTCGATTAAATATTCATCAGGATAGTTAGTTTTCATAATTTCATATTCATAAAAATTTCCTATTATTTCTTCACCCTTAATAACTTTCAATTTGTAAGTTGAGACACAAAAATTTAAAATTTTAATTATAGTAAATAATTATTTTGTCCAATTAGCAGTATAATAACACTTTTAAAAAATTTGTATTATTTTGTTAACTTGGACAACATCGCCAACTTAATATTTCGATTTAGTGAACATGTTATATGTTTAAATTAAATACTTTTCGTATTTATTATTAACTTCAATTGGCTTCATACCAATAGATCTATGCTTTTTATTGTTTTATTATTTTAATAAATCATCTTACACACTTACCCATTTATAGTTGCCGTTCAATGCAAAAATTTTCCACACCTTATTCTTTATTATACGATTATGTCTTTCTACAGCACTGGCTTTGATTTCACTGAATGTAGAATAGTGGTTGATGTTATATTTTTGCATAAGTTCTTTACATTTTTTATTATAAAATTCGGAACCATTGTCACTTTGTAAATTATGCGATTTTATTATCAATATGCATTGTAAAGCATTTACTACATTTTTAGCTGTTTTAAATTTAATTGGTATAGTAAATGCATATTTTGAAGGGAAAAAACATCAATAAATATTATAATATACTTCTATCCCTTATTTATATGTGATATGCCTTTTTAATTACCAGTATACACCTCAACAAGATCAATGTGCCATAAATCATCAATTCCATATGAAAATACTTTTCTTTTTGTGAAATTTCTTCTTGCTGGTTTATATAGTTCATTGATTATTCCTTCTCTTACATTGGGAATTTTTTTATGTTAAGTTATTTGAATTACACATCGAATATAGACTTTTGTAAACTAATAGTCTGTTTTTAGTATTTTCCTTTTTTATAATATTATTTTTAGTGAGTTTATTTACACTTCAAACACAAAGCATTCTCCTTTGAATAGTAAAAAAAATTAGTTCTTTATATTTTACGAATAATCCTATTGTAGTCATCAATTCATCATCAAATTCAAATAATTTAATAATTTTTTATTTTAAAAGTTGAAATATTGCTTCCCTCAGCATACTTAATCAATTTGGCTTACTATAATAAATTTTTGTAAATCCTTTAACAACAGTTACAGTATGATCAGGTAAATTGTGATAAGCTGTAATTATTTCATAAACATTACATTCCATCAATAAAGTAAAGAAAAAGTGATTATTATGTAAGTAAAAAATATTTTTTTTATTCCACTTTGCAGGTAAATAAAATATATGAAACTTTTCTTCATTGCATTTTTCAACTGTTGAGTTAAAAAGTGTATCACAATAATTCAAACTGATAGGTTCAAATTTTGTAATCTAACAGCTAATTTTTTATCGAAATATATTTTATTTGCAGCATCTTTTCCATCATGAGGGTCAGCCATATTAGTAATTCTACGATTCTAAAGAGAATCATAATCTTTTGTATAAACATAAACCTTACCCAGTTGATCTTGTAAAGCAGAAACAATAATGTTATCTTTTGAATCTACATATGTTTTTAAAGTATAATCAGAAACAGTAGTTTTATATTTTAATTTACATCTGGTTTTTATACACGTTTTGTATTATTTATCCATTTTATATAATCGGCAATAGTATAACTACATCACAAATGTGTATATTATGATAAAGCATAATTACCTAATTTTTTTTTTTTTATTGACTACATCTTTTTCGCTTAGAGGATCATCAATACAAACAACTCTATGCCCTAAAAAAGAAACATAAGATTTTGTATTATCACTGGAAGAGCTTAGGTTACTTTGTAAAGTAGAAACACCCGAATTGCATAGTGAATCTAGATGTTTTTAAACCAAAATCACACGTATCAAATATTTTATTTAAAGATTTTATTAATGGTTCCCAAATATATATGTCATTTAATAATAAATAAATAGTATAGTTAAACTTAAAACATTTCGAAAAAAGATATAATACAATGAAACATAAATGTCCACATGTAACTGAATTAAAATTCTAAATTCGATCATCATTGTAATAAAACGTAGTAGGAAAATGTTCCTTCAGGCATAAGGACATCGGGCATCGGAACCAGATTGGGGGAGCCACCATCTTGTAATGTCACTCGACCGCCATCTTGGATGTCATTGACCTTTTGCACCGGACCTGTGTAACCTTCGACCTTGATCTTGACCCCAAGGACCTTTGACCTCGAAAAACACTGAAAAAGATTTTAAAATTACAAAATATCGTTAAAAATGCATAAATATTATATTAAAAAATATTAAAAGGATCCTCAGAAATCATCCATTTCCCCCTCAAAAATTGCAGAAGCCCCCATGTGCAGAAAAACACTCAAATGCCAATTTTCGACAATTTAATTAATTTGAGGGGCTTCCTTAGGACCTACAGATCAGTGGCGACAATATTGGTTTTATAGACACATCCTATGCCAAATCGATACAAGGTATAGAGGATAGGCATCAGACCTAAGCATCAGCCATCTTGCATTCATATTGTATGCAGATGACCTTAAAACTTGACATTTGACCTTGACCTTTGACTTTGAAAATGCAAAAATTCCGGAAATATTAAAAACATTTTGTAAAATTACAAAAAAAACACAAACAATTAAACAAATGTATTACTAAAATAATTTTTAAATTATTGAATATTAATTATTAAAAATTAATGTACAATTTTCTTTAAACGTACATTTCCGAAGGTTTCCCCAGCTCAATGCTCAGGAGATGACTGACGCCCTCGCACCCACTCCCCTCACCTATACTCAATCCACCATCTTGATTTTTTCGTTCGCCATTTGTTTGCGTGCTACTGGAAGCAGACATCTATGTTTATGTTACTGGAGGCTGCCATATGTGTTTTTCGTTTGCTATTTGTTTATACAGTTCTGGAGGCCACCATATTGGTAGGCGACTGCCATCTTGGTAGGTGACCACCATCTTAGTATACATAACCCACCCACCATCTGGGAAGACAATGCCCAATAGCAATTTACCTTTGACTTGTGACCTTGAAAAACAAAATTCGAGAAAAATGCATACAAGTCAGCAAGCAAAATACATTACATACTACTACTGTCATGTTAGATGTAGACTACCTCGACATTGACCCCATGACCTTTAATGACCTTAAAAAAACATTCGATGAAAAAAGCATAAAAAGCAAGCACAATACATTGCAGACTACTTCCGCCGTAATAGATGCAGACAACTTCGAGCTTGACCCCATGACCTTGACTGCCCTGGAAAATAAAACCTCGGGAAAAACTACATAAAAGTCAACAAGCATAATACATTACAGGCTACCACCACCATTTTATATACAGACTACCTAGACCTTGGCATTGAGATATCATACACAGGCAGGTAGGCAGGCTTTAGATGATAATTCGTTGATCACATTGCCATGCAGTTATATCTTCAAACACTTTCTTCCAAACAAGTTCTTAGCTGACCTATAAATCATGGTCATAATTAAAGTAGACAACTGACTCCTGCTGTCGGACTGACACCCTCACAAGCATGACCCATTGATACATTGACCCATGACCCAAAACGATTGACCTCATTCACCCATAACCCATTGACCCCATTTCCATTGACCAGATGACCCATTGACCCCATGACACATTGACCCCATGACCAATTAACGCCATGACCAATTGACCCCATGAACAATTGACCCCATGAACAATTGACCCTATAACCCAATGACCCATCGACCCCATGACCCATCGACCCCATGACCCATTGACCACATGACCCATCGAATTTATAACCCCATGACCCATTGACCCCATTGATCTATTACCCATTAAACCTTCATGACCCCTGATTGCAGGGCTGACACCTAATGACCCCTGATTGCAGCGGTGGTGGCAGTGGCGGTGGTGATGATTGCTAAATATTGATCGAAGGATTGGTATTGGGATTGAGATTGGGAGTGGTGTGTGTGTGGATCTTTATGGGTTGTGAGATTGATGGAAAGATTGCGATTGCGATTGATGGAAAGAATAACTCCAACAGACTGACTGCACGAAAATGACTCTTTGTACAAACTGTTCTCTCATGCCAATGTACATTTCTTGAATATAGGTGAAAACTCGATCGCAGAATATTACATAGCAACAACCAGTTAGAAATGATGCAGGTCGAAGTTCCATGATCGTCGAGGTCAACAGACAGCACTACATATTCACAACTCATCTTCGTGGTATTGGAGCACGATGAAAAATCACAAATATTTGTTCGCCCCGGAAGAAAACAGATGTTCTTTGTCTTCCCTACTGTTTTGGACCCACCCCACTTACTTATGGTTTTTTTTTCATTCCTTATTTGTCTCTGATCTTTTAATTCTCTATTATTTTTTCTAGCTTGTTCAACAGAATTGTAAATTTCAGTAGCTCATTCTGATAAAGCACCAAGTGCATCTAAAATTGGAATTAAAATAGGTAAAATTCCTCCATGATGGAATCCATTTCTTGTTTTTCATTTTAGTATTTTTTTGAGTATTGTAAGTGCCAAGATTTATAAGAAACCTTTACCTTCTTTTAATTTTTTTAATTTTTCCTCAAGTTGATCGTTCGTTAAATAAATTATTTATACCCAAATCTCTTAATTGATCAATGGGTATATCGAAAGTTAAGCTCTTTATCTTCATTTATAAGTTTAAAAATGTACTTAATAATTAAAAATTTTTAATTCCCCATACTAATTTTATTTTCTTAAACATAGTTGAAGCAAGAGCAGCAGAAGCCATTTTTCACCAAGTGGTGCATTTTTAACTAACATAATTTCTTTTGGCTTTTTTTTTGTAAAATTTTATCTTCATTATGTCTAGATTCTAATTCGATATGGTCTCTATATGCAATATCGTGATATTGACACCCTTTATTAGGTTTATATATTCCTGTGTCGCCTCTTTCCAAACTTTTGTTTAATTTTGTAAATGGGCCACAATAATTATAACCAGGTAATGCATTTTGGGTAAAATTAATTTGTTTAAAGCAAAATTTATAATACCTTTTCCAAGATGTTCAGAATTCCAAAATGAGTGCGGAATTACATTAAAAACCCTTATAAGATAAGGAAGACATTTTGGATAATTAATAAAAAAATCAAAAAATGTATTGTTCAACATATTCAACATGCTTACTTTTTCAAATTAATAAATGTTATTTCCAGCGTTTTCTTCGCCACGTATAACTAACAATCTGTCGTTTACATCTCTAACATCATTCATCCAAATACGATCTTTTGGCAAATTGGTGTATTTTTTATACCTTCTCCAGATCTAGGAGTTCATGGAGAAATTATTCTTTTGGGTATGTTTGGTGCTAATTTTGAATGTGATTTTTAAAATAAATTTTTCATATATTGGGCTAATTATATTATTATACTTCCACCAAATACTTGAGCTTGGATTGTTTATATTCTTATAAGGAATATATTTTTTTAATACAGCATTGGTTAGTAAAACCATTTCTGTGTCATTTTTAAGATCATTATCATGTAAGTACATGTCAGTTCTTCTTCGCAATTTTTTGTTAACAATTTTAAAAATCCTTCTGTGAATTCATATTCTTTATCTTTGAGAAATAGCGTATCACCATCTATCTCTACTTGTGTATCACCAATTTTAAAATTTCGGCCCTCTCCTCATAAACCGTAGTTTTATTTAATGTTATTATTATCTCTAGAAATATATTATCCAAGTCTAATAGTTGATTATTTCAATGACGTTATACCCAAATTTGGAGACAAATATTTAGCAAATAATTATCGTTCAAATTATGTTTTTTCAGGAGTAGGTGGATAATCTACCTGTTATGCTGCTACAGCAACTAATGCTGTTATTAAATTTTTGTTTTTTTCGCTTACATTCTCTATTTTTTTACGAATATTACGTAATACATAAATTTAGGCATCTCTTTTTTCATATTCCTTTTCGTGATGCTTTTTATATTTTTTATATCTTTCGGTGAGTGATTTAAGTTCAGAAACTCCCTTTCATTCCACCATTTGTATATTAATTTTTTTACATATATTTATTTTTCTTATTAATGAGTTATAAAAGTAATGAGGGTTTTGAGAGACGAACTTTCGCCCAACTGATCAAACTAGGGGGAATTTAAATGTTTACAATAATATAATTCAATTTGATATTCCTATAAGCGATGGGTTTTTTCCAAATGATGCTTATGTTTATGAGCAATTAAGTTTACTAAAGAGAGATAAACTTGAATATAAAGCAAAATAAGATAAATTTGATAGTGTTTATGTTCGTTCAAACTTTTTTAAAATTCTGTTTTCTAGAGTACAAATTTCAAAACATGGAAATATTATTGAATCTCTTGATAATCCAGGTATAACATTAACAATGATGAATGTTTTATTAACATCACCAAGTAAACAAAACTATTTATAATTTACTGATGTTGATAATCTTTATCGAGATAAATCTGTTTCTAGTCATAATAAGGATGAAGTTAAAGCTGTTTCTAGTTATAAAACAAATTAAATAATGCATCCGATGAGATATTTGTTTGGTTTTATTTATGATAGCAATGGAATTATTTGGAAAGGTGCTTATAAAATTAAATTTTTTCGTAATTCATCTAACAACAACTGTTTATTATTTATGAAACTTTACGTAAAAAAGGTAAAGTTAGGAAGCATTGTCCTGATCCTAGTAAAATTGTTATTCAAAAATTAGAAATCATGTGGCCTATTGTTGAATATCAATCTAACACATCTACTGCAATAAAAGAAAAATATAAAAATCCAAATATACATATTAGTTTGATTATTGGCAATTAAAAAAAGAAGAATTTCCTTCTGGTCAACTGTTCTTAATTTTGATTGGAAAGATCAGTTTAATCTTTTACAATTTGATATGCCCGATTTTTTAATTGTACGTTTTCAACTTAATAGAAGAAGACATGCTGAACACCATAAACGTAAGAAATATTTATGTTAAGAAAGGTATAAATGAAATCTTTCCTAAGGAAAACTGGAATCTAAACATTGAAAACTGTGTTTGTCTTAAATATTTTCTTGCTTATAATTATTTTGGAAATTCAAAAACCAAACTAAAAACCGACCTTAGATATAATGAACATTATTATAAACCAACTGTAAACTTTGATGGTGATATTAAGTACTATTATTTTTTGGGGGCGAAGACCGTTATATGTTATAGATTATTTATATAGAAAAACTGCTTTACTTAAAGAAAAAAACAAACATAAATATAGTGTCGATTTTGATAAAGCTGTTCCAGCAGGTACCATTTTTAATGTTGTTTTAATTAGTAAAAAAAATCTATCTGATGATTATTTGAAATAAAGAACTAATGAAGATATAATTTCTTTTTAAATTAATAATTGGAAGGAAAAAAACAAATTGTTTCGATATTTAAAAAAAAAATTATTTAGACTTATAGTATGCTGGATACCTTTAAAAGTTTTACAAATTTTTAGAAATATAAAAGAATTGTTTGATCAAATAAAAAATAGTTTTCATAATTCTAATTAAAATTTTCTCAGAGTATCACTTTTATAAATATATATAAATTTTATATATTTTAAATGGATCAAATTATAGAACTTTTAGAAGATTACACTATGGGATAGGAAATTATAAAAACCAGTTACTTCCATTTATAAATAATTGGAAATTGTTAATTTCGAAATTGTTTTAAAAATCAATATGTGATTTAAGATCAGATAAATTTTCTAATATTAAAGAAGATGTTTATGCTTTTAATTGTTGTGATGGGTGGGATTATGTAATGAGTAATGGTAATGGTTCTTTATTTTTAGACTTTAAATGTCTTATTTGTGTTTTACTTTTGTTGAATAAAATTTATAAATTTTATCATTTATCTTTTTGATATGCCCCTTAATTTTAGCTTGTTTTACTTGATATTGGTTTAAATTTGCTTAATTTTTGCAACTTTTGTCAATGATATTTGCGTTCACTATTCGTGCAGGATTTTTTGGGTCAAAATTCGAGGAAAAAAGCTTGATTTTGAAGGGAAAAAAGCTTGAAATTCAGGGAAAATACATGGAATGTGGGTCAAAATTTGACTGATTTGACGCGATTTTGCTTAATTTTTGAGTCTGTTTTTTTATTTGAAAATCGAGGGAAAAACTTGATTTTCGAGGGAAAAAAGCTTGAAATTCGAGAAAAAATGCATGAAATTATTAAAAAATCATAGTAAATTATGAAAAAAATGATGAAAATCATGGATTTTAAGTACTAAATTGGTTCAAAATTAGAGAGAAAAAAGGTCGAAATTATAAAAAATCATAGTAAATTACGAAGGAAAAAACTTTGAGAAATCATGGAATTTAAGGTGGAAAATTGATAGTGCTCAACCTAGCCATATATAACTGGCAGCGAGAGTGACAGCCATTCTCTTGGCATGTGCCACGTTTCTGACCACTAGACCGTTCACTACGTCTGGTAGAACCCGCCAAGACATCTCATCGCTAATAGCCTACACATGAGTACAGCTATTGTGACGTGTTCGCGTATGAGTATGAATCGAATAGGCGTGCTGTAGTATATGTACTTAGGGTTATGTGTTTATGTTTCTTGCGTGGCCTTACTTTGTTCTGTGTATTTTTATTGTTCTTTTCGGTGTTCATAAAGTGCTAAAATGTATTCACATAATTTTCCTGGCCATTTCAAAGTAAATATTATTCTTTAGTTTCATGTGACCACGTGGTCCGGAACACGTCGCACCTGGTGCACCAGTGCCACATCTACGGAACACGTGTAGTGTTTTGCAATTTTATATATCACCCATACGATCCAGCGTTTGTGTTCTTTATTATTGTTTGAGGGTTTTAATAAAGTTTTCTGTTTGCCATGCAATTATGTGTACAAGTATATTAACATGCACAGCTTGCGCTAAGGTAAACACACCGCGCAGCCACCTGTAGGACACTACGTACGTGTAATATTTAACCTAATTTTATCAGAGATGTTTTGTTGTTTGCACTAGCCTACATTTCTCTAATAAATATATTTTCATATTGAACAGTACTACAGACAGTACAAATACTGGAGAAAGTCAGCATTGTGTTATGTATTTTGTGAACGAGGGACACCAGTGACTTAAAATAATGACCATGTGCCGAAATACTGCCAAAAAATAATAACCATTATTTTAATGTTGTGTTTATCATACAGACTGTTTTAATTGTGTTATAATAAATAAATAAGGATTGTGTAAATAAATGTTATGTACCAATTTGACAGTAACAACAGCACATCTGTGCCTGTCTCGCCGAGTGCCTAATACTCGGGTGTGTCATCATCTCTGCGCGAAATTTACTTCGAGTACCAAGCTCACCGTGTATCAACTGCAACTCTTCGTCAGTCTCGCCGAGTGCAACATACACTGTTGTGTTATCCTCTCCACTCGACATTTTCTCCGAGTATCAAGCTCTCTGTGTCAGTGTCAACTCCACCTCTGTGTCAGTCTCGCAGAGTGTCTAATACACTGCTGTGCCATCCTCTCCACGAGAAATTATCTCCGAGTACCTTTAACACAGTGATTCAAGTGCACCTCTGTGTCAGTCTTACCAGTTACCATATACACAGCTCTGCTATTCTTTCTCTGCAGAATTTTCTCCGAGTACGAAGCTCACCACGTGAATACTAAACATCTGTGTCAGTCTCGCCTAGTGTCATATACACCACTCTGCCATCCTCTCCAGGATAAATTTTTAAAAAGTACCAATAACACCATGTTTCAAGTGCACATCTGTGTCAGTCTCGCTGATTACCATAAACACATCCATGCTATTCTCTCTCTCTCTCTCTCTGCGACATTTGCGCCGAGTACCAAGCTCACCGTGTGTCAACTACACCTCTTTGTCAGTCTCGATGAGTGTCATATACACAGCTCTACCATCCTCTCTCTGCGACATTTGCTCCTAGTACTAAGCCTTCATATGTCACCTATACCTCTGTTTCAGTCTCGCCATCCTCAACGCCATCCTGACCACATGACATTTGCTCTGATTACCATGCTCACAGAGAGTCAACTGCACCTCTGTTTCAGTCTGGCTGAGTGTCATATACATAGCTGTGCCATCGTCTCCATGTGAATTTTACTACAAATACCTTTCTTACCGTGTGTAAACTGCACCTGTTTGTCAGTCTCGCCGATTGACATATACACCACTTTGTAAATCTCTACTTGCGTCATTTGCCCCTAGCACCAAGCTCACCGAATGCCAACTGAACCTTTGTGTCAGTCTCGCCAGTTGCCATATATATCACTGTACTATACACTACCCGCGACATTTGCTCCAAGTGAAAATTCGTCTCACATTTTTTTCCATCAATAATGGTTTTTTGCCAGGGTTGGTACTTGATGGTATCTTGGTAGTGTGTTATATTTTACCGTGTATAAAATGTATTTTTAATTGGCCGGCCAATATAATATTTTTTGTAATTATATTTTCACATGTAATATTTTAATAATCTTGTTATCATGTTTTGTTATATTAATATACTCTCATTTTGTTTATTAAAATTATATTTGTTTTGTAACGTGTCACAGTCACAGTTCAAATACTGTCAAAGGTGGTGGCTGCTATGTGCACTGCATTTGTATCTGTATTACGTGATGTTGGTTGACACTCTAGTTGGGGAAGTCGCCTGAGCACTTCATGTGTGTCGGCAGTCAGTCGTCCGTTGTCCGGCGAGCTATTAGCAACTGTAGTGCGCGCTGTTGTAGTGATGACAGGCTCGGCTGAAAAAATGTGGTGTGTGACTTATGTATGTAGAGCAGACTTTAAATTTAAACTGTATCAATGGGCCAAGTATAACGAAAAATCGTATTGGTGTAAGGCGGCACGTTTGATTACATCCCAAGTAGCCAACAACAAGCAGATAACAGTTGGTCAACTGTTGGCACTGGTGGTACATGTTGCCCCACATTACTGTATGAGTTTCATTATGTGGTACACAATAAGACCACATGAAAAATATTGGCTCTATTTGCTTGGGAATTATTTTTGATGTATGTCATTAAACACAACATGTTTGACAGAATTTAATTTATGGCCCACAAGCAAACATCAGTGAATCACACAGTGGCATCTTAGAACACGTGGAAAACACGTGGCTGATGTATACTAAATAGTATGAAAATAAGATCTATTTTCCATAAAAAAAACTAATGTGGTAGACAGGTTCAACTGTGATAGTTGGGCATCATCATGGGGCATATTACGGGCCACATATCACAAAATTATTGACAGAATTTGGCCTACAAGCAAACATCAGTGAAACATCCACAGGCATCATAGTATATGTAAATAGCATGTGGCTGATCTATGCCAATGAGTATGATTAAAAGATCATGATTGTGCATAAAGCCCCGCATAGTAGAATGGTTCATTTCTGATAGTTGGGCATCATCATGTGGGAAGTTATGGGCCATTTAACACAAAATGACTGAAGGAATTTCATATATGGCGCACAAGCAAATATCTGTGAAATACCCATAGGCATCTTAGAGTAAGTACAGAATGTGTGGGTGATGTTTTCCAAAGAGTACATACTGCTTTTTGCGGTATGCCAACTGTTCCTTATTACTGAGGAAATCAGATCAGCAAGCTTAATTTCCATTTATGGCATACCGACTATATGTCGTTGTGCAGTAGCAAATAGCATATGCATATTCAATTGATTTTTTATTTAATGTACATATATGCAATAAAATTATCACGTGGCATTCCTACTTATAGTAAAAAATTGTTTTTAGACCAGAAACCTGCAAATTATAATAACATGGGAAAAAATTCTTTATTTTGCATTTTGAATTCTACCTAAAATAGCCCGAAACTAAAATACTAGTCCTTTAAACAAAACAAATAAATCATAGCATTGAATCGTAATACTAACATTGTATATATAGAAAGCTAATAATTCATTATTTATGTGAAGTAAGTATCCAGATTTACTAACATGGTCGTATGTGAATGCATGGTAGACAAGTTTATAGCATTCTTGACTGCATTCGAAAGGTTTGTGAGTTAGATTCCAGGTATCTCCAAAGAATCTTACGAGTTGTGAAATAAAGCTGAAGATAACCCACATGAATGTGATAAACACATAAATTTTATTTGGATTAGAAACAATTATTTTTTTTGTTTTGGACATGCATGGCAAGTTGCATCTGTGTGGGCCACGAGTGATTTACCAACAGTTGGCAAACAACATGTGGTTTACTTACGGCACGCCAGAAGAAGAAAGCCGGAAGTGGCCGGCTTGTGGTTAACTGACATCAGCCAACAGTTCATCAAGAATAAGTGGCCCGCTTGTGGTTCACTTATAGGCAACTCTTGGTTTGCCAGGCATCAGCCGACAGTACTTCCAGAAGTGGCTCGCTAGTGGTTAACTTGTGGGGAACTCTGGTTTTGCCAGACATTCATATGTAGCCCATGTGTAAACTCATTATACCACAGTCATCATTCATCATGTGTACCACATGCATTTGCAGGTGCATTCTGCTTCTTGAATACCTCTGGATGCCACATGAGGGCTGATTGTTCACAGTCAGATCGGCAACATGTGGGCCAACTATATTTTGCTGCTTGGGATGTCACATAGCAAATATAGTTTTAATGGCTTCTAACTATGTTGTTTAATATGCAATGTTTAAATTATACTCGCGGAACTTTACATGGAACTGCATATTACGCAACTGATTGGTAGACTCGTAATCAAGCCTTACAGTGGTGTTTTCCACTATTATATTTATGTGGGGAAAGTGTAGAAGAGATCGTATGTGCCACGCGATGCTTTGGATCGCCGCTGGACGAAACCAGCTGGTCATTTCTCAGCCAAGCAGTTCTCGCGGGTACTGGTGATGGCCAGTAATGCAACAGGAGGAACGAAGAAATTAATTGGGGCTATAAGATGCCTTTGAATGTTATGTAATCTCTTATGCTAACCTATCCACGCGACATTTTCACTGACAACCAAGCTCCCCATGTGTTAGTGCACTACTGTGTTATGTTCGCCGAATGCCATATACACAGCTATGCTATCCTCTCTCTGAGAAATTTTCTCCGATTACCTAGATCACGTGTGCCTACTGCACCGATGTGTCAGTGTCGCCGAGTGCATTATACACAGCTAGGCAATACTCTCCGAGGTAAATTAGCTACAAGTACCATGCTCACCATGTGCCAACTAAACCTCTGTGACAGTCTCGCCGAGCGCAATACACACAGTTGTGCCATACTCTCTGTGTGAATTTTGTTTCAAATACCAATCTCGCCATGTGTAAACTTAACCTGTCTGTCAGTCTCCGATTGAAATATACATCGCTTTTCAAACCTCTCCGTGCATCATTTGCCCCTAGTACCAAGTTCACCGAATGCCAACTGAACCTTTGTGTCAGTCTCGCCCACTGCCACATATATCGCTGTGCCATACACTGCAGACGACATTTGCTCCATGTAAAAAGCTCACTGTTGAGAATGCTGCTTCTGCTTTCCAGAAAACTATCAGGTATGCATGCGCTGCATTGGAATTTGTTTTCCCGTAGTTGTCGTGGCTGTTTAATTCTGCTGGAAATCATTGGAAATGATTTAAACTTAATGATCCAACAAGTAGCAAACCATTTTCGCGACAGTCTCGTATTGTAACCCGAAAATACTAAATGTACTGTGTGGCCAGAATATTTTTTATTGAAATGTTAGCAATGCAAAGTGAGTAACATCAGATATGTAAATGTGGTTAACTTTTAAACATAGTTTGATTACCACTTGGATGGCAAGTTTAACCTGTATTATTTTTGGCATGAAATATACAGGATGTGAAATGCAACGAAAAATACATCAGTGTATTAAATAGTAAATAAAATAACTTTGCATTCTAACTTCAACAGACTGTGTAAGCTATTGACTTGCAAAGCATAACCTGCCCATCTATATGATGAATCACATACTTTGGTGAAGGATTTTTGGCTGATCAAATGACTATGCACACTGTGCAACGTTTATTACAGATATCTATCAACAATTTCTTGCAATTGAATTTGTTGTCTTTTCCCAGGTTTTGTTTGGAGGTTTAGGGTTAAATACACAGAGTGAGGTAGAATTGAGTATGCTGAAACCTGCCAGCGGTAGAGGGCTGCTCACTGTGTGCCAAATACACCTCTGTTTCAATATCGCCGAGTCTCTTATTCAAAACTGTGCAATACACAATGTGAGACATTTAGATCCTTACAACAAAGCGCACAGTGAGTTAAATACATCTCTCTTTCAGTTACTTCGAGTGCCATATATGTAGCTGTGCTATTCTCTCTGTCCGACATTTGATCTGAATACCAAACTCACAATGTGTCAACTGCACTGCTGTATCATGTTCGCCGAATACCATATACACAGCTCTGCCATTCACTTCCTGCGAAATTTACTAGGACATACTCTCCACACGAAATTATCTACGAATACCGAACTCTCCATGTGTCAACAACACTTCTGTGACAGTATCGCTGTGAGCAATATACACCACTGTGCCATACTCTCCATGAGATATTTGCTCCGCGTAGCTATATCACCGTGTGTCAACAGCATTTCTATGTCAGTCTTGACAAATGTCATTTACACTGGTGTGCCGTCCTCTCTGTGGGAGATTTTCTCCGAGCATAAACCTACCATGTGTAATCTGCAATACTGTGTCATGTTTGCCGAGTGCCATTGACGAGCGGGAAAGCGGCGTCCCTCAAATAGCCCCACATTTCGGGCAGCCAATTGACGGCGCTTGACTGGAGCATTGGGGGAGAAAGGTACTGAATAAGTACGATGAAGAATTCTATAGGGTTTTCAGGGTAGGGCACCAGCTCAGGGAGAGCATTGTGTTGCAGAGGTCATGTGGTCAACGACCTGTGGATTGTCCCCCAATGTCCCTCGCCTCTAGAATTACAGCTGCAGTAGACCTTGCTGTTCTAAATCCTAAAAATGCCTCCCCACCATTAATAAATACGTATTTCTGGGCATCTTTATAAGTTAAATGGCCGTGATGCAATGCAGCTTTGAACACACGTAGGTTTATTTACCTTAGAGTCCCCTCACAGGGCAGTTATGCTTACTGTTCGCCATTCAAGTGGGCGACCACTCAACAGAAAGAAAAAGGTGCATGTCCTTCTTGGGATTATAAATGCAACTTATGCTCTGGCCGTAAACAAATGGACCAGATATGTGGGGTGCTGCTCGCTCCGGGCTAGTAAAAAAAGTGGTCCTAGTATTAACATTAATTAAACAGGATAACATGATGAATAGTAAATCAAAGGATGAAGGCCCAGAGCAGCACAACAACTCGACTACACCACGTCAAAGTTTGGACGCTACTACTATGGTGTTATGGTGCGTAGCTCCCTTGTTGGCTGGTACTCACGCCTTGAATCATGTGACCGTGATCGGCAAACAACATAGTATTAACAATAACCTGAAACTGATAATGGCTATACAAATGAGGTGAATACTCTAACCATTACTTTGTAAACATACAAAACATCATCAATAAAATAAAAATAAAAATTATAGGGTCGTAGCATGCAGGGTTACCACACAAATCTTAACCTGCAATTGGCAATATCATCTTAAGTGAACCAGAGGCTCGCGGGAATGTTCCCGAGTACAACTTATTACCTAAATAAACATGTATCCCTGTAAAAAATATGCAGCACATAATAAAACACTTCAAACAATTTGACTGCTTTTGGCAGAAAGAAACCAACCCAATAAATGGTCAAAAATTAGCCTTACACCTTATTCTACATTCTGATGAAAAGGCCCTACCGAAAAACCTATTGTTCTGTCAACTGTGCTTTGTTAAAAATAACATTGAAAGCTATTTGGCAAAATAACATTCTGCAAAAAGGAACCATGTGGTTTGGTTTTTTTTCTGCAGACAATTGAATTACAGTACATTTATATTCAACAGAACAGCACCATGTGAGTTGTTTCATTATTTTATTGACATATAAATACTTGACGTGTTCCTGACATCCACGTATCCCTTGCGCCGGTTTGTTCCATCGCAGACGCATTAACCACACAGCAACACTCGACCGATCGACATTAGGTCGTGATATCGATCAGTGCAGGTCGACAAGAACGGCATTTACACTTTCCTTGTCTCCCTGTGGCTCATGCTGCGGTTCAAAATATTTAACATTCACCACAAGAGGTAACTCTCGTGATGAATGGATATGTGGCCTAAACGAGTGTGTCGCGAAAAGTCACGAACGTTAGACGCAACAGTCATTGAAGGAACACTGGGGTAAGCGGCGCCGCTTATTCCTGCGACTTTTCGATGTGCGCGAAGTCGACGGGCCCCGTGAGCGAATCCGGAGTGCGATGGGGCTCCAAATGGTTTCGAAAGACAGGGAATCATATATCTGCAGGAAGTGTGAAGTGGCGAGCGGTTCCCTAGCAGAATTAATTAATAGGAGCATTTTAAAGAATAATTCACGGTGATTACACCATAACTCACTAGGCAAACCGCCCACTCCAGCATAGAGTCGATAACATTCCATAGAAAAAAAGGCTCTAGCTCCGCATTTAGTTACGAAATCCGTCTGTCAACACATCCATACACATCCTGTAATTAATTACATAACGACACACGCCGATTCTATAATGTTTATTATAAGAGTGTACATGTAATCATATATCGAGAATCAAACACCTGAGGCATCATTTCATTTAGTATCACCCTTCAAGTGCAGTGACATTCTCGTGACGTCACATTCTTAGCCATATCTGGGGCTCCGGCATTCACGAGTATGTCACCAATGTTTATTTATTTTGCAATCTTAATTATGTACAACATCAATTTCACTTATCATATTATTCATTGAGTTCAGATTTTTTTATGTTTTCATTCAAGCTCTGGATTCGCCGGACATGCGGCGAAACCGACGCCATGTCGTTAGTCAGACTTCAGCACTCAAGACAACTGGCAGGGCAGACGGTAAGCTCCACGCATCCCCCTCGGCAATTCAATATAGGCTGTATTTTCTTCATATCCATAGTTAATGTAGTTCAAGAACCTTTTAGCACTTTTATTTAGCCGAGGGGAGGTCTCTCTGCATCCTGACGTAACATACCAGCACTATACATGCGAGACGCAATTCACGTAATTACAATCTAAGGGGCACGCCTTATTTTTCAGCAGTAGCGACCACCTGCAGGTCCAGAGTACCGGGGCCGCTTAACTAAGGTACGCATTAACAAGTGCATTAATATTATGTTGTACCTTTACGGTAATAAAACAGTCATACCATAATTAGATGTGTTTTAAGGCATTTAACACTCCTGAGTTCATCAGGTACTGCGCCCTAATAGCAGCCTTCAAATTTACTCCTTAAACCTCCTTAAGCAGGGTTAATTCAATGCTAATATAGGCGTGCGAAGTTGCCGACAGCTTCGCCCACAGGCAATATTTTACCGTTATGTAATATAATGGACAAATTCACTCAGTCTCCTTCATATTGAACGCTTACCCAGAGTCGCTGTAGGCCGTCGCCTGTACGACCCCCATCAACAATTGTTCTCTATACCGAACATGGCGCCGGGCACATCATCTGTTCCTGTTCCCCACCTGCTCTCAGGCGGGACACGAATACACCACCAACACCTCTGAAAGCGCAATTGGTCAAGTGGCTTGCCCAACTCGTGCGAAAAAACATCAGTCTACGCCACCAAGCCACATTTCTATGTCACGTAGTTTGTCCAACATGGCCGAATCAAAAACAGTAGAACATCAGAGTGCAGGAGAGCATCAACAACATGTCGGTAGTCTGCTCAACGGAGCACGTGGACAACAGGCTATGCAAAAAGGTAACAGTGCGACAGTGGTTCACAACGTACAGCTACAGTCATTAGTGAGTAACCTGAGACCTTCAGACACCTATCTATAACATCGCAATTAAGAAAGTAGTCAACATCGATAAAATCAAGGGTTCATGTTTTTAATTGTCACACTAATTGTAAAAATATTCATTGGGCAAATTGTCAGATTTGGTTACACTGTAGAGTGCATATGTGTTACATCAACAGACGTACAGTGAATCGAGTGGGATATTACGTACGTCAACTGACGTCTAGTGAAGGCCTGCATCAGTCAAAACAATCCACTAATCTGGGTGATTTACTTGCAATGTTATCTGATGTTTCAACTTTTGTAAACAAACACTGGTTAAACATGATAACACATAATGCAAAATACACTGCTGTAAGCCAAAACAGATGCAAGTCGAACACATCCATTCGACACTGCAAGTGGAAATTGTATGTAAAAGTGTACCTGTATTCAACACAGCACGGCTGATGTGCATAAGTAAGTTCGAGAGTGTTTTGTAAACAAATGCACGAGGTGTTATCAACATATACACTAATTGGCAACAGGTATCACAAGTAAAGAATTTATTTTCAAGCAATGCCAGTCAACAATTAAGAACCAAAAGCAATCAATATTTAATTTCATTATATCCGGAAATTTTCCGGAAAATTTTGCAGCATTTTTCAGTAGTAAAATTTTCAAACTTTTTCAAAATAAACAATTAATTTTTTCAGAGTTTTCCCTTGGACAGGAAAGATCTTAGAATGCAATGGTCAATTAAATAAATTCAAAACTTTCTGATCATTTTTCAAAATAATTGACCTTTTTAAGAATTTTTTACAGATTTTTCAAAAGTCAACAAACTTTTTACAGACATTTATCAAGAGCATTTTTGCAATGCTTTTCTAAGCTGTTGTGTGGCAATCATAAGTCAAGAGCCCATTACTAATTTTCAAGAAACTTTTCCAAATAATTTTCAATTCCAAAGCAAGCAGTATACTGGGAAAACACACGTGTCACACACGCAGCTGGAAAACGTGGTCTCAGCGGGAAGCAAGGAGCCGCGAGAAACTGTAAATATTCCCCTTCCCCGCGAAAAGCGACAGAGGGACGGCCGCGTTCTATGTCAACAGGATTGACCTTGAAGTCCGCGCACAACAAAATGTGGCAAAGCAGAACAGCTGAAAGTCTCGTGCAACCTTGGTCAAGTGCCGGTTACATCAGCTGCCCGAAACAAACACAGCATGGGGTTTCAACTTAACATACATAAGTTAATATGTAAACAGTGCAATCAATTCATATCTGTTGGCAAACTCACTGGCAACTTTACACTATGCACTTGCAAACCAGAGTCAGAACAGGAACAATTTCAAACGGCACCATTTTCAGCCAGTTTTTGCCCAGCAATGCCATTGCATGCAGCATTTGGCACAGAAGAAAGCCGTGCGATCATTATTGTTAACTGTAACACTTATGCAAAACCAAGTCAGCGAGATAACCTGTCAACAGAGAACCGAGGAACGTATAACACATATACCAGTGTATACTGGTGTGACGAGTGTCGTGTAGGGGAAGGAACATTGCGGTACAGTCATGCCTAAAGTATGGCTGAGGGAATCAACCCAACAGCGCCCATTTCACAAGCGCCTGAGTTTACGTCCGCAACCGACACACTGCCAAGCCGTACGACTGTTACATCTTACTATACAAGCTGTCCGAACACATTCTCCGCACACAAACTGTCGACAAGGGAGCGCGAGTCATTTAATACGTTCACAAACGGTTACTGGTGTGATGGATGGTATTCCCGTTATATCGAAAGGTAAATTCGTAACCAATGAAACACTGTAATATCCCCACCATCAGCGCCCATTTCACAAGCGCCTGTGTTTGTTGTCCGCAACATTCACACAACAAAGCCATTGCAATGACAAACCCCACAGTAATCGAAAGCGGAAGCACGCAGTAACGAACGAGCCGCAGCCTTGCAAGAAATTATGCAGACAGGCGATTCCGAGGAAGTCCGCAATGCAACGACGCATGTATTTCGCGACAAAAGACGAGGCTAAACAAGGGCAAACTCGTTGAAATACCTGTGCAGTAATGCACGAACCAACAACAGAAATCCCATGTTATCAGTTGGCGCAACCGCAACCAGGGTGTAAACGATATTCCAATGGGCTGCACTGGTCTATGCTCCCAACACATGCATGCATCAGCGAAGCAGCTGCATCACAATCAAGTCCGTTCGAGAACACTACGACCGAACGAGTACAGCGTGAGAGGCTGAGTTCACTGGTGAAAATTTGGAATACTTTTATTTGGCCACAGAAGGGGAAACAGGGATGGCAGGTCCACACAAACCACTGTTACCTCCCAGAATTATGGTGCAGCAACATGACAGTGACGCATACAGTCCCAGTTGCAACAGCAGGTTTTCACCGCACACCTCGCAAAATTCGGAGAGGGGAAAAACTTTGCTGTCGATTGTGTAACAAACAGTCCGCATAACAATGTTCAATGCTACCAGTTAGGAGCAAACACATCAGTACAATCAAATCCAACAAACGCAAAGTCTGCACACCCTGGACTCATTGCCATCAGAGGGAGCAATGCCAATCCCAGCAGTCATCACCACCCAGAGGTCACGCTGACAGTGACGCAAGGAACATTGGAGGGTCACTGTCCAAGCCAACCCCTCGGGTGAAAATGTGCACAGTGGTACAGGGTGGTGCAAGCAAACTGCAGCACAAGCAAAACAACACAACATCAGGTTACAGCTGACAGGGAAATGGGCCACATCCAGCTGTAGAGTCATCGAGTCGTATCATCCTCCTAGTTCGAACGAGTAGTTGTGACTGAAACATTCTGCACACTGACAACTCCCAGCCGAATTGGAAGGCGCCTAAGACAACAGTAACTGACATCATAAAGAACAACCAGGAAGATACAAGCAACACCAGCATGACATTCTTCGAATCAAGCATCATAATCAACCTCATCGAAGCAAGAATCACCAGCATAGCATGCACTGCATCACAAAATGGGTCAAACCAGAGCATCTTGACATGAAACATCGTGGTGCTGACTTCCGAAAGTATCACCCAAAGCAAGTCTTTGGGGGCAACTGTGGGATCAATTAACCCACTGGGAAGTTTTCCACCAGACTTTGCCGAGGCATCTAAGAAGACACCTATCCCGGCTGACCTCATGTCAAAGGACCTCATCACAAGCGCTGGGTTAAGAGCAGCAGGAGGAGCATCATGTCCACACAAGGACCACATACTCTTCCCCTCGCCAAGAGGTCCAATGCAACAGTGGCAACATCAGCATCATTATCTTCAAACGCCATGCAGTGCTTGCAATGGGGCCAATCCCATTTGCCAATAATGTGCTGCGGAACGACATCATCATCGGTGGGGCACATTATCATCACCATCACCAGGGTCATCACCCTGGAGCATCGGCAGGCAGCATAGCAGAGCATCATCGCGGGCCTTACAACCAGAGGCCCCACAACCAGCTGCAACCACCAATATCCTGTTGCGCCTAGTGGCATGGCAGTCCCTTGGGGGTCTGTGAGTACCAAATGGTCACCAGAGAAGTGGGGTTTGACACGTTCCTGACGTCCATGTGTCACTAGTCCCCATTTGTGTCTATCACAGACGAATTAACCACACAGCAACACTCGACCGATCGACATTAAGTCGCAGTCTCTAACAGTGTAGGTCAACAAGAACGGCATGTACACTTTTCTTGCCGCCCTGTGACACGTGGCCGCATGTTATAATATTTAAGATTCACCACAAGAGGTAACTCTCGTGATGAATGGAAATGTGGCCTTAACGAGTGTGTCCCGTGAAGCACGACCGTTAGACGCAACAGCCATTGGAGGGAACACTGGGGTAAGCGACTCCGTTTATTCCCACGACTTTCCGATGTGTGCAATGTTCACGGGCCTTTGGCCGAATTCGGAGTGCGGCGTGGCTCCAAGTTGTTTCAAAAGACAGGGAATCATATTCCCACAGGCAGTGTGAATTGACGAGTGGTTCCCTAGCAGCATTCATTAATAGGAGCATTTTAAAGCATAATTCACAGTGATTACACCGTAACTCACTAGGGAAACCGCCTGCTCCAGAATAGAGATTCGATAACATTCCATAGAAAACAGGGTGTAGTTCAGCCCTTAGTTACGAAATACAGGTGTCTTCACATCCATTCACATTCTTGAAATTAATTACATAACGACACATGCCGATTCTAAAATGTTCATTATAAGAGTGTACATGTAATCATCTATCGAGAATCAGCAACCTGAGAAAACATTTCATTTAATATCACCCTTCAAGTACGGTGAAATTCTCGTAATGTCACATTCTTAGCTATATCTGGGGCTCTGGCGTTCATGAGTATGTCACCAATGTGTTTCATTAAGTTCATTATTTTTTCATGTTTTCATTCTGGTGCCAGATTCGCCGGACATGCGGCAAAACCGACGCCATGTCGTTATCAGTCTTCAGCACTCGAGACAACCAACAGGGCAGGTGGTAAGCTCGGTGTGCCCGCCCCCACCCCCCGGGCAATGCAATATATGCTGCATTTTCCTCATATCCATAGTTAATGTAATTCAAGAAACTTTCCGTACTTTTATTTAGCCGAGGGGAGGTCTCCCTGCATCTTGACGTAACATACCAGGACTATACGCGCAGGATGCATTTTACGTAATTACAATCTAAGGCCCGTGCCTTATTTTTAAGCAGAAGCGACCACCAGCAGGTCCAGAGTACCAGGTCTGCTTAACTAAGGTACGCATTAACAAGTGCCATATCATTCTGTTGTACCGTTACGGTAATAAAACAGTCATATTATAATTAAGCGTGTTTTAAGGGATTTAACTCTCTTGAGTTCATCGGGTGCTGCGCCCTAATAGCAGCCTTCAAATTTACAAGTGTATTTCAGTGTGTTTTGCATTTACGGGGCCTGCCTCCCTTAAGCAGGTTAAATTCAGTGGTAATATAGCCATGCGAAGTGGCCGACAGCTGCTCCCACAGGCAATATTTTACCTTTATATAATATAACAGACAAATTCACACAGCTCTTCTTCATATTGAACATGTATCCGGAGTCGCCGTAGGCTGTTGGCCGTACGACCCCCATCAACAATCGTTATCTTTACCGAACGTTGCGCCTGGCATATAATCAGTTCCTGTTCCCCACCTGCTCTCAGGCAGGACATGTACACACCACCAGCACCTCTGGAGGTGTAATGCATCATACTATTAGTTATATGTTCTTAGGTACGTACACTGTAATACAGATTGTTTAGGTGGTTTAGGTATGCTAAATGAGTTTTTAAGTGATTGCAGATGTACATATAGTAAAATTTAATCAATGGCAGAAAAATTGTTGAGCTTTGTATATCGAAAAATAAAGAAAAGTATAATTGTATATGTGCTGATTCTGTACAAAAATTATATACTCAACGACCCAGACGAGGTCGCAAGAGAAAATATGAAACATCAAAAGAAACAAAGAAAAACTAAATAGAAACAAAGAACATTACACTTATAAAGGTGTAAATGTTGTGAAATCTTTCAAATATTACCAATGCAAATGCTCTCAAAAGTACAATGAGAGACTGCAAACAGAAGCCAGTAAAAAACAGTATAAAAAATATTGGGCGCTTGGCTTATATGAGGCACAAACCACTTTGTCCCTCTTCACTACATATAGCATGTTGTATTGTTTTAGTAATTTTATGTGTAACTGCATAAAACAAATTATAATAATTTCTTAGTTTATGTAAAAATTTGTTTCCATATTCCATTATTTTATTATTACATTACAATGTTACTTAAATCATACAATAGAATAAATTACACACGAATGTTCCATTCTACAGAAAGGAACCAACTCACAATATATTATTAGTTATTGTTATAGATTGAGAAATACTACTTAACGTTTTTTGAAAATTGGATATAAATACTTTTTGATGAAGAAAGAGTGTTGGTTGTGAATATTGGCAGTCAACAGCACCTTGTAAATTGATTATTGAAGATTATCTTTAACTACGATTTTCTCAGTTTCATTGTGCAGATACGATCCAATTATAGATTTAAATACAAGTAGGGTTCAGAATTAATTCGCCACGTGGTTTACACTGTTAGTATTCTGTGGTGTCGCTACATATGTATGGATTCATTTGGAAAAATTCGGGACCCCCATATTTCCCTACTGCATGTGAAGTTACATGATAAAAATATTTCCATCTTGTTATGTTATTATATGGCGCTAGCATACCTCTTAGTTTCCGTGCAATACGGCAAACGTAAACAAACACATGTGGGTACTCGGTGCGAATACAACACACCACGTGAGAACACACTGACATTTTAAAATAAATAATAATAAACACAACACAACACTCTAATAACCAACATTGCACTAGACAACTGCCTTGGTACTTATGTGCAGGGATAGGAACCCAGGATATTTAAACAAACAGACACACGTGTACATGAACCCTTGTGTACACAACATTATCTTTAATTGTCCATCAAACAGTGATCGAGAATAAAAATAAAAGATAATTTAACGCAGTTCGAATGCATTATTGTTCATTGTGCACTAAATGAAAAGAACTTTTCTAAGCAGTGAAAAAATTAAATAGAAACACGACACTAATGTTGTTTTCTCACATGTAAACATAATCACATATAATTACTAACACCTCAATAAAATAAATATAGCACTGGCATCTCCATGCACACGTAAGGAACTCAGTCATAGGAGCACTGTGATCACATGGATGGTGGACTAACTTCATGGAGGGCGTGAGAAACGGATTTGAGGCTCGTGGCTGACGTCACCATGTAAACAAATCTGCCAGTCTCGCTGTGTGACATTTGCTGCCAGTACCAAGACAACATGTGTCCACTGTACCTCTGTGTCTGAGTCGCCGAGCACCATATACACTGCTGTACCATTCTCTCCACGCGACATTTACCCCGAGTAAAAAACTCAGTTTGTTAACTGCACTGCTGTGTCAATCTCTCCGAGATATATATACACAGATGTGCCATCCTCACTGCACAATGTTTATTCCAAGTACAAAGCTTGCCATGTGTCTATTGCACTTCTGTGTCATTCCCGCTGGCTTCCATATACATTTCTCTGCCATTCTCTCCGTGTGACATTTGCTCCGAGTACAAAGCTGAAATTTGTGAACTGCACCACTGTGCCAGTCTCGTCGAATGTTATAAAAACTGCTGTGCCATCCTCACGGCACGGCATTTGCTCCAAGTACCATGCTTACCATGAGTCAACTAAACCTCTGGGTCAGTCTCGCCGAGTTTCATTTACACAGATGTGCCTTATTCACCGCACGGCATATATCCCAAGTACCAACCTTACCGTGTGTCAAATGGTCTATAATTTTTGAAGTGTTTTACTATGTGTCTCAGATTTTTACTAGGATAAAATGTTTGTTTGCATAATAAGTTGTACTCGATAACCATCCCGCGAGCCTCTGGCTCACTTCAGATGTATTCGCCAATTGCAGGTTAAGTTTTGTGTGGCAACTCTGCATGCCACGACCCTAACATTTTAATATATATCTTTTATTTAAGGTTTTTTGTATGTTTACGCAGTAATGGTTAGACCTCATTTGAATGGCCACGAGCCATTTCAGTTCATTATTAATATTATGTTGTAAGCCGACCTAGGTCACATGATCCAAGGCGGGAGAACCAGCCAACCAGCGGGCTCCATGCCATAACTCCATAGTAGCTGTGTCCGAACTTTGTCGTGGGGTGGTCGCGACTTCGCGCTGCTCCGGACCTCCATTGTTTGATTCACCGTTTCAATTTAATTTAATTCAGTTCAGTTTCAATTCAGTTTAATTGACATTAATAATTCGAACCTTTGATTTTATTATCCTGGAGTGAGCAGCATCTCACATCTCTGGTTTATTTCTTCAAGGCCAGTGCGTAACTTGCATTTATAATTCCACACAGGCCATGCACCTTTTGCTATCTGTATAAGTGGTCACCCACTTGATTTTAGAACAGTAAGCATAACGGCCCTGTGAAATGGATTTACGGTAAATAAATCAATGTATGTTAAAAGCTGCATTATTAATTAACTCTGGTCGTGTCTCAGCCAAATAACCTATAAAGTTGTATCGAAGTATAGATACTTTTTATTATTGGCGTGGAGAGGCCTTTATCCTTTGCGAGTGAGTGATGTCAGGGGAGACGAAGAACCCCCACTAGACCATGCATTTCAATAATTTAGAGCAGCAAGGTCTACAGCAGCAATACTTTTAGAGGCGGAGGACATTGAGGGACAAGCCGCAGGCCATCGGCCACAAGACATCTGCATCATCGTGCTCTCCCTGAGCTGGGGCCCTACCTGGAAAACCTTACGGAATTCTTCATCGTACTTATCCAGTACCTTTCTCCCCCAATGGTCCAGTCAAGTGCCATCAATTGACTACCCTACACTTGCTATTTGAGGGATGCCGCTTTACTGCTCACCAATTGTCTTACCCAAGTGTGGCTTATCACATATATTCATCAAAGACATCTCTTTCCTATGTCAATTGACATTCCCAACTAGGGGATTAACAATCACAAACCACTTCCCGCCCTTTTCCTGCCTGCAAAATAACTCCATATTTTCCCACGTGCAGCTTATACTTAATTTCATCAATTATACATGTCCTGTATTCCTGTTCTATGTACACATTCCATGTGACCATGTGTTCACGGCTGTTAGAGTCCAATTGAACATTCGGTTTTTTTTCTCAGTTTTGCTATTGTCAAATTTCTCCCAAGTATCATTTTTTATGCCACTTCTAGACCACAAGCGGATACCAAATGACAGCAACGACAAGTTGGTGCCAAAATCTGAATAACAACAGCATCGCAAATACCGCCATCTTGGTCCTGCGCATCATGTTTTTGATTACATCAGCCCATGACGTCAGGAACAAGGGGAGCGCAACACCTGCAACCCTCCTCCCACCATGCCGCACCATTCGGGCAGGGAACCACCCTTTCGGCACTGTGACATGTGGGTGACAGCCGCAAGTGTTGGTGGCCAAGTGTAAGTGTCCGAGTGTAAGCAAGTATGTCTAGGAGGACAACAGACACTACAGTGTCGGGCTGCCATGACAGAATACATCTGCATCGTGCACCCGCATGAAACAACCAACATGGTTTTTCAGTTTAACTTGCAGTCCGTAACATCCCAACAGTGCGGAAAAATAAAACGCGAGGGCTTGGACATATTTACTGCCACCATCCCTGCTGCAGTTGTCATCAACACCAATCCTATATGACCCAGAATGGATATCAACAACAAGGGACATACACCGGGAAACCAAAATCTTCAAGCCTGCATCACCCACGGCAAGTCGTTTCGCACACGCACTTGCCTTCAATGCCGCCTCGCTTACGAGCCAGCGTTAAAACAGCATGTACATCGACTAGAAAAATTGGCACATAAATAAACCCATTTTCTTACCAAAAGAAGGTCAGCAGCCACCATCAATAATTTATTTGAAATGCAACAGTGTGGTGAAAAAAGACCAAACATTATAATTTGCACCGCAAAAGATACAAGTTCCAGCACTTCAGCCATTACGACAAACCGAGTCAACTTTATCAGCCACATCGCCATGCATTGTGACAACCCCAATGCCACTTTCCAATACAAATAAACTGTCAGCAGCCAGAGCACAACACGCTGCCACGACCACCTTGGCATTGGTAAACAACGTGAAACGCAAAGAGTGTGAAAAATCAATACTGGCTGCAGCTGATTCGCCAACCCAGTGTGTGCCTGAGTGCAAAAACGAGTCGACTCTGATCACGCATCCCAGTACTGTAGCGGAATGCGGGACTCCGCCACAAACATCACGACCACTGTACCGCTGCAGATACTGCCCAGTTACGAGGTATCACTGGCAAAATGAATCCGCAATCAAATGCGGAAGTCCATCCTTTGTACCGTCTGACACACAGCGACGCAGTGCGATTGGATGAGTAAGAATGCCAAAATTCCGCAACAAGCATCGATATGTTCTCTCACCACTGAACAAACTGAAATCGTACGGTAGGTCTGAATAACATTTCGGGTGCAAAACGTGTACATGGTATGCAACCACCTTAACAATGGCGGAAACATAAACATTCATTGTCTGGCAGCAAGCAATAGCGATCGTGCAGGCAATTGTGTGTACGTTTTCGCTGCAGTGCAGCTGAAAATTGCAGACTCAATGTGCCCTGCTTAATGTATGAAAAGCACTCGGATTTCACACGGCTACATAGCACGTTTCTGCATATAAAGATAAAACCAGTGTCCAGGCCGTCACGGCCTGAAATCAATGCATAAACATTGTGACAGTTGAACGGAGATAACATTCCGATCCCGGCAAAATGAAACTCATCTGAACATTATTCACGCCTGCGGTTCAGAGCTGACAGTGTATACATCATCTAATCACGTGTGTTTTGTTTGCACTCGGCCGTGTTGTCAACAAAACACTTTGCATCACTGTAAGATGTGCAGGGGAACTGCACACCCTCCCTCCCCCACTATTTATTCATTATGCCGGATTTCAACAACATCGTGTACGGGGATCGTCATGCCAACAGGACAGCAATGCATCCATCTTCCTCACATCACAAATCAAGAGCTCAGGACGAAAGGAAAACACCGCACAGAAAGTGAGTGTGCCAAGTGCACTGATAGAAAGATCGCCCGACTCTCCCACGTCCAATGGGGGTGCCTCTAAAAGCGCCACTACAGCGGATTTCAACCTGCCAATTTTTTTCCCGCCAGCGAAAGCTGTCACCAGAGACACAACTGACAGCATGACTGCTGGACCATCTGCAGCAAAAAATAGCTACCTTATGACATTCCCGCCTGGTAGCACCATGACGCCTCACAGAAGCCCTGTGTCTCATGTGCTCTCAGTGAGTTAATAAGCCTCTAGGTTGGCCTCGCAGGATCCGCGCGACAGCAGCGACCTATGCGTAACACGACGCAACCGTCATTCGCAACGATCGAGGAACAGCAGCAGTGATGAGACGAGGTCAGGGTAACATACCTCTCCCCTTCCACTGAAGCAACAAACGCATTTGTGTCATCCGATGAGCCACGTGTTCAACGTGCGGGTATTTGCAGTCGAAAGCAGCTACATGGGGCCACCATCTATGAGAAGAGGAGCAGCAGCAGAGAAGTGATTAACACCTACAACCTGCGGCCGTAAAAGGATCTTCGTCTGCCGGCCACAAGTTTCTGTTGAAGAGCAAACATCGCGTGCACAAACTGTCTCCTGAGGAGGAGGCATTTGACATCAGCCACGAGCCTCAAGTCCGTTTGCCACATGCTCTATGAAGTTAGTCCACGGCCTACATGATCACAGTGCTCCTGTCACCGAGTGCCATGTGTATGCATGTGAGATGTCAGTGCTATGTTTTATTAATTGAAGGGTTAGGAATGACATGTGGTTTTGTTTACATGTGAGAGAGCATCATAGGTGTTGTGTTTCTATTTCATTTTTGCACTGCTTAGTAAAATGTATTTCATTTAGTGCACAATGTGCACTAATGCATTCCAACGGCGTTAAATATTCTTATTATTATTCTCGATCAGTGTTTGATGTGCAATTAAGAGTTATGTTGTGTACACGTGTGTCTGTTTCATTATTTGTCTTGTGTTCCAATCCCTGCATGTAAGTACCAAGGGAGTTGCCAACTGCTATGTTAGTTATAAGAGTGTTGTGTTTTATTTTTTATTATTTAAATACGTCAGTGTGTTCTCACATGGTGTGATAGATGCACGGAAACTAAGAGGTAGGTTAGTGCAATAGAATAGCATAACAAGGTGGATACATTTTTATCATGTGACTTCACATGCAGTTGGGAAAGTTGGGGGTTCTGAATGTTTCCAAATGACTCTATAGAGATGTACCGACACCACAGAATGGCACCAGTGTAAACAACATGTCGAATTATTTCCTAACACCACTTGTATTCAAACCTATAAATATTTGATGTGTTTTATTAGATGCCACAGATTTTAACTAGGGTTGAAGGTTTGTTTAGTTAATAAGCTGTACTCGGGATACATCCCGCCAGTCTCTGGCTCACTTCAAATGTAATCACCAATTACCGGTTAAGTTTTGTGTGGCAAACCTGCATGCCACGATCCTAATATATATATATTTGATCGAAGGGTTTTGTTTGTTTACAAATTAATGGGTAGAGTGTTCGCCTCATTTGCATGGACATGTGCCATTTCAGTTCATTATTAATATTATGTTGTATGCCGACCAAGGTCACATGATCCAAGGCGGTAATACCAGCCAACCAGCGGGCTCCGCGCCATAACTCCATATTAGTAGAGTCCGAACATTGTCGTAGGGTGGTCACGTCGCGCTGCTCCGGGCCTTCATCGTTTGATTCACCATTAACCATGTGCCAGGGTACAGACACATTTTGAAAGTAAGGGTTTTGTGTAGCCCACACCAAACCCTTTCTTTCAAAATGTTACCCCAACACAGGCACAATACGTCAAAATAATGGACCTTGATGGTCACGAGTGTGTACACAATTAATAAGGAATGAAACAACCAGGCCGAACTCTTAAGATCTCATGCACTACAATTTGTTGAAAAAACTTATATATAATTTACTGTGGTTCTTGAGTGAAAAGGTTAATACAACACATTTTAATTTCCAGATATATATTAACAATGATAAAATCTCTGATATTCAACAACTCGATAATATCTTTTCATGTACTATTTCACTCAAATTCTTGCATAAATTAAACAGAATGTGTCCCATAAAAAATGTTAAGTTTCTTTGCAAATGTATTGCTTGGCGATCCCCTAGTAATCTAAAAAATATTCATTACAAATAAATCGTTACAACTGAACAAAACAAGATGGATAACTGACCTTGCCTAAAAGGTCAGTAGTTTGATGATAGCCTTTTTCTTACATTGTTTTACATTCATTTTTATTAACATACTCTCTGATGCTTAAATATTCAACTGGCAACTGTCCAAAAGAAGACTTAGTGTTGAAACCAACTTTTCAGGGCGTTAAATGATTAAAGGTTGGTAATTAAAGTGTTCGCGAAGGCCTGGAAACAACACATGCACAACATTTTCTATCTACAAAAAAAGGTAAATTTTCATGGCTTTGTTGTCGAAAGGTAGCCCATGATGGGACGATCCGGTGCAGACAGCAGTTAAATCAAGTAGGACATCATGTGGTGAAGTTTCACGACATATTCAATGTCACGCCAGGGACATCGGGCAGCAGATAACACTTTCATAATAGCCATTGCCAAGCATCGAGGTGCCGAGTGGAGAACCGCCGCAGCGGTGAATGGAAGGATATCATATTAAATAAAGTAGAACAGCAGGAGCTAAATTTGAAGAAATGTGTTCACGCCGTTTGGTTCTTGGAAAAGGACTAAAGTGACCTTTATGAAGGAGTGCTTTAACGATAATCGATTTGGAGAGTCGCCAATCGGAACAAAGTACAATATTTCGATAATAACAAATAAATACTAGCTAAAATTACGTTTGGCTTATGACAAAAAATTACAAAGACATTAGCATAATTGACAAGTTTAAATATTCCTTTACCGATAAATATAAAGCAATAAGCTTTTATTACAAAATAATAATGAAATCCGATAAATGGTCTCATCGCTAACAGTTAGGGCGAACTCTATAGAGATAATGGTTCACAGAGTAAAATATTAAACAATAATATACTCACAAAAATATTAATTTGTGGCAAGAATTTCTTGTAACTGTTATAATGAATTCGGAAATTCACCTCGTGAAAACCAAGCTTTAAGTAAATACAGAAGTAAGGTACTTCAAGTGAATTATACCACACAAACCAAATTAAAATCTAACTAAATTACATTCACAAACATATGCACGAGGCTTTAGTCACAGACACAATGACTACCGGAAATTCACTTTGATTTACAGATACATTTAGCATTACACAAAAAAATAAACACAGTTAGGTGTACGAAATCCACAAAGTTTTGCCACAAAGGAGAATAATACTCTCCTAAAGAGGTATACAAAATTACCCAATAAAAAATGTGCCTGGGAATGACAAACACTCAATCCCTAAGCGAGGCTGTGGGATATAAGGGAATCGGCCAAGAACCTTTGTTTTTATTATCCCAGAGCAAGCAGAACCCCACATCTCTGGTTCATTTGTTCAAGGCCAGAGCGTATGATGCATTTATTATTCTACACAGACCATGCACATTTTTATTTCTGTATAAGTGGTCGCCCACTTTAACGGCGAACTGTAAGTATAACTGCCCTGTGAGGGGACCATAAGGTTAAAAATCAACGTATATTCAAAGCTGCGTTATTATTAATCTCTGGTCATATCTCGGCCATTTAACCTATAAAGATGCACCGAACTATGTATTAATTAATGGTGTGGGGAGGTCAACAGCCCCTATTAAATCAGGAATTTCCAGGATAGAGCAGCAAGGTCTACAGCAGCAGTACTTCCAGAAGTGGACGACATTGGGGGACAACCCGCAGGCCATCGACCACACAACCTCTGCACCATTGTGCTCTCCCTAAGCTGGGGCCCTACCCAAAAAAACATCACAAAATTCTTCATCGTACCTATCTAGGACATTTCTCCCCCAAAGGTCCAGTCAAGTGCCGTCAAATGGCTGCCCGGCATGTGGGTCTATTTAAGGGATGCTGCTTTCCCGCTCATCAAATTGTGTGCAAGTCTCACCGAGTGTCACATAAATAGTTGTGTCATTTTCTCCGAGTGACATATGCTCAGAGTACCAAGCTCACTATGTGTCAACTGCACCAGTGTTTCAGTCTCGGGGAGAGCCATATAAGCAGCTTTGCAATCCTCTTTGCGCGAAATTTTCTCGCAGTACCACTCTTACCGTGTGTCATTTTCACCCCTGTGTCAGTCAGGCTGAGTAACATTTACACAGCTGTGTCATTCTATCTGCATGAAATATAATCCGAGTACCAAGCTCACAGTGTGTCAACTGCAACTGTTTGTCAGTCTCGCCGGGTCCCATATACACAGCCGTTCTATCTTCTCCATGCGACATCATTTGCTCCTAGTACAATTCTCACCATGTGCCAACTACACCTCTGTGACAGTCTCGCCGACAGCCATATACAAAGCTGTTCCATCCTCTCCGCACTACATTTGCTCCGATTTCTAAGTTCACCGAGTGTCAACTGCACCACTGTGTCAGTCTTACCGAGTGTCATGTAAACAGCTATGACTTCTCTGCGAGACATTTGCTCCTAACTACCAATCGCACCGTGTCTCAATTGCACATCGGTGTCAGTCTCACCGTGTGCCTAATACTCTGCTGTGTCATCATTTCTGCACGAAATTTAATCCGAGTACTAAGCTCACTGTGTATCAACTGCAACTCATTGCCAGTCTCGCCGGTTATAATAAGCCCTGTTGTGCCATCCTCTCCGCTCGTCATTTGCTCCGAGTATGAAGCTCACTGTGTGTCAACTGAACCTATGTCAGCCTCGCCGAGTGTCTTTTACACGGCTGTATCTTGTCTGTGCGTCATTTGCTCCTAAGTACCATTCTCACAGTGTGACAACTGCAAATCTGTGTCAGTCTAGCCGAGTGCCATATACTCTGCTGTCATCATCTCTATGCAAAATTTACTCCGAGTACCAAGCTCACCATTTATCAATTGCAACTCTTTGTCAATCTTGCTAAGTGCAACATACACATTTGTAACATCCTGTCCGCTCGTCGACATATTCTCCTTGTACAAAGCTTACAGTGTGTCAACTGCACCCCTGTGTCTGTCTCGCCAAGTGTCATATATACACCGATGTGCCATCCTTTAAACAAGAAATTTTTTCCGCGTACCAATAATACAGTGATACAAGTGTACCTCTGTGTCAGTCTCGCCGATTACCATATTCACAGCTCTGCTATTCTATCCCTGCGACTTTTACTCAGAGTACCAAGCTCGCCATGAGAAAAATGCACCTCTGTGTCAGTCTTGCCGAGTATCATATACACTGCTGTGCCATTCTATATGTGCGAAATTTGCTAAGGTCTACCAAGCTGACGTGTGTGCAATAAACCTCTGTGTCAGTGTCGCTTAGTGCCATATTAACTGCTGCTCCAAACACTCTGCACGACATTGGTCCGATTTCCAAGGGCACCGAGTGTCAACAACACCTATGCAACAGTCTTACCGAGTGACATAAACATAGTTGTGCCATACACACTACATGACAGTTGAACCAATTATTAAATTCACCAAGTGTCAATTGGACCTCTGTGTCACTCTCGCCGAGTGACATATACACCACTGAGCCATACACACTGCACGACATTTCCTCCGAAACCGGAACTCACCGAGTGTCAACTGAATCTCTGCAATTGGCTTACATAGTGCCATTTACATAGCTGTGCCATCCCCATCGTGCGGCAATTGCTCCGAGCATCAACCTCACCATGTGCCAATTGCACTTCTGTGTCAGTCTCTCCGAGTGCCATATACACAAATGTACCATACTCTCCTTGCGACATTTGCTCAGAGTACCAATCTCACAGAGTGTTAACTGCATTTCTGTGTCAGTGTCGCCGAGTGCAATATACACCGCTGTACCATACTCTCTGTGAGACATTTGCTCCAAGTACATAGCTCGTTGTGTGTCAACTGACCGCTGTGTCAGTACTGCCGAGTGCCATATACACTACTGTGTCAATCTATCCACGTGACATTAGCTCCAGGAACCAAGCTCATAGTTTGTCAACTGCATCGCTGGGTCAATCTCGCCGAGTGCTATGTATTCTGTTCAGCTAACCTCTCCGGGCGCCATTTTCACTAATAACCAAGCTCCCCATGTGTCAACTGCACCGCAGTGTTATGTTCGCCGAATGTCATATACACAGCTCTGCCAAACTCTGGCTCTGAAATTTGCTCAGATTACCTAGCTAACATGTGCCTACTGCACCTCTGTGTCAGTGTCGCCAAGTCCAATATACACAGCTAGGCCATACTCTTGCGCGAAATTAGCTACGAGTTCCATGATCCCCAATGTGTCAACTACACTTCTGTGGCTGTCTCGCCGAGTGCCATATGCGCATATGTACCATCATCTCCGTGCGAATTTTGCTGCAAAAATCAATCTCACCATGTGTAAACAGCATATGTCTGTCAGTCTGGGCGATTGACATAGACACAGCTTTGAAAACCTCTCCGTGAGTCATTTGCCCCTTGTACCAAGTTCACCGAGTACCAACTGAATCTTTGTGTTAGTCTCGCCAAGTGCCATATATATAGCTGTGGCATACACTATGCGCGACATTCGCTCCAAGTAAAAAGTCCACTGTTGAGACGAATCAATTCGTGTCAGTGATTTTTGGTCCATAGGGCTTTTTTTTTGCCAGGGTTTGTACTAGTTCGTAACTTAGTAGTGTGTTTTATTTTACCGCATATAAAATTTATTTTAAATTGGCCGACCAATATGATATTATTCGTAATTAAATTTCAACATGTTATATTTTTATAATCTTGTCATCGTGTTTTGTTATATTAGTACATTCTCATTTTGTTATTTAAACTTAAATTTTTTTGTGTAATAATGTAACACAGTTGCTGTTCAAATACTGTAAAAGACAGTAGCCGCTAGGTGCGCTGCGTTTCGGTCTCTATCACGTGATGCTGGTTGAACACTCTAGTTGGGGAAGTCACCTGAGCACTTCATGTGTGTCGCCAGTCAGTCGTCTGTTGCCCGGCGAGCTATTATCAGCTGTAGTGTGCGCTGCTGTGGCGATGGCAGGCTTGGCTAATAAAATGCGGCATGTGACTTATGGATGTAGAGCAGACTTGTAATGTGAAACTGTATCAACGGGCCAAGTATAACGAGAGATCTTATTGGTACAAGGCGGCTCGTTTGATAACATTTCACATAGCAAATTTAAATTTAATGACCGCTAACACTGTTGTTTATTGTCCAATATGTAACTTATCCTCGCGGAACTTGACATGGAACTGCACATTACGCTAGTGATTGGTAGACTCGTACTCCAGCCTTACTGTGAAGTTTTCCACGCCTATATTTACTTGGACAACGTGTAGAAGAGATGATATGTGCAGCACTTTGGATCGCCGCTGGACGAAACCAGCTGGTGAATTTTCAGCCGAGCAGTTCTCGTAGGTGCTGATGCCTGCCTGTAATGCAACGGGAGGAACGACGAGTTGCATTGGGGATATAAGATGTATTTTAATGCTGCTTCTGCTTTCCAGAAAACTATCAGTTATGAGCGACATTGGAATTTGTTACCTTTAGTTGTCGGGGCTGTTTAATTCTGCTTAAAATCTTCCGAAGTTTTGAAACTTTTTAGTTCAACACGTAGCGCACCATTTTCGCGACCGTCTGGCATTGTAAACTGGAAATGATAAATGTGTTGTGTGGCCAGAATATTTTTTATGGAGTTGTTAGCAGTCAAAGTGTGTAACGTCAGATATGAAAATGTGGTTAACTTGTAATCATAGTTTGGTTACCATTTCGATGGCAAGTTTAGACTGTATTATTTTTGACATGAAATATAAAGGTGTGAAATGCAATGAAAATTATCCTTGTGTATTAAATAGTAAATAAAATAACTTTGCATTCAAACATAAATAGGCTGTGCACGGTATTGACAAACAAAGCAAAATTCTGCCCATCTATATGTTGAATCACATACTTTGGTGACGGATATTTGGCTTGACACATGAGTAGGGACACTGCGCAACGTTCATTACAGATAACTAACAACTATTTATTACAATTGAGTTCGCTGTCTATTCCCTAGTTTTGTTTGGAGGTTTACTATTTAATACGCGGAGTGAGGTAGTATTGAGTACCCTGAAACCCTCCGGGGTAAGAGTGCAGCTCACTGTGTGTCAAATGCACCTATGTTTCGATCTCGCCGAGTGCCATTTACAATACTGTGCCACTCAATATGTGCCACATTTAGATCCCTAGAACCAAGCTCACTGTGAGTTAACAACATCTCTCTTTCAATTTCGCCGAGTGCCATATATATATATATATATATATATATATATATATATATATATATATATATATATATATATATATATATATATATGCGATTCTCTCTGTGCGACATTTGTTCCGAATACAAAACTTACAATGTGTCAACTGAACCGCTGTGTCATGTTCGCCGAATACCATACACACAGCTCTTCCCTCCTCTTTCTGCAAAATTTGCTCCGAATATCTAGATGGCGTGTGTCTACTGCACCTATGTATCATTTTCGCATAGTGCAATATACACAGCAAGGGCATAATCTCCGCGCGAAATTATCAATGAATTCCTAACTCACCATGAGTCAACTACAACTCTGCCATTCTCTCTGTGCGACATTTGCTGCGAGTACCAAGATCTCATGTGTCCACTATACCTCTGTGTCAATGTCGCCGTGTGCCATATACACTGCTGTGCCATTCTCACCGCACGACATTTGCTCCAAGTACCAAGCTTATCGTGTGTCATCTGCTCCTCTGTGTAAGTCTCGACGAATGCTATATACACAGCTATGCATCCTCGTCACACAAAATTTGCTCCAAGTACCAAGCTTAACATGTGTCAACTAAACATATTTGTCAATCTCGCCGAGTGCCATATACACAGCTATGCCATCCTCACTGCACGGCATACATTCCCAGTACCAAGCTTACCGGGTGTCAACTGCACCTCTGTGTCAGTCTTGCTGAGTGCTATAAACACAGATAGGCCATCCTCACTGTACGACATATATTCCCAGTACGAAGCTTACTGTGTGTCAACTGCACCTCTGCGCCAGTCTCGCCGAATGCCTTATACACAGTGTGACGATAAGGGTATCGTTGCCTAGTGAATTGTATTTTCTTTTAGTAATTTCGCACCACAGGTGGTAACATTGAATGTGCAGCGCATTCATAGTTTTATATGTGTTTATATTTTGCTATATGCAGGCCGGTTAATTAATCTTATTGCTATTTATAGTCATATTATGAATATTATTGCACATATTTGATGTGTGTTGTTTGTAATATTAGTTATCGATATTATTTTGTTCGATTTGTAAAAGATCGCGACTGTGGCACTTGAGTGGCGCATGTACGTGATGTCACCTGGTTGGTGCCGATGACAGTGCACCAAGCTAGTGTGCAGGTGTCAGCAGTTGAAGTCTGACATAGTATGTGCCTGACCGCGGGGCGAGAGAGTCGCGTACCAGATGTGGAGGGCAGCAATCGTCTCGGGCGGATATATCGGCAGTATTGGGACTGTAGCATCAGTTCACCTCAGTCACTGTATGCCATGGTTAACGTGAGTGAGTACAAGTCGCCGTAACGCATCCGGGAGTGAATAAACTCGCAGTGAGAAGAATATTACTTGGTAATGCCAGAACTGAACGCCGACGCGATATTGGCATCATCACTGTTTGTGTGCAACTCTAGTTGTTAAAAGTATGGGGCAGGTATTGCAAGGCCGTGGACTGTGTATGAGCATGCCGTGTGTGAAGCCGCTTCACGAACCAGCAATATTCCGTTTACTATGAGCTTGCCAAATATTGATTAAATAATTGTGAGATCGCTATTTATTGGAGACGGCTCGTGAAGATCAAATTTGCCAAGTTGGGTAAATTTCTTGTTATGAATGTACTGTAAGCGAGAATTTAAGAGTACGTTTTGTGCTTATGACGTACATGATCCGCTCGGAATTTTGGAATCTAGAAACATGACATTCAATATTTAGTAGCAAACGTTTTTATGCTGGTTTTCATGATAAAGCACGTCCGTCCGGTTATCGTGCTGGGACGTGTTCGTACTTTGTTACAGCGGCGTAACGAGCAGAAGACAACCGAGTGTGTAGGCATGGATTTTCATATGGTTGAGTGCTACCAAACTGCACATTTTTGCGTGGGATCACGAGGTCGATGACCAGCCAGCTGTTCCATTTCACGGCGCCAAGCGATTCGGACCCTTCAGTGGGTTGTCACTAGCTGGCAAAGGTATTCTCCGACGTGGCCGGATGGACAGCATTTCAGAATTATGTATGAAGGCCCCTTCCAAGGTATGAGTGAGCAGTAAGTGTCATCGTCGTCGCATCCCTGCAGAGTCAGTGATGTTTGAGACATTTTAAAAGCACGTCAAACAAGCACTGGCGGAATGATTCGCTTATGAAGTTGAATTTTAGTGATAAATTATAAAGATAACCTTTTATTGAAGGTCATTGCGTAGGGTAAAAATGTTGTATATTATTAAGGGGTCTGGCTACGAAAATTATAAATTTGAGTGGCAAATATTTTAGAATTTTTATAGTGTGTATTTTTGCATAAAGTCAGTGCTTGTAAACATTCATTCTGGTGCGGAATAAATAAAATACCAAAAGACCCTGGAACTAACGAGTCCAGAGACATTATTTTGGAATGTACCCCCGTGCTATTAACAACATCCCCTGCTGTGACTTAAGTAGCTGTCATAATATTGTAGATAGTTATAAGGCATTGAGTATTGACAGCGGTACTTGGGTTTATAAGTCGGGATCGCTTTTCTGCCCCGTAGGGGGAGTTTAGGTTCTGTTAGTGTGGTGTGTAAATGAGGCAGAAATTGACATACCTGACACCCCTGCGGGGTAGAGGGCGTCTCGAATCTACGCCAATCTGCTGGCCCATTTGACCGTGGTACAATGCTGGTATTTAAGTTATTCCTATATTTCATAACCTGACATCTTGGGTGTACAAAGTGGACATGTCCACTTTATTGTCAAACTTGACAGCCGCCAACATTGCAGCAGACAAGAGTGAGGGGATTGACTAGTTGCATAAGAAAATGGTTGCAATGGTTAAAATGGGGGACAAAAATTAGTGCAGCAAACGGGAATGGTAAACATCAAAGTGAACAAGCTTATTATGTTGATACCGTGCGAAATATCACCACCTATTCTCTTGGCGCGTTTGATGAGCTTAGCGAATGTAGTCCCAGGAATTTACTCTATTATTATGGTCATGTTGATAAATTTCAGAAAAGAAAACTTTTCCCAATTGATATCTTTTTACTACTACCTATAGTAAATAAAATTAATGGAGTTCCTGGTGAAATAATTGCTCAAGGTCTGAAGAAAAGGGAAGAGTTGTTCCGCGTGAAAGAAAACTTATGGGAGAGCTTGTGTCCAAGAAGGGCTAAGGAAGATATGGGTAAGGAATTTGTTTTCCGGTTTCAAAAAAAGGGTCAGAGCATTTTGAAGTTTCAGCAAGAAATAAGCGAGAGTGTGTTTTGGGTGAGGAAAAATTAGTTGCTTTAATAATTGAAAATCTGTCTCCCGCAGTGCGGGCGCATAGTGTACGGCATACATTTCCTGAAACTTTTGAGCAGTTTTGCAATTGGGCGATTTATTGTAAAATAGAGCCTATGTTGTGGGCTTGTATGTAAGAGATCGTAGCCATAGTGCAGAGCCGGGGAATAACAGCACAAAAAAAAGTAAACAAAAATGTTGGAAATGTAATCGCGAAGTACATTTTGCTGCGATCTGTAGGGATACTGTTGAAAATAGAAATGCCACAGATATGGGGCACGTGGTCACGCGCAAAAGCAATGTTGGAAACTGAAAAAGGAAAAAAGGGAGCAGGTACGAGATGTCGAAAACAGGGACGTGATAGGGCATCGACACCAAAAGAAAAACAGATTGTCTGTGCAGATTGAAATAAAAGTGAAAAGGGTTGCGGCATTAATAGACATGGGGGAAAATGAGTATTTTCTAAGCCAAAAGTTACCCGATATGCTAATTAAATAATATCCTAAGCTAAAGGGGGATTACAAACAGGCGAGGGGTTTCAACTGGTGGTTGCCAATGGATCCGTTTGTAACGTAAGTTTAAGATTACGTCTTCACTTTAATCTTTACAAATACAGTTGGACAAAAAACCTTCTGGGTGATACCAGGTTTAGTTAATCGTTTAATCTTTGTGTTAAATTTTTTGGCCGAAATCCGCGCAGTTATTGATTTTCAGTGGGGTGAGTTGACTTTTGGTTTTGATCCCAAGGGAATGAAAATCTGTCTGAAGGATGAAAATAAAGAAAGAAAAAATTGTAGGAACATTCAGGGCACAAGTGAAGGGTTTGACGGTGTGCATAAAAGGAAATTATAAAACCTAATAAAGGAATATGATGACGTTATTACCAAATGTGTTTGCTGTTGTGTGGACGTCCCGTATCGTATTCGAGTATAGGACAAAATGCATGTACGGCTTAAACCGTACCAATGTTAGCCGCCTAAGTTGGAAGCTTTTAGAATGATCGTAGCCGAGGTGCGAGAACAACAAATAATAAGTCCCTCAGTCTCTCCATACGCCTTCCCGACCTTTCTAGAAAATAAGAAAAAACCTGGACAATAACGACTTGTAATTTACTATAGGCAATTAAACCAGATGGTTATGGTCGACAATTTTCCGATACCGAAAGTGGAGAATATACTGCAAGTTTTTGGGAAATTAAGTATTTTCTGTCATAGACCTTAATACAGGTATTCACCAGTGTGAGGTAGGGGAGAAAAGCAAAAAACATACGGCGTTTGTCACACCGTGGGGCCACTTCGAGTGGAATCGGGTGCCTTTCGGCGTGAACTTTAGAGGTCAGTGTTTAGCTCGTATTTTACATAAGGCCTTGAAAAAATACCATTTTAAATTCCTGATATTATTTTTAGACGACATTTGCATTTTTTCGCAAACCCCGAGGAACATCTGGAGCATGTGCGATTGGTACTAGAGAAGTTGCAGGACTTAGGATTTACTATTAACCCCGATAAGGTGGCTTGTGTTCAAAGTGTAAACGAAGTTCTTAGGGTTCGTTATTTCGGGAGGTAAGTTGAAGATGGATCTGGAAAAGATAGAACCTGTCGTAATTTTCGCTCGGCCTAGGAATGTGAAAAGAGTAATCAGAATTTTAGGTATGTTGGGTTACTTTTCACGCTTCATAGAGAGGTATGCAGAAATGTGCGCCCCTCTGAACAGGTTAAAAAAGAAGCATGTTCCCTTCCATTGGGGTGAAATGGAAGAGAGGGAATTTGGTAATTTAAAGTATGAGATATCACACCCCACTTCCCCCTCCCCTACCCTAAGCTAAATATGGCTTTAATTAGGTGCCTCACAGTTCTACCGGTTTCTCTCCCAGTAAGGTGTTTTTAGGGAGAGAGCTTTCACTCCCTCTGTTGAATGTATGGTGTATCCCTTCTGAGTCGCTGGAAACATTAAGTGTCAACGATTTGGAAGAGCTATGGAAAAAAACTTTTACTAATCCGGAGAAAGCCAGAAAAAGTGTCCAGTGCATGTAAAATAAAGGTCGATCAGAAAATCCCTTTCAGGTTAAGGATATTGTGATGTGTCGGCAATTTGTGCAAAGTAAAAAAGCTGAACATATTTCTACCAATCTTGTGTTACCCTATGACGGCCTTACAAAATTATATGTTTCTTAGGACCTGCCGCAGTGTTGTTAAGGAATCCTGATAACAATTTTATTGTAAAAAAAAAAGGCACACATAAGTCAGATTAAACGGTTTTACCCTCCAACAAGTAGGAATAATTATGCTTCTTGATGCGTAATCTAAGGAGATGTTGGGGTAAACATGTTGTATATTGCCGAGATGTATTTAATTGTTATTGTGTTAAGACTTTCTTATCTTGTGAAGGTGTACTGAAAACTTTCACCCTATTTTCTGTTTCTGTAATTGTTAAAACTTGATTACGTTTAGGGGTTAAATGTTCTTTATATGTGGTGCTATTTGTTGACATCCTAGGAATCCAACATGGTAAGGAATAACAGGCGGGGGAGGGGGAGAGAAGTGTTTGATCTGAAATGTGTTTAGAGCTCAACCTTCAAACTGCACATTTCATAAGGGGGGTGATTACGGAGAATATATGGGTATCGTCACCCAGTAAAATGCATTTTCTTTGAGAAATTTCGCACCACAGGTGGTAGCATTGAATACGTAGCGTATTTATAGTTTTTATGTGTGCTTATATTTCGCTATATGCCGGCCGGTAAATTATTCTTATTCCTATTTATTAACAGGCTATAAATATTATTGCACATATTAGTAGTAGGGCCAGGGGGATTCTAACTCAAAAGTGATGCCGCCTTTTTTGATTGACCTAATTAATTTCATATCAAATTGATATCAAAGGATTAATTAAATTGATTGAAATGGTTAATTAAATTGAAAGGGTAAGTAAAAAAGGGTAAAATCCACTGAAAGGGTTAAATATAATTGAAAGGGTTAATTAACTTTCAAAAATATTTTGTGTGTATGGTGCAAGAGTGTATTAAGGGTCAATTTTATTATTTTATTTAATTTTGTGGGGAGATCTGGTACGTCCTCGCCCTGTCAGCTCTGGCACTCGATTGAGGTATGACATATTGGTTACGGGGAATATATGTGAAGATTTTTGTGCAAGAGTGGCCTATGCGTAAATTTTTTTGTGTTGGTAGCGATATTGCTCGTAGATGGTGTTGGTAGATAGGCGACTTTGAAAGATACTGTGATTCCAAATGAATAACTGTGTTGTATGGGAGAATTTTTGAGTGTTTAAACGAGTTATACGTGTGAATAAATTACATGCATCGAATCGTAAAATTCAACGAATAACAACTACATGAATAACAAGTGCAATAATGTGACTCTAGATGAGTGTTAAACTCAAAGAGATGAATTAGTACACCCCGACCTGTATGCTAGCAATAAAATTTACACGAGAGAGGTATAACGAACACAATTACATGAGTGTGCAGTATATAATTAATTAACGAACCAAAATGTTCCTATAAATTAAATAGCTAACGAACACAATAACAAGATATACGTAACACAACTTGATGTCTCTCGCACATACCTTACATGTCCGTCTGCCTGTTAGACTAGTGAGGAAATTTATAAACGTAATCCACATGTAAAAAGAAATGAATATATTAACACTTGTAAAAAAAATTAAATATTTAATATACATAAATTCGCTCTGTGAAGCACTGACTTGCAAATAGGACTTACATCAACTTATAGCCTATGTTAATTATAGATTGACGTGGAAATAAAAAAGTGACTACACACATAATGAAATCGCACCAGGAGCTCCCCGAAAAAACATCGGTTCACCTCGGAGGTCAGTCAATGAATGAGTCGAACTTACGTCGAGAGCCTGACTATATATACATGGAGCATGTTCGGAGGCTGACAAGCAACTAAGGTTATAGTTACTCGGAAATAAATGTGAATACGATTTACACACTACACATACACATCCTGAATTATATCTAGAGAAAATTTATCCCTACCAAGCACTGCATGCAATGTAATTAGCGAAACGCACAAACAATGATTTAGCACTTCTAGTTAACACTGACAAATAATGATTTCCAAATTCACATTTTGAATTTTAAATAGACGCAATGGAAATACAGGTAATTAAATTGTACAAGGAGCTCTCCCAAAACACATCCATCCACCTTGGAGGTCAGTCAATGAATGATTGGATTGTATTATGTGTGCCTGCTTATAAGCTGTTTTATATATGTGGAGCACTGCTGAGTTGAAATTTACGACTGACCGAACCTATTTCCCTACCAAGCTTCTAGTTTTCCTACAAGTACGTGAACGAAAGTTTCACTATTAATCATAGAGTAAAATTCAATTTTTTTAGGAAATTTTTCAATTAGGTTTTCTAAGTTTGTGTAACGTATGACTGTGTTTTTTAACAGCAAGTGTTTTCGTGTTAAATCTTCAGCTACATCAGTTGTAATTTTGCAGTGAGAAAAATTTATATTTTCTCAGTTGGTTGAATTATTCAGATGTAGATCAGCAGGGAAACATTGTGTTGAATCGCTAAGGGATCTTTCTACATGGCCCTGAAAAGGTTCTTGTATATAACTTTCAGTTTTGTTCAATTCCCTAGGGCTCTTGACCAGCGGTCCAGCATAGTTTTCTAAAGATATCCAAATCTGTTCCTTCTGTTTCAAAATTCATTCATTCCGGCATGATTATCTCTCTCCGGTATTTTATGTAAGTTTTCCTCAGCTCTTCAGAGTGTGTTTCATTTGAAATGTTAGTTTTTCTTCCTCATCACCTTAACATCAACCAACTTGTAAATATTTTCATCAAAGTAAGCAAACAGATAATCTGACATTAAAATATTTTCAACAAACAACCTTCCAAGAATATTTAAAACAATTAATATACAAGTACTTATGATTCATTCAATTATTCACAAAGTAGCCACACAGGGGAAATTTTCAAACAAATAAATAACAAGTGATGGTATTCAAATTTAACATATAAACATGTTATTAAAAATTATAATTATTTTTTTAAATTATCCTTAAGAGCTAAAATATTTACAATGACTTTAATTTTTATAAATTAAACAAATGTATATAAAACAATTTTTGACTTTTTAAAACAAACATTCATGTTACAAACTAAATTACTAAACATTTTTTAACAACAACCAGACATTTTAACAAAAACAAAAAATGTTTTCAATGACATTTCAACATGATGTTTCGAAACAAGATACCTATTTATACAATATTCTGCAATAAAGCTGTGTTCATCAATTTTACATCATAACACAACTACTAGTACTACTGCTACACTACAGCTACTACTACTGCTACTAAAACTGTTACAAAAATTGTCTGACATACATTACAAGACCAAAAAAAATTATTAACACTATATTTATAAATATATTACAACAATCTGAAGATATTTTCACCTAAAACTATGTGTATATACATAATATTTACACACTCTTGAAGAGGAAATAATAACGCACATCTAAGGCGTTCATTTATTATGTCATGTGCGGGTTATTTTCCAATCACTAACACATGCCAACGACAGGGAATAACTCAGCCACATGCACACAGTTTCCTGTAGATGATTTGTCGCACTGTGACTTTCTTCTATTATTATGTATTGAAGAAATTTTTATTTTTGATACAGATAGGCCATACAGATAAGCAAACAGGGAGCAGCAGCATTGAATGGTGACACAATACATGTTGTAGACGTTGTGGGCAGCTATAGTTAGCTTGGGAGTTTGTCGTGGAACATGAGGTGCATGTGGTGTTTGCAGACGAATGTCATCAGTGGCGTGGTGGCGATATATGTGGTGTTATGGGTGGACTACATTTATTGTGCTGCTGAAACTATTCTAGGGAGGAAAACAAAAAAAAACTTATGTATTCTGTAGTGCCCCCAAAGTAAGGTTGATATTCCATCTGCCTCAATGTATCGCTTATCATCCATGCCTGACAACACTACCTTGATTACATGTTGGGTTAGACTTGATGAGCCTACGAACGGAACTGATATTGGGTGCCCAGAACCCTTCTGCGATTTTCGAGGCAATCTCGATAATCCTCTTACCTGAGTGACTGTAACACATTAGGTTTTACACCCTTTGCCTTATGTATACATTGTTTATTCCAACAACATATGCATAAAGCTTGGGACGTAAACCCACAAAGTGCATGATGATACGCCCAACACAGTCATCTTTTTACCCCGGTAATTCCTTTGTTCTCGTGAGGGAATCCTTGTGGGCTATCGAGCGCATAGTTGGATGTATCAAACCATGCCTTTAAATATGGGGTCATTACTTTATAGATGTCATCACAAGCAACAGAATTTACTTAGGAATCTGTGTCACAATAAAGGAGGTGTAAGGTTGGCGGAGGAAATTTTGTTTGATGTACTGATAATGGAATTCGTAGAGAGTTATTTTGACAGATAAAGAATGGCAACACAAGTGTCCAAAGGTTCGCTGAAAGCAACAGAACTCTTTGACATATCGATAAGGATTAAGTTTTCATCGGTAATCTGTCTCCTGGACTGTCGGACGTCCTATCAGATCTGCAGACCCATAGATCGTGTCATACTTCAAAACGACTAAGATGTCCCTTTCCCAGCAGACATTCTGCAACATTTTTCCATAAATGGAATTATTTATTAATTTGAAAAACGATTTATCGAATTCATTCGAAGCCTGGAACCATTTCTCAATATTAAACTCGATGTATGGCTCCATTCAAGCATTCTGCTCAAAGCGCAAAGTGCAATGAACAGAGTCAAGTGTGGCCCCATATATCAAGTACTGTCTCAGTGTTTACCCGTGTATAACATATTTCTTCCACGGTGTGAGTGTTAAAAGAAGTTTCTAATGCCAGCCATTCGGGGGTATTCCATCTTCTGTGGCCAAAGGCAGAGCAGATAGTTTTTCATGACACTCCTCTGGAAAAGACAGAACAACTTCCACGAAAAAAAACAAGTGTCATCGTCATTTACCATGTTTTAAAAACCCCATGTTGAAAACACATCAGCCTCAACCCACTCAAAATTGCCAATCGGGAGATTGGATCGCATCATATGACTGTACAGCCCATTAAAATCGAGATAGCATATATATTTCTATGCCATATTGGATCGTAGTCCTCACCCTTGTAAACATTGTTGGGTTCCACACTTCTTTTTGAAACCTGTGTAATGCTGCCCCTAACCCTGCATTCTACAAAAAGATACATGTCAGAATCAGTCAACAGCTCTAGCCGCACATGTATCATTGACAATAAAGTGTTCGATGAAAGATACGGAGCTGTGACGTACATGGCAGGGTAAAGACTGCAATGAGTCAAACATATAGTCCTGAAATTCTCAAAAACATTATCCAGCAAACAAGTGTCTACACGTAAGTAATGAATGGTATACTTCAGCATGTTTATGCAGTTGAAAGCATCCCATGTGGCTTGGGCGTGAGCATTCTCCTCATCGCTAATGCCTTCGCCTCTCATCACATTATGAAATGCATCCTTCGGTGGGAGTGACTTGCACATCAGACTGTCTGGCAACTTAACAAAGTCATAAGTAAAAGCTCCGTTCAGTTTTGCAAATTCGAATAGGCTGTTGTCTGGAAACATCGAGCGGGTGATACTCAATTGCACAGGTAGTAAATTACCTGCCAAAGTTTCCAGAGAGGAACTCATGAATTGGAATGAATCAATAAATCATAACTTGAAATATTACACCTTCCCATTGAAATCAATCACATTGGGGATTTGTTTTGCAATACATTTGTATTTTCAAGGGTCAGCCCAGTCACTTGAATTTTACTCGGGTTTTCGATTACCAAGGTTCCGTCGGGTTGTAGTATGTGATGTTCAGCCAATGGCTTTATAAGAAAGTGGGCATCATAGTGTAACATATTATGAAGAACAGTGACATTTCTTTTGGGCAGTCTAAAAAGTAAGTTGCACTTATTATATCTGTAACCTCTGATTTCGCCCATCAGATGGTCATGATCGACCACAATATCATCAGTGCCGAGCTTTTCCTTACAAATGTTACAACTGTTCTGAGCCACCATCCTAGCTTCATCAACAGTGGTTTTTGCTTTATCGGAACAATCATGCTGGAGATTCCTGCAACCCTCTTTGAAGGTTGAACTAATTTATCAACTACTTGATAAATACAATCAGCACCCACAAACTCAAAATAGTTACATAAACTTGATTGTATGAACAGATCAGAAAATACTGCAAGCATATGGAACATTTTGGTTGATAGTTGTATTACTCATTTGATCATTAGGCAAGCAAGTGGACATGGGTTTCAGGCAACTTTCAACGTCGCAATAGGCGATGAAACACAATCTCTGCTGTTTGCTGTAATCTTTAAATTCAAAGGACTTGTCGTTCCTAGTGGGGAAAGTACTCCACACAGCCTTTTGTTCCTGGCAAAGAATAGTGTGATTTGCGAGTTTCTCCAAACTTACAAAGTATTGGAGGCAATGCTCGCAAATATGTTTAGTATACTTATTATTACTCAGTTGACTACAAACCAGCCATGGACAAATTTCTAATGCATACAAAATCCAAATGAGCTGCATTTTCACTTGTGCGAATCGCCAAAATATTCACATGTTTTTCATGATGCACAGGATAAATACGCATGGGTACTAAAACCCCACCCTTTTCACAAGTTTCGTCAGTTATATTGCTATCGTTGTCCACCACACAGTAGACATGATAAAAATAGAACTGTTCTCCTTGAACTTACAACTATCCTGTATGACTACAGGTGTCGACAGATCTTCGATATTCAAAACCTTGTGAGGATTTGAATATGAAGTAATTCTCTCGCCGTTTTGTGTGGCAGGATACAAAGATGCTATTATGGCACAGTGGAAACACATTCCCTCCAGGCAGTGTACATCGACACAAGCTTTCGTATCATCAATGAATTTTGGCAGTTTAATGTGCACAGCACCGACGGTGAACGGCCGGTATCGGCTCACATGCACATCCATGTATGTCAATATTTGGAGACTCCAGCCAAAACGACGCGCACTAAACCCCTAAAGTCCATTTGTGAGATAAGGAACAATATCATCAACATAGATTAAACCCACATCGTATGAATGTAGTACAGGGAATGCTTTACTTTGAAAATAAAAGGTAACCATAGTGCCTTCCTCCGCCATGGGGGACTTCAAATACTTACCCGCGATGGTAACTGAAATACTAATAGGTCGGTGATGTCATTATTAAGCTTAAGAAAGGGACCTTACATCTCTAAAAAAAACGAGAAAAGTATGCGTCACAACAAGCCTATCGTTAAGTATCCGTGTGTCATTTAGTCTTCCCCCAAACGCTGCAGCCATGAGTTTGAATGTCAGGACTGGCAAAGCTTCGCTCTGATGGATGTAGAATCGGAATCCGAATTATTTTCTGGCTCCCTTGGTGAAATATTTCTAATCAACTCGAAAGTCTTTGTAAAACGGTTTGAGCACTCTCTGAATCACAAGAATTTTCCGAGTCTGATAGAAATAAGTCACCATTGAAAAGATCAACTTCCTCATGTTTGGGGGAAGCGGACATGTTTTGACCTTTTGGTGTTGACAATCTCTCTGTAAGTGAATCCGTGCTCGAATCACTTAAGTAGATATTGTCATCCAATAGATTATCTCGTGTCTGCTTAGGCAAAGGGACACTATCTCGAAAGTTTGCTGTTGACTGTCATTGCATCTGCGATTCAATATCTGAATCGCTTATGTTAATATCTTTAAGCAAGATGTCAATACTGGATCCCTTGCACTCACCCATTTGACCTAACTAAAAGTTTATTTAGTTTCCCTTCTTCAATAACTATAACACCACAATAAATTACACTGAAGTTTCGCATCGTTCTGAAAAACATGGAAAAATAACAACACTTTATTCCCTCATCACTTCATAGTTGTAATTAATAAAAACATTATTTATTTTAAAGAATTTTCTTTTTTCAGTGAACTTTAATTTATTAAGGAAAATCAGTCGACTATAGCGACGTGTTTTTTACAATATATATGGGGACGAGTCATTCTAAAACCTCGTGTACAAAGCCAGGTAGTGTATAGCCGAGAATTGAGTTTGTGGAGGGCGAGCGAAACTAAGGTCTCAAGAGTCGATGATGGTGAATAGCGCGGAGTGGAGCAGCATAAAAGATGGCACGTGGGCCGGAGTTTTGGGTCGCTCGCGGTGCTGCAGGCGAGAGAATGGTTCAGTAAACTGTCACAGTTTGCTCTGTGCACCACCATCCAGACACCCTCCCGCAAGACAACCACCCCTTCTACACCGCTATCGCATGGAGCCTATGGGCACGCATGCTCTCCATCCCTCCAACCAACCTCACTGCACCGACTCCATTTAACAACCAGTAGATTTCCCATCACACAGCTCGAGTACACTATACAATAAACCATATCCCAGGACCTACCTCGCCTCGCCTAACTTTCCCAGCTACACGTTTGGGGTAACCGTACTGCGTTTAAAATGTAAAATAAAATTTTAAGCCCAGTTTTTAAAACTTTACAACTTAAATGCACTTTTTTTAAAGACTGTGACTTACTCGACACTGTCAAAACTAGCGTACACCATGAAAATAATTTTTGAATACTACACTAAAAAATTTATGAAAATTACATTGTAAAAATTTTATGAACATTACACCATAAAAAAATTTGTATGTCACACCATCAAAATTGTGTTCTAGGGTACAAAGTAAAATAATTTACACTATAAAATACTTTAAACGGTCAAATAATGAATTTCATTTTAAAATATTTAATTTAGAAGGAGCAACACACTGGATAATAATAGTCATACCAACAAACGAACACTTAAAACTTAATATTTCAAAAAATAAAAAAATACTAGAACTCAACTCGCATTTACCCAACAACTTTTCAAATAAAATATCTTGAAATAAACTTAAATACCCAATCCACCCCATCACATACACATCAAAAACATTTCTTTCATTAAAAATACTCAAGGCTCATTTATCGATCTTTCAATCGTCTTTTACCAGGTAACTCATACTGAAAAGGCTTGGGAACTGAGATTATACATCTCCCCCTCATGTTTGGCATGAGCGACGTAGTTCTCCCTTGTTTTAGCCGTTCCAAAGTTCATACCTCATACATACAACAAACCTCCATAAAACATTTGTTATGAAATACTTAAAATCTAAAAAAAAAAATAATAGTACCCAATCCACCCCGTCACATATACATCAAAAACATTTCAATCATTAGAAATATTCAAGGCTCATTTATCTTTCAATTGTCCTTGACCGGGTAACTCATACTGAACAAGCTTGGGAGCTAAGATTATGCAACCCCCCCTAACTCTTGACGTGAGCGACGTAGTTCTCCCTTGTTTAAGCCGTTACATACTTCATACATCATACACAAAACATCCCTCTCTTCAACATTTATTAAAAAATACTTACAACCTATAACTATTAAATACCCAATTCACCCCGTCACATACACATCAAAAACATCTCAATAGTTAGAAACATTCAAGGCAGATTTATCCATCTTACAATCGTCCTTCACCAGGTAACTCATACTCAACAAGCTTGGGAGCAGAGATTATGCATCTCCCCATCACACTTGGTGTGAGCGGCATATTTCTCCCTTGTTTTAGCCGTTCCATAGTTCATACCTCATACACACAACCCTCCCTTAGACATTTCTTAAAACTATGTAAAAACTAACTAAAATTGATTGAAAACACAATTTTCTCCTGCACTCATACTCGCAGTCCGGCGCCTTTTTTTTTTCTCAGAGTATGTTGTATTTTTATTCTAAATGGTATTGAAATATATTAACGAGTATTTAACATTGTAGAAAGGACGGGGTCTGAGATATTGTCTCACCTTATTTCCATAGTGCAATACTATGGCGATTACCAAGCATCTCCCTCTAAAGTTTATTAAATGGCCTCTCAAATACAAGTCAACAAGCCATATATAATTTATTGAAAACACAATTCTCCACTGCACTCATGCTCGCAGTCATCCACACACAGACACACACAAACACAGTCACACATGAATTAACATTAACTAAGATTAAACATAAACAACTTCCATTTTAACCAATTCTAAACTCAGAATATATGTATCACACTCAGAATAAATTTTATGTAATGATTCTTAAGACATGTTTTATAATTTTTAAGACAATTTATTAAAAAGTTTAAAGATTCTAAAGACTTGTTTTACGATTTTAAAGACACGTCATTCTATTTGTTAAAAAGTTTAACGATTCAAAAGACTTGTTTTACGATTTTAAAGATGCATAATTCAATTTGTTAAAACGTTTAACAATTCTAATGACTTGTTTAATGATTCTAAAGACTTGTTTAACGATTCTAATGTCTTGTCTTACGATTTTAAAGACACATCATTCAGTTTGTTTAAAAGTGTCAATGATTTTAAGAAAATATTCTGAAAAATGCGGCCAAAATAAACATTTTTTTTTTAAAATAAATTTTACGAAAAATTTTGACAAAATACCGCAAAAGAATTAAAAAACCCTTAATTAACCGCTTACTTTACCTCTGGTAGCGAAGCTGGTAGACTTTGAACGCGACCAAGTGTTATGTGAAGTTAAGGCCCGAAGGTAGGACGGGATATTATTGCGTCTCAGGGCTAACCCCTTACGCCTTCTAGGAAAAATCATGCAAGGAGACATAACATCGCGGCAAAGAGGGCTTGGGGAGCCATTGCCTGCACATTAGGGCCATGACTACCTCCCTAAGTGTACTTAGAGCTAGTCTTAACTATGAAGAGCAAGGTAAAACCGTCAAGAGAGACTTAAAAACCCTTGCGACAGAGAAGTAAAAATTCAAAATTGTTGCATACATTAAATTAAATAGAATACTACAGGAGTATGGAAAACATGCTATTAGTTAATTGGGTTGGAAATACTAGTAGAGAGGGGGCGGGAGCGCCCTCTCGGGCAGGCGAAAGTCCAGGCTATCTACTCCAGAGACATGCAGTCGGCCGAATGCCCAAGAAAGCGGGATGAATTCCAAGGCGTGCGGTAGAATAGGAAGCGAGGCTGAAGTTCATTCGCAGCACAACTCCGTCGCGTCAGGTCCCGCTAGCGGCTGGTGGAACGGACGACCGGTGTCCTTGGAAAGTGTGGATCGGTTTACAAGCTGTCCGAGCGCGAGAGGGTGGGAGATGTTAACTTCATGAAGATCAATCAGCAAATTGCGAGCTGGGGGTTGGGCGGTGCTATTTATACCCCACATCTGTCCCTTGTCTAAAAAATTTATATTGTTCAATTCGCTTTTAGAATGTATTAAACGTACATATTATATATTAGAAACAGTTTTAACACATTTTTAAGCAAATTTTAAGCATTTAAAAGGATTTTACGCGAAATTTTGCGTGTATATGTTAGAATACAGCGTGTATTTGTCCTGTTTTAAGCCAATATATATTCTAATTATATTTTTATTTAACGATATCGTACACAAACAATTGTTATTTCAATACTAAATTTTCACATTACGAGGTCAAATGAATTTAATACTACGTTTTTACACTCTAACACGAACAATATATTATCAAGCTATTGTATATAATATTTTTTTTACGTGTTTCGTTCGTTATTCCTTTTATGTAATATCGTTACAATCATACATAACCTAGCCGGGACTCGAACCCAGAATCTATATATATATATATATATATATATATATATATAACAATCATACTTACCCGTCACTGAAAGTCAGAAACTAGATTACATTCGTACACGATCTAACCGAGACTCGAACCCAGAAACTTATTATCAAACATGACCTAGCCGGGACTCGAACTCAGTATATATCAATCATGCCTTATCCGGAATTCGAACCCAGATCCTCCTTATATAAACTGAGTGCTCTACAGAGGTAGACGACATTTAACAACTTATTTTATGTATTAAGCGTTTCCAGCAGACATCTTTGTTAGATTCAAATATATCTTTATTTAAATAGTAATTTTTGGTGAACTAATAGTTTGTTTCTTAGGTAATTTTTATTTGCAACACTATTTCGTGTTAATGCAATATACTTTTCTCTCAAATGTCGCTTTTAAGACGTGTATTTATCAATATTTTTCTTAGGAAAACTATTTCAGTTTTAAAAAGGAATATTTTAAATAAACGCATTAATTCATTTTACGCGATAAATTTATTGACTAAATATACACAAACAAATTTTTATTATGGATTGTTCTGTCCAAAATGTAGTAAGAGTGCAGCAACTACACTCCTTCTGCATAATGTATTTAATTTTCTTGTAGGACTTGCATGTGGTGATCTAGCACTTTGACCTTCAAATTCTAGTTTACCTTCGTTACAAGGTAGTTTGCAGCCAGCACGTAAATTATATAATGGACACTAATTTCGCCCATAATATACGTTGAAAACTTTTAAAGATTCTGTTGGGTCTGATTAATGAGAAACACCAATGTTCATCTCCGTTGCACATCTGAATCTGTAATGGACTATCTATATCTTACATTCTAAACACACCTCGCCTGAATCCTTGAGTAACACTGGCATAAGGAAGTGATGAGTCGAACCTCTGACTCGTAACTGAAGCTCTGGTCTACGATTCTCTCTCTTGATATAGTAACATGTTCTTGCAGTTTGTGGAAAAATTAGTTCTTCAACGACGACTTTGTTTGATCAAATTTACAGACACAAACATTACTGTTCCAAACCTCACAGTCCCACATTCCACATGGTGCTCGTAGAAGTGCGCTACTGCCTTGCATTTGCGTGATGTGTTCCTTATTATTACATCTTTCAGTCCAGAAGGTAGGGCTGTAGTAAAATTCTCTAATTAATTTCTATTTGAGCTGACGAAAACCTGGTTCTTTGGTTACTTCTATACCGCGATTTTTAAAACACATGTCCCAAGAAGAACAGGGTAGTTCGCTGTCAGGCCGCACATTAAAAACTTCTTCTTCATCATCATAACCCTATACTCGTTCGGTATACGTGCTTTGTTCGAAATTTTTTGCAAAATTCCAATGTACACTTCCGTTGCACATCTGTGTTTCGAAGTATATGTTGGCTAGAGACTGTAACTATATTTTCTTGTGTCCTCGAAAAATTCTAGAATATGTATTCTCCGGGTCGAATTGCTCCATTTTTTTTTTTTTTTTCAAAATATTACGCTACCTGGAACAAACCATTTATTTATTTTTTAAATTTATATATCTACACGTAGGTAGGATGTTGGTATAAATATTCTCTTCAAGCTTCGCTTTTACATTGCGAGCAGAATGTTTTTTTTCCTGGCAGTGATTAGTATTATAGCGTTTGACAATTGAATTAATGCTCGAACAGTCGTGGTATCTACTGATATTTGTTATTTCTGCATTGGTTAAACTTTTTAAAATTTCCTTCTGCATTTTTCCAAGCACGTATATTGGGATAGACTTCGAGTAGCGCATCATTTACATTTTGAAAACGTTTTTCGTAATCTATGTCACCAAGAGTACCATTTCAGGTTATGCATCTCGTAAGTCTGTTCCCGAAACATCACTTTAACTTCAGGTTTTAAACTGTACCAAGGTCTGGGAGATTGAAAGCATATTACTTTAGAGTCATTAGCGTCGGTTGCATAAGTAATAGCAAGCTCCTTAGTTACAAAGGAGTTGTCTTGCTAGTTTTCGAAGCCCTTGCAGCAGCACATCATTATTTACGTAACTTCTTTATACACTATTTACAAACAGTCTTTCTCATGTAAATTTTACACGATGACATTGCTAGCCTCTGAATCAACTTCATCGACTCCGGAATCGTCCATTACAACATCTGGAATGATTCAAGCTTCAAGTAGCTGTTCCAGCCTGCGTGACATACAATCCATACGCATATGTTGCAAGTTCCCTTAATTAGCAAAGGCAGGCATGCCGTAAGGACAGTCATCACATGGCAAATAGGATACGATATCCTCATCAGCTTGTAAATGTTCATCAAGGAATGGATATACTAATTTTATTTCGTGGCCCTAAAATAAATTATAAATTCTTTGGGAAGCACTCACATTTGGGAGCAGTCTAAACTCAATAATGTTTTCTCCTTCCCATAAGCTAAAATCGCATTGAACGTTTCAACACATTCAAAGTAACAATTGTCACAGCAGTGACCTTGATGCATTGTACCTGTTGCGACCTGATGCAGAGATGAAAATCCATTGTAGATCTAGATGATGTGAGTTTGAAGTTGTTGTAGACGCCTCTCGTAGTAGACACCTGTCGTTCTAGTGGACGTCTGGATCTGTAGTAGATGTCTGTCGTTGTAGTGTATGCCTGCCGTAGTGGACGCCAGGAGTTGTAGTAGATGCCTGCAGTTGTAGTGGACGCCTGGAGTTGTAGATGCCTGGAGTTGTAGTGGACACCTGTCGTAGTGGACACCTGGAGTTGTAGTACACGCCTGGAGTTGTAGTGGACGCCAGGAGTTGTAGTAGATGCCTGGAGTTGTAGTGGACGCATGGAGATGTAGTGGACACCTGTAGATGTAGTGGACATCTGACGTAGTAAACGCCTAAGTCTCACTAGTGCTAATGCTATGCACACGCACGCATACGTACACGAAGTCACCTTAGCAGATGCCGAGTAAACACTTACAAAATTTGATTTGCCCCTCCTTATATAGTAAATGGACATAAATGTACATAAAATTTGCCCTTTTAGGAAAATCAGTTGAAATATCGTAAAATGTTACAGATTTCAGCTTCGATATCAGACTTTTCAACCTTCATTCGTGTTATTTCAGTAAGATCAAGTCGAAAATTAAGTATTTTCTAATTAAATAAGTTAAAATACATACACATTTAAAGTTATAGATTTAGAAGAGGGAAAATTACACGTAAAAATACGCAGAATACTTTGACAAAAAAGAGATTGAAAGAAAAAAAAAACATTTCGAACAAGTTTGTTTAACTTAAGTTTCAAATGTTGAAAATAAAGTTAAACTTGAGTATTTGCTTACATCGTAATAGTTAAAACTTGTGTAAGTGGAAATGTGGGTGTTTGTCATTACTTACAAGAAAATATGTCTTACAACTGTATTGGTATGAAAATTAATCATTTATTAGTTAAAAGTTTGCTGGAAAACGGTTTATATTATTTTTAAACTGAATTTATTGCGTATTGAAGACATTTGGGACATATTTCTTAGTGATAAGGAAAAATAAAGTTTTACCGGTGGACTTGTGAAATTTGTTTTATTTCGCTGGGAATACGCCAGGCTCTTGTGTCTCAAAAATAGGAGGAAGATTCTATGTTCCAGCGAAAAAAGCAGTTTGTTTTGATCAGTGAAGAGGGGAGAGGGGCAGGCAGCTAACCCAGGTCAGTTCAAAATCCTCTGCTGCCTCCCTAGGGAAAACGTCACTTTGACCTTGAATCAAGCCACCATTCATAGCCTAGGCAGCGCTCTGGTGGTGAAGGGCCGGGCCTGGGTGGAGCGGCCCCCGAGATATCCGAAGAACGCATTCTTGATTGTTGTAAGGGGAGGATGTGCGTGGCCTTGAATCGACAGCGAGGGTGCAGCGCCCTCTGTGGACAGGCGCAGTCATCCGAAAAAAAAACGATTTCTGACCTTGAGGAGGGCGGATTTTGCGAAGCACGGCGTTGGAAGGGGCAGTTCTTGGGCGGTGTAGGCAGACAGGGTGTTTGCCGCTAAACAGGTTCTTGCAGTGTTGAATCTATACCAGGGTGCGTGGCCCAGAGCTATGAAAAACGGCGACAACGACCTCTGTGTTGGAGGGGGTTGGGACTGCGTTGAAATAGCATTCCCTGAAAAAAAAAAAAAAAACGCGTTCTTTATGGTTGTAAAAAAAGGGGGGGGGGGATAGTTAACGTTGAGCAGGAGCGAAGCGGACAATTCTCGAGGGGTTCCGCCATATAAGTTCTTCGCCAACCCTCACGCTGCATAGACGCGACACTGGAACTCTCGACTTCACCAGCCTTCGGATTGTGATAGCTGCGATTCTCGTTTAGCGATATTATATGCTGCGGGTTTCAGGTCTCGTTCACAGTCTTCGTAAACTATATATATATAAGTCTTTAATTTACCGTGTGATGGTGCGTTTATCGTGTAAACCTCGTTTGTGTGTTCGTAGACGAACTTCCTAGCATTTTCAAATCGCGTTTTTGTTACCAAGTGCCGTGAATTTCACAGACTTCACAGAAAAAAATGTGTAGTACGTCCGTCATTTTAAAATAATTCACTTTTATACGTTCTCATACCTGTAGGATTAATAGTGTAGTTAAGTCGTTAATAATAGCTTCGTAGGGAAATAGGTTCTGTCAGTCATAAATTTCAACTCAGCCACGCTCCACGTATATATAACAGTTTATAAGCAGGCGCACGTCAAACGATCCAGTCATTAACTGACTGACCTCCGAGGTGGATGGATGTGTTTTGGGAGAGCTCCAGGTACAATTTCATTACGTGTTTAGTCAGTTGTTTTTATTTTCACCTCAGTCTATAATCATATGTAGGTTATAAGTTGATGTAAGTCCTATATCCAAGTCAGTATTTCAATGAGCTAATGGACGTATATTAAACGTTTTCTTTTTTACGAGTGTTAATCAATTAATTTATTTTTACGTGTGGATAACGTTTATAAAGTTCCTCGCCAGTCTAACAGGCAGACGGATGTGTAAGGTATGTGCAAAAGGCGTCAAGTTGTGTTACATATATCTTTTTATTGTGTTCATTAGCCATTAAATTTATAGGAACATTTTTGCTTCGTTAATTAATTCCATACTACACACTCACGTAATTGTGTTCGTTCGTTACACTTCTCTCGTGTAAATTATATTGATAGCATACAGGTCGAGGTAATCTAATTCATCTCTTTATATTTAAGACACCTGGAGAGTGATGTAATAGCAATTGATGTTGTTCATGTAGTTGTGTTCGTTTGAAATTTGCAATTCGATGCATGTAATTTATTCATATGTAGATCTCGTTTAAATACTCTGAAATTCTCTTGTGCAACGCTGTTATTCATTTGTAAGAATAATATATACCAAAGTCGCCTATCTATCTACACCATCTACGAGCCATATCACTACCAACCCAAAAAAATACACTTAGGGCACTCTTGCACAAAACTCTTGACATATATATACCCCGTCAGCAACACGTATCACCTCATCCGAGTGCCATCACTTACCATCACTTACCATCTTAATTAAATTTAACCCTTTCAATACATTTAACCCTTTTTACTAGTCCTTTCAATTTGATTAACACTTTCAGTCAATTAATTTAACCCTTTAATATCAATTTGATACCAAATAAATAAGGTCAATAAAAAAAGGCGGCATCCCCTTTTAGTTATCGATATTATTTTCGATTCGATTTGTAAAGGATCGCGATTGTGACGCTTGGGTGGCGCGTGTACTTGATGTCACCTGGCTGGTGCTGATAACAACGCACCCAGCCAGTGTTCAGGAGTCGGCAATTGAAGTCTGACATAGTATGTGCCTGGCCGCGAGGCGATAGAGTCGCGTCCCAGATGTGGGGGACAGCAGTCGGCTCGGGCGGATATATCGGCAGTATTGGGACTGTAGTATAAGTTCATCCCGGTCACTGTATGCCGTGATTAACGTGAGTGAGTACAAGCCACCGTAACGTACCCGGGAGTGAATAAACTTGTCGTGAGAAGAATATTACGTGGTAATGCCAGAATTGAATGCCGACGCGATATTGATACGATGACAGGTTGTGCGCAACTCCAGTTGTTAAAAGTATGGGGCAGGTATTGCAAGGCTGCGGACTGTGTTTATGCTTGCCGTGTGTAAAACTACTGCACGAGCCAGCAATATTCCGTTTACTATGAGCATGCCAAATGACAATGAAATAATTGTGAGATTGCTATTTATTAGAGACTGTTCGCGAAAACCAAATTTGCCAAGTTGGGTAAATTGCTTGTTAATCGTGTGCTGTAGGAAGCATTTTAAGAGTACGTTTTATAAATGTGACGTACATGAGCCGCTCGGGATTTTTGAACCTAGAAACGTGACATTGAATATTTAGTAGTAAAATTTCTAATACTGGTTTTTTCTTGCTTACGCTCGTCCGTACGGTTAGGGTGCTGGGGGCGTGTTCGTACTTAGTCAAAACGGCATAACATGCAGAAGATAACCAAGTGCGTAGGCATGGATTTTCATGAATGAGTGCTACCAAACCGCATTTTTGCGTGGGATCACGGGGTCGATGACCAGCAAGCTGTTCCATTTCATGGCGTCGAGCGACGTATACTCATTAGTGGGTTGTCACTGGCTGGCAGGTATAATCCGACGTGGCCGGATGGATATCATTTCACAATTCTCTATGAATGCCACTTCCAAGGTATGAGTTAGCAGTAAGTGTCGCCGTAGTCACGTCCCTGTGGAGTCCATCATTTTTTGAGACATTTTAAAAGCACGTCAAACAAGCGCTGCGGGAATGATACTCTTATGAAGTTGGTTGTTAATTTAAAATCTTAAAGAACACCTTGTATTGCAAATCATTGCGTAGGGTAAAAATGATGTAGATTATCAAAGGGTCTGGCTATGCAAATTATAAATTTGAGTGGTAAATATTTTAGAATTTTATAGTGTGTATTTTTGCATAAGTCAGTGCTTGTAAACGTTCATTCTGGTGTGGAATAAATAGAATACCAAAAGACCCTGGAACCAACGAGTGAAGAGACATTATTTTGGAATGAGCCCCCGTGTTAGTAACAACTTGCTCTGCTGTGACTTAAGTAGCTATAATATTGTAGTAAGTTATATGGCATTGAGTATTGGCCGAGGTACTTGAGTTTATATCTTGATATCGCTTTTCTGCCCCGTAGAGGGAGTGTAGGTTCTGTTAGTGTGTTGTGCAAGTGAGGCAGAAAATGACATACCTGACACCCCTGTGCGGTAGAGGGAGTCTCAATAGCTGTGCCATCCTCACCACACCAAATTCGCTCCAAGTATTAAGTTTACCATGAGTCAACTAAACCACTCGGTCATTCTGTCCGAGTGCTATATAATCTCCTGTGCCAACCTCTCCTTGCGAATATTTTCACTTATATCCAAGCTCCCCAAGTATCAACTGCCCCCTTGTGTCTGTCTCACCGAATGCCATATACACCCATGTGCCATTTTTCGCGCGCGAAATTTGCTCCGAGTACCAAGCACACCGAGTGTCAACTACACATCTGTGTCAGTCTCACCGAGTGCCGTAAACACAGCTGTGCCATGCTCTACACGCGATTTATGCTCCGAGTATCAAGCTCAGCGTGTGTTAACTACACCTCTGTGTCAGTCTGGCTGAGTGTCTCATAAACCGCTGTGCCATACTCTCTGCGCGACATTTGCTCCGATTAACAAGCTTACGGTGTGTCAACTGCACCTCTATGTCAGTCTCGCCGAGTATCATATACACACTGTGCCATACCCTCTACGCGACATTTAAACCAAGTAGCTACATCACACTTTGTCAACTACACTTATGAGCTAGTCTCATCGAGTGTCACATAAATTGCTGTGCCATCCTCTCCGCGCGACATTTGCTCCGAGTACCAATCTCACCGAGTATCAACTGCACATCTGTGTCAGTCTCACCGAGTGCCATATACACCATTGTGCCATCCTCTTCATGAGAGATTTGTTCCGAGTACCTAACTCACCGTGTGTCAAAAGCATCCTTTGTCAGTCTCGCCGAGTGCAATATACAAAGTTGTGCCATCCTCTCCGCTCGACATATACTCCGAGTGCCGAGATCTCTGTGTGTCAACTGCACCTCTGTGACAGTCTCGCAGTGTGTCATATACACCGCTGTGCCATCCTCTCCACGAGACATTTTCTCCGAGTACCAATAACGCCGTGATTCAACTGCACATATGTGTCTGCATCGCCGATTACCATATAAACAGCTCTGGCTTTCTCTCTCTGCGATTTTTTCTCCGAGTACTATGCCTTCATATGTCAACTGTACCTCTGTGCCAGTCTCACTCTTCTCACCGCCAGCCTCACCATACGACAATTGCTCCTAAGTACCATTCTCACCGTGTGACAACTGGACATCTGTTCCAGTCTCGCCGAGTGCCATACACGCCGCTGAGACACACACTCAGCGCGACATTATTCGAGGACAACGCTCACAGTGTGTCAACTGCACATCTGTGTCAGTCTCGCCGAGAAGCATATATACCTCTGTGCCATACTCACAACGCGACTTTTGCTCCGAGCACATAGCTGACTATGTGTCATCTGCACCGATGGGTTAGTCTCGCCGAGTGCTATGTAATCATTTCTGCTAACCACTCCACGCGACATTTTCACTGAGAACCAAGCTTCCCACGTGTCAACTGCTTGTGTCACGCATGGTCGCTGAAACCCATATACACAGTTCTGCCATCCTCTGTTTGCGAAATTTGCTTCAATTACCTAGCTCACGTGAGCCTAGTGCACCTCTGTGTCAGTGTCGCCGAGTGCAATATACATAGCTAGACCATACTCTCCATGCGAAATTATCTAGGTGTACTATGTGTCAACTACACCTCTGTGACAGTCTCGCCGAGTGCCATATAAACAGCTGTGCCGTCCTCTCCGTGCGAATTTTGCACCAAAACCAGTCTCACAACGAGTAAACTGCACATGTCTGACAGTCTCGCTGATTGACATATACACCGCTTTGGAAACCCCTCCTTGCGTCATTTGCCCTTAGTACCAAACTCACCGAATGCCACCTCATTATTTGTGTCGGTCTCGCTCAGTGCCATATATATCGCTGTGCCATACACTACGCGCAACATCTCAGAGTTTTTTTGTCAATAGTGGTTTTTTGCCAAGGTTGGTACTAGTTCGTAACTTGGTAGTGTGTTATGTTTTACGGCATATAATATGTATTTTTATTGGCCGACCAATATTATATTATTTGTAATTATATTTCAACATGTAATATTTTTATAATCTTGTTATCACCATTTGTTATATTAATATATTCTACTTTTGTTATTTAATATTTTGTGTGTGATATAACATATTGCAGTCGCAGTTCAAATACTGTTAAAGAAGGTGGCCGGTAGGTGCGCTGCGTGTGGGTCTGTAACACGTGTGTGTGGGCTGTCAGCCCCCCCATTACCCGGCGAGCTATTACCAGCTGTAGTGCGCACTACTGTGGCGATGACAGGCTTGGCAGGTAAATGTAGCGTGTGACTTATGTATGCACAGCGGACTTCTAATTTGAAACTGTATCAACGAGCCTAGTATAACGAGAGATCGTATTGATATTAGGCGGCACGTCTGATAACATGTTACATAACAAATTTAGTTTAAATTGCCGCTAACACTGTGTTTATTGTGCAATGTGTAACTTATACTCTCTAATCTTGACATGGAACCTCATATTACGCGGGTGATTCTTAGACACGTAATCTATCCTTAATGTGACGTTTTGCACTCTTATATTTCCGTGAGGAGCGCGTAGAAGTGATGGTATGCACGACGCGGCGCTTTCAATCGCCGCTGTACGAAAACAGTTGTTACTTCTCAGTCGAGCAGTTCTCGCGGGCGCTGATGCCTGCCTGTAATGCAACAGGAGGAACGACGAGTTTCATTGGGGCTATAAGATGCCTTTGAATGCTGCTTCTGCTTTAAGAAAACTATTAGATATGAATGGCATTGGAATTTGTTTGCCCTTAGTTGTCGGGGCAGTTTTATTCTGCTGGGAATCTTCAGAATTGTTTTAAACTATTTAATCCAACAGGTAGCGCACTATTTTCGAGACCGTCTGGCATTGTTAACTGAAAGTCTTAAATGTATTGTGGCCAGAATTTTTTTAATGGGAATTTTAGCAGTGTAAAGTGTGTATTGTCAGAGATCAAAATTATGTTAACATTAATTATTGTTTGGTTACCATTTCAACGACAAGTTTAGCCAGTATTATTTTTGGCAAGAAATATGCAGGATGTGGCATACGATGAAAACTATCCTAGTGTATCAAGTAGTACATAAAATAAATTTGTACTCATACATAAATAGACTGTGTACATTATTGACATAAAAAGCAAAACCCTGCGCGTCTGTATATAGAATTACATATATTTGTGAAGGATTTTTAACTGATCACATGACTGTGGACACTGCGCAACATCTATTCAAGATATATAACAACTATTTCTTGCGATTTAGTTCACTGTATATTCCCAGGTTTTGTTTTGAAGTTTAGGGTTAAATACACGTAGTGAGGTAGTATAGAGTACCCTGAAACCCGCCGGGATAGAGAGGGTCTTACTCTGTGTCAAATGCACCTCTGCTTTAATCTCGCCGAGTGCCGTATACAATAGATACTGTGCTAAACCATATGTGCGACATTAAGATCCTTAGAACCAAGCTCACAGTGAATTAACTGCATCTCTTTTTTCAGTTTCTTCGAGTGTCATATATATATATATATATATATATATATATATATATATATATATATATATAGAGAGAGAGAGAGAGAGAGAGAGAGAGAGCTATCCTACTACCTCTGTGCGACATTTGATCCGAATACCAAACACACAATGTGTCAACTGCACCGCTGTGTCATGTCCGCCGAATGCCATATACACAGCTCTGCCATCCTCTTTCTGCAAAATTTGCTCCGAGTACATAGCTCACGTGTGTCTACTGCACCTCTGTGTCAGTTTGGCCGAGTGCAATATGCACAGCTAGGACATACTCTCCGCACGAAATTATCTACGAATTCCGAACACACAATGCGTCAAATACGCCTCTTTGACAGTTTCGCCGAGTGCCATATACACATATGTGCCATTATCTCCGCGCGAAAATTGCGCGGAGTTCCAAGATCACCGAGTGTCGACTGCACCACTGTGTTAGTCTCGGCGAGTGCCATATACACCACTTTGCCATACTCTCCGTTCGAGATTTGCTACTAGTAGCAATATCACTGTGAGTCAACAGCATTTCTGTGTCAGTCTCGACAAATGCAATTAATACTGGCGTGCAATCCTCTCTGTGAGACATTTGTTTCTAGTACAAAACTCACCATGTGTCATCTGCACCTCTGTGTCATGTTTGCCGAGTGCCATATACCCAACTGTGCCATTGTCCCTGTGCGATATTTGCTGCGAGTACCAAGATCACGTGTGTCCACTGTACCTCTGTGTCAGTGTCACCAAGTGACATAAGCAGATCTAAGCCATACTCTCCGTGCGAAATTAGATCAGGGTATCAAACTCACGATGTGCCAACTACACCTCTGTGTGAGTCTTGTTCAGTGCCATATACACATCTGTGCCATCTGCAAAGCAAAACATTTTCTGCACGTACCAAGCTCAAAGCGTGTCAACTGCACCTCTGTATAAGTCTCGCCGAGTGGCATGTACACAGCTGTGCCATACTCTCAGCGCAGTATTTACTCCAAGAACCAAGCTCACCATTTGTCATCTACACCGCTGTGTCAGTCTCGCCAAATGCTATATAAACATATGGGCCATACTCACCACGAAAATGCCGAGGGAATCACTAGTGCCATTTATGATGATCTAATAAAAATGAAAATCGGTGAAACACCTGAAAAACTGGTTGCGCAAAGCTACGATGGTGCTTCAGTTATGAGTGGCGAAAACACTGGGGTGCAGGCTAGAGTTAAAGAAATTTACAAGAACGCTCACTTCGTGCAAAGCTATGCTCATCAACTAAACCTTATTATTGAGCAGTGCGCAACTCAAAACAAATGTGTGAAAATATTTTTTAGTAATTTGGAAAGTTTATGTTCATTTTTTTCCAAATCAACTAAACGTACTGCGATACTAGATGAAATTGTGAAAAAACCTTTGCCGAAAAGTTCAACAACCAGGTGGGATTTTAAGTCATGCAGCATGGCCACAATTCTGGAAAACATAAATGACATTGAGGCCTGCCTTGAAAATATTACTGATTATCTTTCATCTGACTATTCAACAACCGCTAAAGCTGTAGGACTTAGAAATGTGCTCAAAAGTGATGACTTCATTTTCTTCCATCAGTTTTTTTATTAAAATCATACAACACTGAGATGTCCTGTACCAACGTCAGAAAAGTAATATCGATTGCGTCAAGGCACAAAAAAATGTATCTGAATTGAAGACAATCATCCAGAATGCTAGGAATTCGTTTGATATTGACCACTACTTGGTTACTGGCGAAAATGTTGACTCTGAAACAAAATCAAAAGAGGGCACGTTTCAGTGATGTTAAAAAAATCATTGCGAAGGAGGTCTGTGATGTTATCTTGACGTATATGGATGACAGGTTTGCCTTCTACGATCACCTTTCTGTAACAACTCTGTTTCAGCCAGTTTTGTTTACACAACACATGATAGTTCTTTTCCGAGGCCCAGATCAAAACTGCTGTTAGATTATTTAATGGCAACCAAAATGTGCTTCGCCAGGAATTGCTTGTTCTGTATGCACATGATAATTTTAAAAAATGCATCAGGTGCAAAAACTCTTCTAAACTGCCTATACAAAAATAATTTGGTTACTGTTTTACCAGAATCTGTCAAACATTTGAGAATTATTTGCACTATTCCCATGACAACATCTGAAAGTGAAGGGTGCTTCTCAACTTTGAAAAGAATTATCACATTTACGATATATACTATGAAAGAAGAAAAGTTCAATGGTTTGGCGATGTGCAGCATCGAGAAGACCTTGCTAAAAAGGCCAAACTTTAACGAGCTAGTCATCGACCATTTTTTTGAGCAAAAGGAACAAAGAATGGATTTGATGTACAAACATATTAAGTTATGCCACCATCATCCTCTAATTTAAATTTTGACATGCATTTTTAAATTACTGTATGTAAATTAGTATTGGGTTTAAAATTATTTGTTCTAGTATATTTAAGTTATCATGATAATTACTATAGTAGAATTAGTATTATTATTTTATCCCTCATGTAATGTACCACATCACATAGGAAGTCTACTGGTTGGAAGGCATATAACCTACACAAAATTAAAACAATCCCATACCTGTTCTAGTGATTAGACCTGAACCAGTGGTCACGTTGTATTAACCATTAAAAACCAAACGATGTAATTTTTCTTCCAACAACCACATTTAAATTTTGTATTTTACTTCATAAGCCACACTCACATAAGCCTGTCGTACACAATTTATTTATCACTGTCCCTGTTTTAAAAAAATAATATTTAAGTTATCTGAGTTATCATTGTCATAGCCCTCCCAGTTTCAAATACCACCAGTCGCCAATGTCACAAGTGCCATTTACACCGGTGTGCCATTCTCTCTGTGTGACATTTGCTCCGAGCACAACACTCACCATGTGCCAGCTACATCGCTGTGTCATGTATGCCTAGCGCCAAATACACAGATTTGGCATCCTGTCCAAGCTACATTTGCTCTAAATAAAAATTTCACTGTGTGTAAAATCCACCTGTTTCAGTTTCGCCGAGTGCCATATAAACAGCTCTGCCATCTTCTCGTGTGACATTTGCCCTGAGTACAATATCACCATGTGTCAACTGCACCTGTGTCAGTCACCCTGAGTGCCATAAAAACCGCTGAGCCATACTCCCTGCGCAATTTTTCCTCAGAGCACATAGCTCATTTTGTGTCAACCACACCGCTGTGTCAACTTCGCCGAATGCCATATACAGTGCTGATGCAAACCATTCCGTGCAATATTTGCTCCGAGTTCCAGGCAGGTCGTTTGTGTACTGCTAGTCTGTGCCAATTTCACCGAATTCCATATACACTGCTGTGCCATCCTGTCCTCGCGATATTTGCTTTGAGTACCATGTTATCGTGTGCCAATTGCATAACTTTCTTAGTATAACCGAGTGCCATATAATCAACTATGCTATTCTTTCTCCGAGTCACTTGCTCGAAGTTTGAAGCTCACCATGTATACTGTACCAATGTGTCAGCCTCGTCGATTGCCATATACACGGCTGTACCATTATCACCATGCGACATTTGTTCTGATTACCAAACTCACTTTGCGTTAACTGCACCTCTGAGACAGTCTCTCCGAGTGCCATATACACTGCTGTACCATCTTCATCACACTGCATTTGCTCCGAGTACCAAGTTTACAGTGAGTAAAATACACCTCTGTGTCAGTCTCTCCGATTGCTATATACACCGCTGTGTCATCCTCGCAGCGCGACATTTGCTCCAAAAACCAATCTCACTGTGTATCAACTCCAATGCCGTGGCATTTTCGCCGAGTAAAATATTCACAACTGCACTATCCTCTCCATACGATATTTGCTTGGAGTACCAAGATCCCCAAGTGTCAACTGTACGTTTGTGTCAGTCTCACTAAGAGCCATATACACAGCTGTGCAATTCTCGCTGTTCAACGTTTGCTCAAAATATTCAGCTCACAGCTTTGGAAACCCCTCCACATGACATTTCCTCCGAGTACATAGCTCATCGTGTGTCACCTGCGCCACAGTGTCAGTCTCGCCAACTGCAATATTCACCACGGTGCAATGTTCTTTGTGTTAAATTTGCTGCGAGTACCAAACTCAACATGTGTTTACTGTACCAATGTGTCAGTCTTGCCGAATGCTATATACAATGATGTGAGATCCTCTCCATGGGACGTTAGCTCCGAATACAAAACTCACCGAGTGTCAACTGCACCCATGGGTCAGTCTCGCCGAGTGCAATATACACAATGGTGCAATAATCTCGCCGCGACATTTTGTCAGATAATCAGGCTCACCAATCTCCGAGTAGCAAGCTCACCATGTGTCAACTGCACCGCTGTGCCAGTCTCACCAAGTACCATGTACAATACTGTGCCTTTCTCTCCATGAGAAATTTTCTCCGAGTACCAAGTTCAGTATGTGTCAAATTCAACTCAGTGACATCTAGCCGAGTGCCATACACAAATAGTTGCCATACTTCCCAAGCAACATTTGATCTTAGTGCCAAGCTCACAGTGTGTCAAATGCACCTCTGTGTCAGTCTGGCCGAGTGCCATATACACGGCTGTGCCTTCTTCTCTGCACGACATTCACTCCGAGTAGCAAGCTGGCCATGTTTCAACTGCACTTTTGTGTAAGTCACGACAAGTGCAATTTACACAGGTGTGCCATTCTATCTGTGAGACATTTGCTTCGAGTACAACAGTCACCGCGTGTCAGCTGCATCGCTATGTGATGTACGCCGAGTGCCAAATACACAGCTTTTCCATCCTCTCCAGACTACATTTCCTCTAAGTATTAAGCTAACTGTATGTAAAATCCACCTCTGCTTCAGTCTCGCAGAGTGCCAGATACACAGCTCTGCCATCCTCTCTGTGCGAAATTTGTTCAGAGTACCAATCTCTCATGTGTCCAATGCACCTCTTTGTCAGTGTCGCCGAGTGCCATATACACAGCTGCACCAAACCCTCTGCACGACATTTGCTCCGAGTTCCAAGCTCACCAAGTTAAAACAACACCCCTGCAACTGTCTTACCGACTGCCATATACATAGTTGTGATATACTCACTGCTTGACATTTGCTCCGAGTACTAAGCTCACCATGTGTCAACTGCGCCTGTGTGTCAGTCTCGCTGAGTTCCATATACACCACTGCGTTATACACACTGTACGACATTTGCTACTAATTCCAAGATCACAGTTGGTCAATTGCACCGATTTGTCAGTCTCGCCGAGTATCATATACGCAGCAATGCCATCCACTCCGCGCGACATTCGCACCGAATTGCAAGCTTACTATGTGTCAAATACACCTCTCCGTCAGACTCACCAAGTGCCATTTACAACGGTGTGCCATCCTCTCTCTGCAAAATTATATTAGAGTACCAAACTCTCCATGTGATTACTGCACGACTGTGTAATGCTAGCCAAGTCCCATCTACACAGCTGTGTCATCTTCTCCATGCGACGTCTGCTCCAAGTAGCAAGCTCACCATGTGTCAACTGCACCACTGTCAGTCTGGTCAAGTGGTATATACACCGCTGTGCCATACTCAATTCGCGACACTTGATGTGTCTATGTAACTCAGAATGTGTCATATGTACTGCTGTAACAACTTCGCAGATTGATATGTAAACCGCATTTGCCAAACTCTCCATTGGACATTTTCACCAAGAACCAAGCTCCCCATGTATTTACTGCACTGCTGTGTCTGTCTCGCCGAATTCCATATACACACCTGTGCCATATTTTGTGCGCGACATTTGCACCGTGTACAAAGCACACTGTGTGTCAAATGCATCTCTGTGGCATTCTCGCTGGGAGCTATATAAACAGCTATGAAATCCTCTCAGCGCGAAATTTACTGCAAATATCAAGCTTACAGAGTGTCAACTACACCTCTTTGTCAGTCTCGCTGAGTACCATATACATGGATATGTAATTCCCTCTGTCTGACATTTGCTCCGAGAACCAAGCGAAATGTGTGTTACCTGCACGTTGTGTCTGTCTCGCCGAGCGCCATATACACATATATGCATATCTCTCCTTGCGATATTTGCTGCGAGTACCAAGCGCACCACGTGTCAACTGCACTTCTGTGTCAGTCTCACCGAGTGCCATATACACAGCTGTCCCATCTTCTATATGCTACATTTGTCGTGAGTACAATATCACAATGTGTCAACTGCACTTGTGTGTCAGTCAAGATGATTGTGCTATACACCACTGCGCATACCCGTCCGTGTAACTTCTGCTCCGAGTACCAAGCTCACCGAGTGTCAACTGCACCTCTGGGTAAGTATTACCGAATTCCATATACACTGCTGAGCCATACTCTCTGCAGGACATTTGCTCTGTGTACCAAGTTCACAATTTGTCTTCTATACCTCTCTATTAATTTCTCCGAGTGCCACATACACAGCTGTTCTAATCTCCATACACCGCTGTTCCATCCTTCTCGCGCGACATCATTTACTCCAAGTACAAAACTCACTGCGTGTCAACTGCACCTCTGCGTCAGTCTTGCCGAGTCCCATATACACTGCTGTACCATCCTTTCTTGCGCGATATTTTCTCTGAGTACCAAACTCACCATGTGTCAACACAGATCTTTTTCAGTCTCGCCGAGTCCCATACGCATCGCTGTACCATCCTCTCCACAATGCATTTGCTCCGAGTACCAAGTTTACAGTGAGTCACCTACAACTCTGTATCAGTCACTCCTAGTGCCATATACACCATTGTGTCATCCACACCACGCGACATATGCACCAAAAACCAAGCTCATTGAGTATCAACTCCAATGCAGCGTCAGTCTCGCCGAGTGAAATATATACAACTGTACCATCCTATCCATACAATATTTGCTTGGAGTACCAAGATCACCAAGTGTCATCTCACGTCTTTGTCAGTCTCTCCGAGTGTCATATACACCGCTGTGGCATCCTCGCCGCGCGACATTTACTAAAAAAAACCAAGCTCACTGTCAATAAACTCGACCGCTGTGTCCGTCTCGCCGAGTGAAATATACACATCTGTACCATTCTCTCCACACGATATTTGCTTGGAGTACCAAAAAACACAACTTTCAAATGTACTCCTGTGTCAGTCCCACCGATTGTCATATACACAGCTGTGCTATTCTCTTTCTGCAACATTTGCTCAAAATATTAATCTCACTGAGTGTGGACTGCATCTCTGTGTCAGTCTCGCCGAGTGTCATATATACAGCTGTCCATACTCAGTGCGCGACATTTGTTCCGATTAACAAGCTCACTGAGTGTCAGCTGCAGATCTGTGTCAGTCTCGCTGAATTCTATATACACCGCTGTGCCATCCTTTCCATGAGTCATTTGTTCCAAGTACAAAGCTTACTGTGTGTCATCTGCACCTCTGTGTCAGTCTTGCTGAGTTCCATATACACATCTGTATATATGTATCACTGCGATATTTGGTACGAGTACCATACTCACATGTACCTGAGCTGCCCTCCACCCCCCCCCCCCCAACTCGGGGTTTCGGTGTACTCAATAGTACCTCAATCCACATATTTCACCATAAACCTCCAAACAAAACCTGGGAATTGCAATAAACAGTTGCTACATATCCGTAATATATGTTGCGCGGTGTCCATACTCTCTGATCAGCCAAAAATCTTACACCAACGTATGTAATTCAACGTATAGATGGGCGGAAATTTATTTTATATGTCAACAGCATACACAGTCTATTTAAGTTTGACTGCAAAGGTGGTGATATTTACTATTTAATACACTAGGATAATTTTCATTGCATTTCGCACTCTGTATATTTCATGTCAAAAATAATACAGGTAAAATTTGCCACCGAAATGGTAACAAAACTATGTTTTAAATTTAACCACGTTTGCATCTCTGATGTTACACACTTTGCATTGCTTAAATTTCCCTTAAAAATATTCTGGCCTCACTATACATTTAAAATTTTTTGTTTGTAATGCCAGACGGTCACGAAAATTGTGCGCTAGGTGTTGAATTAAAAAGTTTAAACACTTCCGAAAGTTTCAAGCAGAAGTAAACTTCCCCAACCACTATAAGCAAAAAAAATTCCAATTCCACTCATACCTGGTAGTTTTCTGGAACGCAGAAGCAGCATTCAAAGACACCTTATAACCCCAATGAAATTCGTCGTGCCTCCCATTGCATAACAGGCAGGCATCAGTGCAGGCAAAATTTTGATCGGCTGAGAAGCGAGCATCTGGTTTCGTCCAGCGGAGACCCAAAACGCCACGCAGCACATAACACCTCTTCCACACGTCCCAGACGTAAATATAATCGTGGAAAACATCACACTAAGGCAGGATTAAGAGTCTAACAATCACTTGCTTAATATGCAGTTCCATGCCAAGTTCCGCGAGGATATGTTCCTCACTGCACAATAAACAACGGCGTAACCATCCATTAAAACTAAATTTGTTACGTGACATGTTATGAAACATTCAACCTTATACCAATACGATCTCTCGTTATACTTGGCCCGTGAATACAGTTTCAAATTACAAGTTGGCTCTGCATACATAAGTCACACGCCGCATTTTACCAGCCAAACCTGTCATCGCGCCAGCAGCGTTCAAAATAGCTGCTAATAGCTCGCCGGGCAACGGACGACTAACTGTCCACAGACATGAAACGCTCAGGCGACATCCCCAAATAAAGTGTTCAGCCAATTTTACGTGATACAGACTCACACGCAGCGCAGCTAGCGGCCACTGCATTTAACAGTATTTCAACTGTGAAAGCGATATGTAACAACACAATCATAAGTTTAAAAACAAAATTACAATTTTTACTATAAAAAAAGATGATAACATTATAAAATTATGACATATTGAAATGTAATAACGTTTAATATCATATTGGCCGGCCAATAAAATTACATTTTATATGCGGTAAAATATAACAAACTACCAAGTTAGCATATAGTACCAACCCTGGCAAAAAACCAAAATTGACAAAAAAATCCATGAGACAAATTGATTCGTCTCATACCAAATTGCATTTATGTACCAGTCTTGCCAAACGCCATTTACACAGCTATGCCTTACACTCTGCTAGACAGTTGCATCAAGTTCAAAGCTCAACATGTGTCAACTTCACCTCTGTGTCAGAATAGCCGAGTGCCATATATACATCTGTGCTTTCCTTTCCATGCGACATTTGCCTTAAGAACAATATCATCATGTGTTAAGTGCACTTATGTGTCAGTCACACTGAGTGCCAAATAAACAGATGTGCATTCCTCTCTGTGCGACATTTTCCCTGAGTACAATATTACCATGTGTCAACTGCACCTGTGTGTCAGTCACTCTAAGTGGCATATAAACCGCTGTCTCTTACTCTCTACGCGACATTTCTTCCGAGTTCAAAGCTGACCGTTTGTCAACTGCAAGTCTGTGTCAATTTCACCTAGTGCCATATACACAGCTGTGCCATCCTGTCCGCGCGATATGAGCTCTGAGAACCATGTTACCGTGTGTCAACTGCAGCTCTTTTTCAGTCTACACGAGTGCCATATACACAAAAATGATATTCTCTCTCCGCGTCATTTGCTCCAAGTCCGAAGCTCACAACGTGTACTGCACCGATGTGTCAGACTCGCCGAGTGCCATGTACACAGCTGTATTATTATCTGCATGCGAAATTTGTTCTAATTACTGAACTCATCATGTGTTAACTGCACCTCTGTGTCAGTCTTGTCAAGTGATATATACACAACTGCACCATCCTCTCCATATGTAATTTGCTTGCAGTACCAATATCACCATGTGTCAACTCAACTCTGTGATAGTCTTTCCATGTTGCATATACACCGCTGTCTCATCCTCGCCAGGCGACATTTGCCTCAAAAACCAAGCTCACTGTGTATCAACTCCACCACTGAGGCAATCTCGCCGAGTGAAATATACACAATTGTACTATCCTCTCCACACGATATTTGCTTGGAGTACCAAGATCATCAAGTGTTAACTGTACTTCTGTTTCAGTCCCACCGAGTGCCATATACACAGTTGTGCACTTCGTTCTGTGCGACATTTGCTCAAAATTTAAACTCACAGCTTTGGAAAACACACCCGCCTGAAATTTACTCCGAGTACTTGGCTCATCATGTGTCACCTGCACCACAGTGTCAGTCTCTCCGAATTAAATATTGACAATCATGCAATTTTCTTTGCACTAAATTTGCTTTGACTACCAATCTCACCATGTGTTTATTGTACCCATGTGTTAGTCTCGTTGAGTGCTATATACAATGCCGTGCCATTCTCTCCGTGAGACATTTGCTCCGAGTACAAATAACACCGAGTGTTAAATGTACCACTCTGTCAATCTCGCCAAATTCAATATACACAACGGTGCAATCATCTCCCCGCGACATTTGGTCAGACAAACAAGCTCTCTAAGTGCCAGCTGCACATCTTTGCCAGTCTCGCCGAGTGCCATATATTCAGCTTTGCTAATACTCTCCATGCGACATTTTCTCCGGTAACCAAGATCAGCATGTGTCAATACCACCGCTGTGTCAGTCTCACCGAGTACAATATACACATCCATGCTATCCTCTCCGTGCGACATTTGGCCCGAGAACCAAACGCACAATGTATCAACTTCACCCCTGTGTTAGTCCCACTGAGTGCAATATAAACTGCTCTGCCATTCCCTCATTGCGACATTTGCTCCGACTACCAATCTCACGGAGTGTCAACTACACATCTGTGTCAGTCTCGCCGAGTGCCATATAAATTACTGTGCCATACTCTCCATGAGACATTTACTCCAAGTACCAAGTCTAATGTGTGTCAAATTAACCTTAGTGTTAATCAAGCCGATTGCCATGATCAGATTGTTGCCTTCCTATTCATGGAACATTAGTTCTCAGTACCTATCTATACTTGTGTGAAATGCACCTCTAAATTGGTCTCGCCGAGTCCCATATACAACGCTGTTCCATCTTCCCTGTGCGACATAATTTGCTCCCAGTAACAAGCTCACCATTTTTAAACTGCAGCACTGTGTCGGTCTCAGCGAGTTCCATATCCCGTACTGTGCCATCCTCTCTATGAGACATTTTCTCCGAGTATCAAGTTCACTGTGTGTCAAATTCACCTTAGTGACATTCTAACCAAGTGCCCTATACAAATTATTGCCATACTTCCCAAGCAACATTTGATCTTAGTACCAAGGTTATCGTGTGTCAACTGCACCTTTGTGCCTTTTTCTGTGAATGAGATTTGCTTCGTGTAACAAGCTCACCGAGTGACAACTGCACATCAGTGTCAGTCTCGCCGAGTACCATATACTGTGATGTGTCATCCTTTTTGCGCAAAATTTACTCCGAGTACCAAACTCACATTGAGTCAAAAGCATTTCTTTGCCAGTCTCGCCAAGTGCCATATACACCGCTGTGTCATCCTCGCCACGCGAAATTTGCTCCGATTACCAACCTCACTGTGCGTCAACTGCACATCTGTGTCATTCTCGCCGAGTGCCATGTACACAGATATGCCATCCTCTCTCTGCAACATTTGCTCCGACTAACAATCTCATGTGAGTCAACTGCAGCTCTGTGTCAGTCTCGCCGAGTGCTATGTACAGAGCTGTGCCATCCTCTCCATTCGACATTTGCCCTGAGAACAAAATCATTATGTGTCAACTGCACCTGTGTGTCAGTCACGCCGAGTGCCATATATACCACTGTGCAAACCCCTCAATGCGGCATTTGCTCTTACCGAGCTCACCAAGTGTCAACTGCACCTCTGTGCATGTATCGTTGAATGCCATATACACTGCTGTGCACATACTCTATGCGCGTTATTTGCTCTGAGAACCAAGTTCACCGTGTGTCAACTGCATCGCTGTGTCTGTCTCGCCGAGTGCAATATACAAATCCGTGACATCCACTCCGTACGATATTTGCTCCAAGAACCAATCTCACCATGTATCAACAGCACCACTGTGTCTGTATCGCAGAGTGTCATACAAACCGCTGTGCCATCCTCTCAGTGCGACATTTGCCCCGGTTACCAATCTCAGAGTGTCAACTGTACATATGTGTCAGTCTCGCCAAAGTCATATAATATACTGTGCTGTACTCTCCATGAGACATTTGCTCCGAGTACCAATTTCACCGTGTGTCAAATTCACCTTAGTGTAAATCTAGCCAAATGCCATAATCACATCGTTTCCAATAGCTCCATGCAAAATCTTCTCTTAGAACCTCTCTTTAAGTGTGTCAACTGCACCTCTTGTCTATCTCGATGAGTGCCATATACACCACTGTGCCATCCTGTTGCGCAGACCTGGTGGTTCCACCGCACATGATTCTGAAATGGTATTGCTCTATATTTAATTTGATCCAGCATGCTCTAGTGAGAGGTGGCTGCTTGCCAAACTATATTAATTGTGGCAGCGCTTCCTATAAAAGTTTGAGAGACGTATCATTTGTGCAGCGCTATCTATATCGTCCTGCTACACTTAGTTTGGTGCCGCACCGCCAGTTCAGTCTCGGATACCTATCCCTTCTCCTTTCTGCATATATATTTGGTTCCCCCACTACCCCGCGCATGCGCACTGAGTAGAACTTTAAATCGAATATGTGTAAAGTTCGTTGGAGCTTCGGCCTATTCCTTCTACAGCACCTCTACTTGTAACATGTTTCTTGGGTCAGTTGGCAATACTGTTTCCTACACGTCGCTTCCGAAGAGGTGGGTTTGGCAGCTGACGTTCATGTATAATGTGGCTTGAGTTTTGATTGTTTCTAATCGGCTGTTGCGGCGGACTGGATTCCAAATTAACTTGAGTTAGGTGATGGTTTGGCCAGCCATTATTATCTTTGTATTATCTGCCTGTCGTGGGAGTTGACTTGTGTGAGCTTATGTTCGGTTTGCATTGCCAAACGAGTCATTCTATTTTTTTAACAAAGTTTTGGTTTGCATTGCCATTTATATTTAGGATTTATGTTGAATACTCCCAGAGTAATTTCCCGGTGAGAGTTCACGGTTGTGAAATGGGGCACGTCAATGATAGTGCTGCATCGGTATGCCAAATCTTCTTTTAGAATGTACAGGTTGTAGTAGTAGACATAATTTCCCGATAAAATGAATTTAAGCATTTTAAGGAATCAGGTGTTGTGTTTTATATGGTACGTTCTGATATGTTGAGAATTGAGATTTTTAAGGACCTGGACCATGATAAGTGAGATTTGTTGGTCGAAACACTACAGATTAAAGCACTTTTAATTTGTGTGAATTTGGGTGTTTTAGTAGGTAGTGACGGAAACACCATTGGTAGGCTTTGCGTGTGGTTCGGTCATATTCCATTTCTTAAAGATTTTATGTTCCAATATTTGTTTTGCGGTAACGACCATGCTAGGTTGATGGGTCTAATGCTGTTGGTAATTTTTATCGTATTTAATACTAAGGTGTTTCGATTTATATTTCTGAAACTATAGCCCACTGTTTATTTGCTAGCAAATAACTCACTTTGTTTGTATTGGAGCTTAGTTATACTGAGTTTTGAATAATGTCTGCAAACTATGGCTAGCAAGGAAATGATTTATGAAAGAGTAGTAAGAGGTGTCAAATGATGGCAGTGCCTAATGCCTACAAGGATCAAATGGGACACAAGTGTAGTGTCACATCGCATTATTAATAGCATGAAAATGAGGTGTTCGAATGATATTTGTATGGAACATAGTTTTTCTTTAAGAAGAATATTTGTAGAGGGCTTGTTGCTATGGAAAGTCCGTGGTTGAAAGATATTTTATTTGAAGGGTCAATCACATGTGTAATGTCCTATCTTGCTTCTCCCTTGTAAACATAACAAATGAACTGTACAAACTCTCATGGTACATTTTTGCACTTTCCAATAATTTGCGCAAGTTCTTTTATTATCTGCACACATCAAATTGTTTGAGCTTATTATCCAATTAAATGGTATACTCTCACGTACAATTCTTTGTCCCCATCACATAATATTTAAGATATTTGTAATCCATTTCTACTCATTTGTATGTTTTTGTGTGTTTGCATGTAATATGGCTTCTGGGGCTGCTAAGTTGTAAACTCTCTGTCGTGATGATCTGCTTGATTTCTTCGTGGTTCATGATGCCACAGTCTCCTAGGATGCTATGGTGTCTCAACTTCACCGACTTGCTGTTGCCTTTTAGCATTCCCGCCCCATTGAGTCAGTTCCTTTCGAAGGTGGGAGGGGGTATCTCCAGTGAGTGAGACTAAATTTAAATTGTCCAACAAAATTCATAACCAACATTTAAACAATGTTCCATCATTAGAAACAGCGGATGCCTATGCAGTCTCGACATTTTTTATTTCAATTTCAAGTATTTAAAATTTATGTCTGTGTGATAAGTCTTTTTTAAATGCAATATCGCCTAAGTGTCAGCGATATGTCCTTTAATTGTTGATTAATGAGATTGCTGATCCTCAGGGATCGTTTGCTCATTTTCACGATATTGTTTTCGAGTACGCACTTCAATCGCGTGTTAGAATCATGTGTATTAGGGATACAGTACATAGGTTTCAGCGGCATGATGAAAGTTTTCCTGAATTTGTGGAATCGATTTTGACCCATATGCAAGATCTTAATTTAAATTTGGCTGATAAGGAGGTCATTGGTATTATTTTGGACAATATTACTCCTTATAATTGTGCTGCGTGTTCTTTGTCATCTGTTCCCAGTTCAATGATCGAACTTCGGGGAATGGCGGTAGAAGATGAAGGCAGGCTGTGCGCCACAAATGAAATTCGCTCTGTCTATCCGCCCATGAGTTTTCCGCTTTCCATTCATAGGTTTTGTGGGCGTTCATTACCGCTCGTGTTGGTGACACAACTAGGTATTGTGTAAATTGTACCCGGTTTGTAAATGTGGGCAGCGAGTGCTCTCGGCCACGTGTTTTGGCCGCTGATAGCAAATGATTTTAATGTAGTAAAGTAGGGTACATCAGTTCCCAGTGCCCGCTGAATCTGGGAAACGATTAACGATGGGTCATTAGTGCGGCATGTCTTGTCGTTCTTTACTTATGGCCAAAAGTCTGCGTGTTGCGAGTTGCACAGTCCAATTTGCTGTTATGACAATTTTTACACTGCCCTTGTCGATAAAGGTTCAACTCATTGTGTTAATAGTTGGTAGTTTTTGAAGCACTTGTTAACCAGTAAAGGTATTAATTCTAGTCGTACTCAAACATATGACATCTTAAATATTTCTGTTGAAAATAGCGCTATAGTTCAAAGTACCCTTTCAGTTAAGTTACATTTTAAAATTAATTACTTTTCATAGACATATTCTTTTCGTGCCATATCCTCATTAACTCATCAAATCGTGCTCGGTTTCGATTTTTTGGGGCATTCTCGTGAGTATGTCGATTTTCAAAACTCCACGTTGTCTTTCTTATTTGCAACTAATATAAAAATTGTTCTTGCAGGAAAGTTTTACCTTTTTATGTAGAGAGGTAGTTAATCTGGAGAGTGATTAAAATTTGGAAATGTGTAACAAAAAAAAATGTTATGTGATGAGTTTTGTGATGTCATTACTGATAAAATTGGAAAGTGCGACGTCTTATCATATCAATTTTCATCTCATCGACGATATTCTGGTACGTGATCGGTATTTTAAGTGTCCCCCACCCAAGTTACAAGCCTTCTGTGAAATTATTCGAAAATTATTAGCTGCTGAGTGATTGTTCCTTCAACATCTGAAGATTTCTTGTCCGTAAGAAAGACAGCAATAAATACAGGTTAGTAGTAAACAGTTCTGTAATAAACAAGAAAATAAACAGGGATCCCTTACCTTTACCAATGGTTGATTGTGCATTAAAATGTCTGGGACGAGCCAAGATTTACTTGGTATTAGAGCTAAATCACAGTTCCATCAATGTTTATTGGACCCCTCTTGTAGGAAGTACATGGCATTTAGTCTGCCCTGGAATCAGTATGAGTTTACAAGAATCCCTTTAGGGGAAAATTTTGGCAGTCAAGCACATTTCTGGGTATTGGACTATGTCTTAGCTGAATATAAATATAAATTTATATTTAATTACATCGACGACGTAATTGTTTACAGTAATGATCTACCTCCACATATAGAACATCAATGTGCAGTATTGCATAAATTTCAGGAGGCAGGATTGACAGTTAATCCTAGTAAAGTCACCTTGTATCAGAATGAAGTAAATTTTTTGGTTAACATGATTTCGGAAGGTGAATTATTGTCAAATTCTGATAGAGTTACTCCCATTATAAAATTTCCCTGTCCCCGCACACTTAAGGGTGCTCAAAATTTTTTTTGGTCTTGTGGGCTATTATGCTTGCTTCATTTCTCATTTTACTGAAATTTCCGCTCCTTTGAACGTGTTAAAAAAGAAACGGGATGCATTCGTATTAGATCTGGAACAGGAACGTTCCTTTTCTCAATTTAAAAAAAAATTCTTTGTTCTCCACCTGTGTTATATCACCCGGATTTTGTTCGCCGTTATATTGTACAAGTCGACACTTGTTCTATCACTTTAGGTTCGTCTTTAGGTCAGTGGGTGGATGGTAAAACAGTTCCTGTAGCTTTTGCAAGCCATATATTATATGACAATGAAAGGAATTTTGGAGTTTATGAGGAGACATTAGGTTGCCTTTTTGGCCTGGAACGCTTTGTGGCATATATTGAACATGCCGAGTTCGACTTGCACACTTACAATCAGGCTCTCAGTTGGGTTTTAAGTCTCCCCCAACAACTTGGTAAACTGGGCAGATTGGTGGTTAGGCTTTCGCGATTTAATTTCAAGGTCCTCCATGTTCGCTGTTGTGACAACCCGGTTGCCAATGCCTTATCTCGGATGTTCGACCCAAAAGATTTTGAATCCATACATAGTGATCCCCCTGCTAATCATAACTTGATACAGGATTTCCCCGAGTTTATTTTATAGCTACATCAGGCTCAAACTTCCGATCCCTGGTGTCGGGAAATAGTGGGTCAACCGCAATCTGGAATTTTGTGTCATTTTCTTCCAAATGGTTTATAGTATTACACCTGCAAATCTGGATGGGCGCGCGAATTTGTTGTCCATGAGCAATTGCGACCTGTTGTTTTGAAATATTTCTATGATTCACTTTATGAAGGGCATTTTTGGGGGGTGAAGAATGCATATTTGAAGATCTTACTCATTTAACCTGGCCTTCCGTAAAGGAGGGTGTCAGTGCTTATGCTCGCTCGTGCCATGATTGTCAGAGTTATAAACATGCTCCCACTACTAGATTTGGTCACGTTGCCATTCAGACCCCTCTAGCCCCTTGGCAGGTGGTTCATTTAGATATTTTTGGTCTATTAGTGTGCTCACATAAGGCCAATGTTTGCATTTTGATTCGTTGGACACCTTTAGTAAATTCGTAATTCTTTTGCCCTTACGTAACTTCATGCCTATATCTATAGTTAAAGTTTTATCTCAAGAGGTCTCGAAAATTTTTGGTGCGCCCAAGGAAATAGTCAGTGATAATGCTAAATGTTCTCAGTAAAACTGTTTTAAAAATATGTTTTTTCGTTGGTCTATTAAGTTTTATACTTCCAACCCCTATTTTCCAAAAGGAAATCAGGTCGAAAGTTTCAATAAAAATATTAAGGAAGCACTTACAATATTTTACAAAAATTACCATATTATTTGGCATCTTTATTTAGATTTTATAAACATGGGTTTCAATAGTAACATTCACGACTCTACTGGTCATTCCCCTTCGCTTGCCATTTTGAGCCGTGAACTTTCCCATCCTTTACTAAATAATTGGAACATTCCGTTTTCTCTTAGTTTAAATATCACTCAAAGGGGTCGCCTTCTCGACGACATGGCTGTGCGATTGGTGCTGGCCAAGCGCGAGGTTGCTAAATGGGTTGATAAGCACCGCTCCCCTGCCTCCTTTGTTGTTGGGAAGCAGGTCTAATGTAGAAGTTGTTTGTTACATGATAGCAGCAGGGATGTGGTGTCGAAATTCATACTGAGCCACTTTCTACCCAGCGCGGGTTTCAGTATACTCAAATGCTACCTTACTCTGCCAACAGTATCCTAAAACTCCAAACATGAACTCGTTAATAGATGACGAACTCAATTTTAGAAAAGAGGAACAAAACTTAAGAACAGGTAGCTAATTCGCTGTTGTGTTTAATTAGTAGAGTATAGGTCTTAACGTTGCGCAGTCTCATTATTCACACAATAGGCCATCAGTTCGATAATAATATTTGCAACTGTCAAATACGCACACTAATTTTCAGTTTAAATTTTAGTAACTAATTTTTTACAGTATACTATCTTCTTTTGCTTTAACACTCTGTCTCATACGTCTCAAGCATTAACGCTTCCAAATTCAATACTATAACGTTTAACATGTTATTCTAAAAAGTTATGTTTGTGGGCAACACAATTAATAAAATATTTCTGGCCTTATATACAGTTAATATTACGTGTCGCAATACAAGATGCTCGCAGCCGAGGTGCGCTCCGCATCGCCAACTTTTACATCACTTTTAACGACGTAGAACATGCAGAAAATATACGGCCCGGACCGTAGTAGCCACTCCAAGATTCGCTCCTCTCATAACTGGTAATTTAGCAGTGACGTAGCAGCACGGGATAACACACAACCCCAGAAAAATCCTCGTTCTTGCACCGTGTCGCAGGTCCCAGTGCTCGCCAGGACGACTTGGTCGCACAGGTCGTCAGCTGACAGCAGCTGCAGCCCATTGAATACACCCCGACGCACGTAGCATTTGTGAACACACCAGCCACATACGAGTAGAAGTATTGCTTGCTACAGTAACGTTGCTGAACACAATTATCTATCACTCCCGGCACTTGCATCCCGGAATAAATTTGAAAAAAAAAATCATTACAACATGACCGGCACCCTTCTGCGGTGGCGAGGGCGTAGCTCTTAGTTACGTAACATAATAATAAACGCGCAGTCTTTATACAAAGCTAGCTCCTTCAAACTTTTACTTTACGTGCAAAACATTCCGGCCCGAGACCGCCTTCATTTGTATATCGCCTGTCACAGTTTGGCACCGGTCGCGCGGTGCGTGGAGCATTACACACTACTTGTACTCCTTGCAACGCACGTCAGCCGACTAGGCCCCAGCAAGTGCAGCCCTACAGCTCGGTATACGTAGCACACCTGGTGGCTATCGCCCTTGCAAGCAATTAAACTGCGCACATTACAATCAAGTACTATTTGAAATATATGAGCAAAAAAGAAATGTACAACAAGCAAACAAGATTAATAAATTCAAAAATATTAAATGTTCCACTACAGTGTGTATAAAATAATAGTCGGCCTGCCAATGAAAAAATACACAGAATATAAGAACTCTACAGTCGCACCACGGCAACCAACTTTTGCCAACCTTGTAATAAAAACACTAGGCGCCAAATTACGTTACGAGGCATCGTCACAATTCCCCCCCCCCCCCAAAAAAAAAGATTTGGGCGTAAGAAACATGCAACACTTTAAAATACCCGAACACTCCTGGTCCACTGACATACACTTAAAATATATTAAATTTGCAGTTATCGACTCAGCCCTGCAGCTAGAACGTCAACAGATTGTACTGCACATCACAAAGTAAACAAACAAGTGCCCCACACAAACGTAAGAAAATAGAGTAACAGTACACATAATAGAGAACATTTAAGAATGAGAATATCACAAAAACACTAAGCTAAGATTCTCAAAAGTACTCATAAAAATAAACAAGTTCTAGCTCGAAAAACTCTGAACACCTGTTCAGTAGACCACATTTCAATTCTGCATACAACTTCAGTGTTTACTATCCTCAGAAGTGTGAAACCTTTTTATTTGAGATAGGTGAGCTTTCCTCACTTCAAAATCATTATCAGGGTCACCAATACTATGGTGACGGGACCCAAAAATATAAGAATCCTTGATGGTTCATGATAGGGCATAGCCAATTTAGAGGAGAAATGGTCTACCTTTTTACTTTGCACAAATCGACGGCACAGTACCAGTTCGCCCACTTTGAAGTCATTAGCCCATCTATCACTATTGTACCTCTTGGCCATATCCTTTCTAGCCTTTTATAAATGTACATATGTTTCACTCCAAATATTATCAAGTTTACTATTACTATCATCATCCATACTTTCTAGCAGTAAGCCCCATGCATTGAGCAGAGGAACCGGAAGTTCTCTCCCCATGAAAACTTTGCATGAAGTAAAACCCGTGGCGCTGTGTGGTACCGAGTTAAAAGCGAGACAAAGCTCGGGAAGATTAGGGTCCCATCCTCGTTTATCATTGATGTAAAAAATGCGGAGGGCCACTATAACATTCTTGTTTACTCGCTCCACAATATTCGGGCATGCTTAATACTTGCTAGTCGTGATGTGCTTCACACCCCATTCAAGACATAGATTTTTAATCACCCGGGAAACAAATTAGATAGCATTATCTGTGATAATCTGCTCGGGTCCCCCAAATATTTGCCAAACTTTCGAAACCAACGCCTTCGCAATGTTTCCTGCTTTCATATCTCTCAATGGAAGCATGAAGGTAAATTTACTGAAACCGTCAACCTAAATTTAAATACTGTGATTGCCGCCTCTGGATCTTGCCAGTGGGCTAAAAATATCTAAAAAAAACCTTTTCCCAGGGCCTACTAGGTAACTGAACAGAATATTCACCCACTTTACTGTTCAAGGGCTGTTTGACCAGTTGGCTCTCTTTACATTCCTGCACAAACACACCAAATTCACGCCCCATACCTGACCAAAAATCTCATCCATACTCAAGGCTCTAGTTTTCTTTTTCCCCATATGGCCCCCACTCGTAGAGTTATGGAAATATTTCAAAACTAGGTCCCTAGCCTTGATGGGTACAAATAACTTCTTTTTAAAGCAGTCCACATCAAAAATCAAATCCTTATCGACCCGATAAGTAGAGCCGTTACCATGCTCGATACGTTTCCTAATTTTACTGCATTCCTGATCCTCCCACTGCCACTTATAAAAATCAGTAAACATCTCAGGTATTTTTCGGATTAACACACAACATTCTTTGTTTACCTTGTCCTCTAACACCTGGTCACCCTCAGGAACAGTCGGCATGTTTTCGTAATCGGTCTCATTGTACATGTGGGACAGAGAGTCTGCAACATTATTTTCACCTTTAATATGCACAATATTAAAGCGAAAACGGTTTACCCATGCAATACACCGCCCAATCTTTCCAACTTTCCTGGGATGAGAATACAGCCACATGAGGGGTTGGTTGTCGGTGTGTAAGTCGAATTCGCTGCGTTCCAAATACGTCGCAAACTTTTCAACTCCCCAGACACATGCCAATGCTCCTTTCTCGTCAGTGCTCAGATGTAATTAGCTCTGATTTAGCGTCCTACTCGCAAAACCTACAGGTATCAATCCTTGCCCACTATTTTGCAAAAACCACCTCACACAAGGCTAGCGACGAAGCATCTACTTGTAAAACAAATTTCTTCGTGAAATCGGGAAGAGCTAACACTGGGGGATGAGAAATAGAATATTTCAAGACATGGAACGCATTTTCCTGCATGTCTGTCCATTCAAAAGGGATGTCTTTTTTTCTCAACTTATTTAGAGGAGCGCAAAGTTCCGCATAATTATCCATGAACCAAGAAAAATAACCCAGCATACCTAGAAAACGCACGATGACTTTAACATTTCTAGGTCGCGGAAAGTTCACTATGGGGCTTATTTTTTCAGTGTCCATAATAAGTTTTCCCTTAGATAGAGTTAAGCCTAAAAACTTTATGTCAGTTTTCCCCCATGTTACTTTATCTGGATTAATGGTAAAGCCTATTTCCCGGAGCTTACTAGACACAAGTTTGATATGCACTAAATGTTCCTCCGCATTATGAGAGTAAATACAAATGTCGTCCAAAAATAATATTGGGAACAGAAAATGGTAGTCTTGAAGCACTTTTTGCAGAATGCGGGATAAGCATTGGCCTCCGAAATTCACCCCGAACGGTACTCTATTCCATTTAAAATGTGCCCACGGGGTTACGAAGGCGGTACAAGCTTTGCTCGATTTATCAAGTTCACACTGACAGAAAGCCGCATTGAGGTAAATAACAGAGAATACTTTGGCGGCACCGAAATGTTGTAAAACATTCTCTATGTTCGGCATGGGGAAACGATCAACGTTTACCTTTTCTATTTTATTGTCGGTAATCAATCAACAACAAATATTAAGATTTGTTTTCTTTTTCACGAGAAAAGCTGGCGAGGTGTAAGGTGAAAGCGACGGCCTAATAATTATCTGGTTATGGAGTTCACCCACAAATTCTCTTATAGCCTCTAATTTGGTTGGCGCGCATTGATAGGGCTTCAGCCTAAACGGAATATCATCGGACAAATGTATTTTGTAAGGCATACTCTTACAACGCCCTATTCGCGACGTGATTGCGTCATTATAGCTTTCAAGTAACGCATCCAACTTTTCTTTCTGTTTCTTATCAAACACCTCACCCAAACGACCTATGTTATGGCAGGTGACCTCCCCGTTTTGCCTCTTCTTAGATATATTTCTGCCCTTTGAACTTTAAACCTAAATTGTAAATTTTCTCGCTGAAAGTCTACCCTCGCGTTGGTCTGCGTTATAAATGACAATCCTAAAATTATAGTATTAACTAGTCCCGGAACAACACAAAAATATTCACTCCACGAGTATTGATCTACTTTAAAGTGTAACTGCAATTTGGTGGTAATATTACATGGTACCCCATTCGCCACATACAACTGAGAAACATTTTCAACTTTTAACTGCTTTATATGCGGGAAATTTTTGAACCAACGAACTTGCTAAATCCTGGCTAATGAAATATTAATTTGCTCCCGTATCAAGAAGCGCCAGTATTTCCTAACCTTTAACTGTAAGGGAAATATACAACTTCTTTTTAACTTCTCTCCTCTGCCCTACAACTTCCAAGGTTTCGTCGGTTTCGCTACTACTATTTTCGTTCGCGTAAAATTTACTATTTCTTTTGAAATGCCCTTCACGCCCACAAGAAAAACCCTTTAAATTTCCCTTTCTTTTCTCCTCTTTAGTGATACGATCATTTTCCTTGATAGTAGGAGAGACGCACCGGGATGGACACTTTCTGACCACATGACCAAACATGCCGCATAAAAATCACGGGACCTCACGTTGTTTATTCCTACATTGCGCGATGGCGTGATTTTTAAGTCCACGGCCATAACACTTTCGGTTACGATTCCTACTGTTTACCATTTTTCCGTGTTCACCCTGGTCACATTTAACTCGCTGTTCCGTCGGAAAATTATTTTCTCGTTAACACGGTTCACTAGAAAAACTATTTTCTACTTTAACGGCCCAACAGCGTAATTGACTCAGAGACGTTGGAAATTCGTGACCAACTCTGTGCATACGTACGTCAGGTAACAAATTTCCAATTATGACGGTAACTAAACTTTTATCGTCAATGCAAATATTTAAGGCCCCCGAGCAGTCGCTTACCGACTTGTACAGTTCCAGGATTGTTTCCCCTTTTCTTTGAAAACGAAACACGAATTTTATTTCCATTTCTTCCATGGCACTTTTGGGAGAAATTTCCTCCCATATACGTCCTTTTACCGCCCATCATTCTTCCCTGTTTTCAATGCCAGTCAGCAGAATGTCTAAAACCATTCCCAAGCTTTTACTGATTACTGATTGCATTAACACAATGTCGTTCTCAAAAATTCTGATTCTTTGCACTTAGTCAACTTCCCGGCAAAAATGTAGAATATTGCGCAAATCACAAATTTTTGACTGGTTACGGTATTCAGGAAAGAATGAGCGATGGAACGCGCAATGCCAGTATTCGAACTTCGGCCCATTTGACTATATTCACTGATTGTTACCGGTAAACTTTTATTACGTGCGAGCAGTAAGCAACATTTTCTTTTACGCAACTCCTCTATACTTATGGTTCCTCAACCTGTATGTTGGCCGCTTTGTGATGCCATTGTTGCCAAGACAAAAATTACAATTTATACCTTCATTACACCAAGAACTGCTAGTTTTAGCAAAGTGGCGCAGATTTCAGCCGCCTTCTACCCAGTGCGGGTTTCAGGATACTGAAATGCTACCTCACTTTGCTAACAGAACCCTAAACCTCCAAACATAACTCGTGAGTAGATGACGAACTCAATTATAGAAAAGAGCAACAAATCTTAAGAACAGATAGAAAACTCGTTGTTAATTTTAATTACTAGAATGTCGGTGTAAACGTTGCGAAGACTCATTATACAAACAATAGGGCATCCTTTCGAAATTAATATTTTCAACTGTCAAATATGCAGGCAGAGGATGGAAACAGTAACTGATAACGCACACTAATTTTCAGTTTAAATTGCAAGTTATTGTATTCACTAATATTTTACAGTCTGCTATCTTAACTTGCTTGAACACTCCGTCTCATATGCAACAAACATTAACACTTCCAAATTCAATAATTTAATGGTGACCATTTTATATTAAAAAGTTACATTAATGGGCAACACCATAAATCAATGATTCCTGGCCTTGTATACAGTTAATTTTAGTGTCAGAATACAATATGTTCACAAACGAGGTGCGTTGCGCATCGCAAATGTTTACATCACTTTAACGACGTAGAACATACAGAATATATACGGCCCAGCCAATACTGGCCACACCAAAATTCGCTCTTCTCATACCTGGTAATTTAGCAGTGACATAGCAGCACGAGACAACACACAGCCCCACGAAAATCGTCGTTTTTGCGCCTTGTCGCAGGCCCCAGTTCTTGACAGGACGACTTGGTCGCACAACTCGTCAGCTGACCGCAGCTCCGGCTCATTGAATGCGCCCCGACGCTCGTATTATTTGTGTACACACCAGCCACACACGATCAAAAGTATTGCACGGTACATTTACGTTGCTACACATAATTGCATCCAGGAACAAGTTTTCAAAAAAACATTACAACAAGACCGGCACACTTCTGCGGTGGCAAAGGCGTGCCTCTAAGTTACGTAATGCAATAATAAACGTGCAGTCTATACACCAAGCTAACAACTTCATACTTTTACTTTACGTGCAAAACATTCCGTCCCGAGACCGCCTTCATTTATATATCGCCTGCCACAGTTTGGCAACGGACGCGCAGAGCGTGGAGCATTACACACTACGCATGCTCCTTGCAACGGGCGTCAGCCGACTAGGCCATGCCAGTGCAGCCCTAAGGCACGCCAAACGTAGCGAACCTGGTGGCGATCGCCCTAACAAGCATTTAAACTGCGCACGTTACAATCAAGTACTATTTGAAATATACGAGCATAAAATAAATATACAATATGCAAATAAAATTAATTAATTCTAAAAATATTAAATGTTCCACTACAGTGTCTATATAATATCAAAATAATAATCCGCATGCCAATAAAAAAATACACGCAATAAAAGTACTCTACAGTTATGCCATTTCAACCAACTGTTGCCAACCTTGTCATAAAAACACTTGGAGCTAAATTACGCCACGAGGCATTGTCACAATGCCCAAGTATCATGGTCCGTCTATTGCTTCAAAGTTCTTAAACCAAAATGTCGTTTCTTTAGTTGTACCTGGGTCAAGACGTTAGTTTCGTAAAGCTCACGTCACGTAGCTAAAGAATATGCTAGTAGTTCATAAATTTGAGGGTTTCCTTTTCACGCTTCCGTGTACCACTTTCCTCATCCAGTTGTTTTTTTCCCTTTTTCCGCCCGTCATTGAAGCTGGCGTTGAGTGGGATCTGCCGGCACTGCTTGTCTCACTGGTTGGCTTCTGGACTTTTTCCACGGCTGCTAAGAAAATCTGCTGGTTTGATTTTACTCGAATCTCTACTGGTGCCCTTGTACGCCGCATTTGAACTGTTCTCGAGAAAATTTTGTAAAATTTAGATTAATTTACTATGGACTTATACCTTTACTGACTGTGTGTACTGCGAGAATTGCACACATTATTTTGAAGATGTAATTAAATGACTGTGTATTTGTTTGTGGAGCTCCTGGTTTGAGCTATTCCTGATGTGTTTACTTCTTTGTTTCTGATGTGAACTCTCTCATCAATTAAACATCTGTGTTTGTTTACATCGAGAACTTTCGAATTTCCTGTGTATGTACATTTGTAAGTGAGTGGACGTGACATTGACTTGACTCTCAGAAAAACCTCCAACTTGCCTTTGGTTTACCGGGGGAGATTGTGCGGACCTGAGGTTCCACCGCAAATGATTCAGAACTGATATTGCTCTTTATTTAATTTGAGCCAGTGCCCTCTAGTGTGGGGTAGATTTAATTTGAGCCAGTGCCCTCTAGTGTGGGGTAGCTGCTTGCCGAAATGTATTAATTACGGCAGTGCTTCCTATAAAAGTTTGAGAGATGTTATATTTGTGCAGCACTATCTATATCGCCCTGCTACTGTTTAGTTTGCGACTGCTCCGCCAGTTTAACCTCGGTTACTTATAAATTCTCCCTTTTGCATATATATTTGGTTCCCCCACTAACCCGCGTGTGAGCACTGAGTAGAAGTATAAATCGAAATTGTGTAAAGTTTGTTGGACCTTCGGCCTATATCTTCTCCAGAAGCTCAACTTACAACTTGTTTCTTGGGTCAGTTGAGGATACATGCAGCAATACTGTTTGCTACGCGTCACTTCCGAAGAGTTGGGTTTGGCAGCTGACGTTCATGTATAATGAGGCTTCAGTTTTAATTGTTTCTAATCGGCTGTTGCGGCGGACTGGATTCCAAATTAACTTGAGTAAGGACGATGGTTTGGCCAGATATAATTTTTTTTTTAATATGTCTGTCGTGGGAGTCGGCTTATTTGAGATTATGTTCGGTTTGCATTTCCGAACGTGTCATTAAAGTTTTAGTATCAAAGTTTTGGTTTGCATTGCATTTTTATTTAGGATTAATGTTGAATACTCGCGGAGTAATTTCCCAGTGTGAGTTCATGGTGGTGAAATGGACCACGGCAATTATGATGTTGATTCGGTATGCCAAATCTTCTTTAAAGATTTTCAGGTTGTAGTCGTGAGCATAATTCTCCAATAAAATGAGTTTAAGAATTTTAAGGAATCAGGGTTTGCGTTTTAAAATGCTCATTTTGAAATGTTGAGAATGGATATTTTTAAGGACCCGGGCCATGTTAAGTAAGATTTGTTGGTCGAAACACTAGAGCATAAAGTACTTTTAATTTGTGTGAATTTGAGTGTTTTAGTAGGTCGTGACGGGACTACCTTTGGTAGGCTTTGCGCGTGGTTCCATCATTTTCCATTTCTTAAAGATTTGATGTCCCGATGGTGTTTCTTGTGGCAACGACTGTGCTAGGATAACAGGTCTAATACTGTGGGTTATTTTTATCGTTTGTAATACTGAGGTATTTCAATTTATATTTCTGAAAATAGCTCTCTTTTAATATGTCAGCAAATTACTCATTTTGTTTGCATTGGAGTTTACGTATACTGACTATAGAATAATGTCTGCAAACTATGGCTAGCAAAGAAATTACTTATGAAAGAGTAGTAGGAGGTGTCGAATGATGGCAGCACCTAATGCCTGCAAGGATCAAATGGGACACAATTGTAGTGTCACCTCGCATTATTAATAGCATGAAAGTGGAGTGTTTGAATAAATATTTGTATGACACACAGTTTTTCTTTAAAGTTTGTTAAACTTCAGAAACTTTTTATTGATGCAATTTGTTTCTTATCACTTGGGAAGGTATCACTGTCATGCGCGAAATTTACTCCGAGTACCAAGATCAACGTGTGTCAACTTCAACTCTTTGTCAGTCTCGCCGAAACTAATATACATCTCTGATTTATCTTCTCCGTGCGACATCATTCGCTCCGAGTACCAAGCTCAACGTGTGTCAACTGCACGGCTGTGTAAGTCGCACCAAGTTCCATATACACAATTGTGTCATCCTCTCCATGAGACATTTTCTGAGAGTACCAGGTTCACCATGTCTCAAATTCACCTGTGTCATTCTAACCGAGTGCATATACATAGCGTCGTCATCATCCCCATGCAACGTTTGATCTTAGTACCAAACTCACCATGTGTCAACTGCAACTCTTTATCAGTCTCGCCGAGTGCTATATACACAGCTGAGCCATCCTCTCCATGCAACATTTGCTCCGAGAACCAAAATCATGGTGTGTCAAAACTATTCTTTGTCAGACTCACCGAGTGAGGTAAAAAAACGCTGTGCCATTGTCTCAGCCCGACTTTTGCTCCGATTTCCAATCTCACCGAGTGACAACTGCACATCTGTGCAATCTCGCCGAGTTCCATATACTCTGCTGTGTCATTTTCTCTCCGTACGAAATTTACTCCGAGTAAAAAGCTCATCGTGTGTCAGCTGCAACTCTTTGTTAGTCTCGCCGAGTGCAATATATCCTGTCGTGCCATCCAATCTGATCGACATTTGCTCCGATTTCGAAATTCTCCGAGTGTCATCTGCACCTCTGTGTCAGTCTTGCCGAGTGTCATATACACAGCTATTCTATTATCTCTACTCGACATTTGATCCTAAATACCAATCACACCGAGTGACGACTGCACATCTGTGTAAGTCTTGCCTAGTGCAATATACACTGTTTGCCGTACTCTCGGCTAAACATTTGCTCTGATTACCAAGCTCAGCATGTTGAAACTTCACATCTGTGTCATTCTTGCCTAGTACCATTTACACAGCTGTGCTTCATTTGCTCTGAGTTCTAAACTCAACGTTTGTCATCTGCATCTCTGTGTCAATATAGCTAAGTGCCATAAACATGCTGGACATCTTCTGCGCGCGACATCTGCTCCGAGTACCAACATCATTGTGTGTCAAATACATCACTGTGTCAGTCTCACCGAGTTGCATAAACACCACTGTGCCATCGTCTTCGCGAAACATTTGTTCGGAGTACAAAACTGACCATGTTTCAACTTCAACTCTGTGTCAGTCTCGCTAAATGCAGTATACACTGTTGTGCTATCCTCTATAAGCAGTATTTGCTCCAAGTACCATGTTCATCGTGACTCAACTGCATCTCTGTGTCAATCTCGCTGAGTCTCATATATACCTAACACTGTGCCTTCATGTCCGTGCTACTTTAGCTCCGGAAACGAACCCATTGAGTGTAAACTGCCCCTCTGTGTGAGTACGGCTGAGTGCCATAAAGATCACTGCGCCATACTTTCTGCGCAATATTTTCTCTGAGTACCAAGCTCACAAAATGGCAACTGCGCCTCTGTGTCAGATTCGCCGACTGCCATGTACACTGCTGTGACATTCTCTTTGCGCTACATTTGTTCCTACTACCAATCTCACCATATGTTTACCATAGTATAAATCTTACAGAGTACTATATACAACACTGTGCCATTATATCCATGGGATATTTGCCCCGAGTAACATGCTCACTGTGTGTCAACTGCACTGCTGTGTTATTCTCGCCATGGTGAAATAACCGCTCCCCGCGACATTTGTTCCTAGTACCAAATTTCACCAAATGTCAACTGCACTTCTGCATCAGTATTGCCGAGTGCCATATACACCGCTGTGCCATACACTCTCCAATATATTTGGTCCGAATACATAGCCCACCGTTTGTCAATTGAATTTGTGTGCCAGTCTCACCGAGTGCCACATACATAGCTGTGCCATCCTCTATGCATGAAATTTGCTCCGAGTGCCAAGATCACTGTGTTTCAACTGCTCCACAGTTTCAGTCTGACCGAGTGTAATATACACAATGGTGCAATACTCTCCACACAACATTTGCTCCAAGTACCAAGGTCACCATGTGTAAAATGCACCACTGTGTCAGTTTCGCCGAGTTAAACATACAAAACCGTGCAATCCTCTCCCTGCGACGTTTTCGCCAAGTACATATTTCTCCATATTTCACCTGCACGTTGGTGCAAGTCGCGCAGAGTGCCATATACGCAGCTGTGCCATTCTCTTCCTGTTACATTTGCTGCGAATACCAAGCTCACAGTGTGTCAACTGCGCTGCTGTATCAGTCTCCTTGAGTGCCATATACACTGAAGTCTCATACTATCCGCGCAACATTTGCTCCAAAAACCCAGCTCATAGTGTGCCAACTCCACCGCTTTGTCAGTCTCGTCGAGTGGATTGTAGACAGCTGTCCATCCTCTCCACACGATATTTGCTTGAAGTACCAATATCACAAAGTATCTACTTCACCGCTATGTCAGCCCCACCGAGTGCCATATAAAGAGCTGTGCCATCCTTTGCACAAATTATTTGCTCAGTGTACCTATCTAACCCTGTCAACTGCACATCTGTGTGTGTCCTACAGAGTCATATATACGGCTGTTACCCACTCTTCGTACGACATTTAATCCGAGTACCAAGGTCATTATGCGTCAACTGCACATCTTTGTTAGTCTTACTGAGTGCCATATACACAGATGTGCCATCCTCTCTGCGCAAAATTTGCTACGAGATGCAATCTCACAATACATCAACTGCACCTCTGTGTCAGTCTCACAGAGTGCCACATACACAGCTGTGCAATTCTCTCTGTGCAAAATTTGCACCAAATACCAAGCTCACCGAGTGTAATTTGCATCTCAGTGTCAGTCTCGCCAATTGCCTACACGGCAATGCAATTTCCTCCGCGCGAAATTTGCTCAGAGTACCAAGCAAAATCGAGTTTCAACCTTCACCTCTGTGTCAGTCTCGCTGAGTGCCATATATACACCGCTCTGCCATACTCTGTGCGATATTTGCTAAGAGTACATAGCTCAACATGTGTCACTGCACCGCTGCATCAGTCTCACATAGTGCCATATACACAACTGTGCCAGCCTCTCTGTGCGAAAATTGCTCCGAATATTTATCTCACCGGGAGTCACCCGCACCTCTTTGTCAGTCTCGTCAAGTGCCATATACAAATCTGTGACTTTCTCCCCGAGATTACACCTATGCCATCCTCTCCATGCGATATTGTCTCAGAGTACCAAACACACATATTGTCAACTGCACTACTGTGTCAGTCTCATTGAATACCATATACACTGCTGTACCATCCTTTCCACGCGACATTTGCTACAAGTACCAAACTCAACATGTACCAACTGCATCTCTGTGTAAGTCTTGCTGTGTGCCGTAGACCCCACTTCGCCATACTCTCTGTGCGACATTTGATCTGATTACCAAGCTCACCATGTGTCAACTGCACCTCTGTGTCAGACTAGACGAATGCATTATACACCACTTTGCCATACTCTCTGCGCGACATTTGCTCCGAAAAACAAGTTCACATTGTGTGAACTGCACCTCTGTGTCAGTCTCGGCGAATGTCATATATACAGCTGTGATATCCTCTCCGTGCGATATTACCCTCGATTACCAAGCTAACCGAGTGTCAACTGCACCTCTGTGAGAGTCTCGCCTAGTGCCATATACTCCGCTATGCCGTCCTCTCTGCGTGGCATTTTCTCGGAGTACCAAGCTCCACATGTGTCAACTTCAATGCTGTGTCAGTCTCACCATGTGCAATTTACACTGATGTGCCATTCTCTCCACGCGATATTAGCGTCATGTACCACGCTCACCGAATGGCAACTGCACTTATGAGTTGAACTCGCTGAGTACCACATACATTGTTGCGCCATCCTCTCCATGCGACATTTGCTGCGAGTACCAATAACACCATGTGCCAACTGTAGCTCTGTGTCAGTCTCACCAAGTGACATATACACTGCTGTTCCATCGTTTCTACGCAACATTTTATCTGAGTACCGAGCTCACGATGTGTCAACTGCATCTGTTTGTTAGTCTCGCCTAGTGCCTAATACACCACTTTGCCATACTTTCTACGTGACATTTGCTCCGAGAACCAAGCACACAATCTGCCAACTTCAACGCTGTTTCAGTCATGCCGAATACCATATATTCCACTGAGTCATCTTACCTGCACGAAGTTTGCACTGAGTAACAAACTCACCGAATGTCAAAAGCACATTTGTCTGTCTCGCCAAATGCCACATACACAGCTGCACTAGTCTTTCTTTGCGACATTTGCTCAAAGTACAAATCTCACCATAAATCTACTGAACCTGTGTGTCAGTCTAGGAGAGTACCAATACACAACAATGCTGTCCTCTCCATGTGACATTTGCTCCAAGAACCAAGCTTACCATATGTCAACTTCAACGTGTACCTTATACACATTGTACTTCATGCTGTGTACCTTATACACTGCTGGGTCATCCTTTCTGCGCGACATTTCCTCCGAGTGACAAACTCTCCGAATGTCGATTGCACATTTGCCTGTCTCGCCAAATGCCATATTAACAGCTGTGTTATAATTTCTGAACGACATTTGCTCAGATTTCCAATCTCGCCATAAATCTTCTGAACCTGTGTCTAAGTCTAGCAGCGTACCAATACACAGCTATGCCATCCTATCCATGCGACATTTGCGCCGAGTACCAAGCTCACCTTTTGTCAACTACATTTATGTGTCAATCTCGCCGAGAGCCACATAAAATGATAATACATATTCCCCACGCCACATTTGCTCCAACAATCAAGATCATTGCTACGAGATGCAATCCCACAATACATCAACTGCACCTCTGTGTCAGTCTCGCTGAGTAACATATAAACAGCTGTGCCATCCTCTCTGCACGACTTTTGATCCGGGTACGAAGTTTACCGAGTGTCAAAAGGACATCTCTCTCATTCCTGCAGAGTGCCATATACCCAGCTGGGCCATAATCTATTCGTTACATTTGTTCTGAGTTACAAGATAACCGAGTGTCAATGGCACCTCTGTGTCAGACTCGCCGAGTGCCAAATACACCGCAGTGCCATCCTCTCCATGCGACATTTGCTCCAAGTACTAATCTCACCATGTGTCAATTGCTATTCTTTGTCAGTCTCCTTGAGTGCCATATACACTGCTGTTACAGCGTTCCTTCGCGACATTTTGTCTGAGTACCAAGCTCACCATGCGTCAACAGCACATCTGTGTTAGTCTCGCCAGGGCTTAATACACTACTTTGCCATATTTATGTGAAACATTTGCTACAAAAACCAAACTCAAAATATGTCAACTTCAAAGCTGTGTCAATCTTGCCGAATACCATATACACCGCTGAGCCATCCTATCTCCGCGACATTTGCTCAAATTAACAAACTTACCGAATGACTATTGCACATTTGTCTGTCTCGCCAAATACCATATACACAGCACTGCCATCCTTTCCGCACGATATTAGCTCCGAGAAAACCAACTAACTGTGTGTGAACTGCACCTCCTTTTCAGTCTCGCCAAATGCGATATACAAACCTGTGCCATACTCTCCGCACGATATTTGCTCCGAGCAACCAAATAACCAAGTTTTAACTAAACTGCACATTTGTCTGTTTCGCCAAATCCCTTATGCACACGTGTACCACCCTTTTCACGCGATATTTGTTCCAAGTCACTAGTTTCCCTTGTGTCAACAGCTTATCTGTGTCAGTCTCGCCAAGTGCATTATACACTGATGTTTCATACAATCTATGTGACATTTGTTTCGAGTATAAAGCTCACCGGGTGTCAACTGCACCTCTGTATCATCTTCACCGAATGCCATATGCACTGCTCTGCCTTCCTCAAAATGCGTCATTAGTTCCGAATACCAATCTCACAATGTGTCAATTGCTCTTATTTGTCAGTCTCACTTAGTGCCATATACACTGCTCTGCCATACTCCCTTCTTGACATTTGTTCCGAGTTTCAACCTCACTGCTTGTCAACTGCATCTCTGTGTCAGTATCGCCTAGTGTCATATGCACAACTCTGCAATCCTGTCCGAGTATCATTTACTCGGAGTACCAAGCTCATCATATATCAACTGCGCCATAGTGTGTGTACTGCTGAATGCCATATACACAACTATGCCATCCATTCTGGGTGACAATCTACTGAGTACCAAGCTCACAGTGTGTCAACTGCATTTCCTTGTCAGTCTCGCCGATTGTCATATACACCACAGTGACATACTCTCTGCGCGACATTAGCTACGAGTTCATAGGTCACCGTGTGTCAACTACACCGCTGTGTCAGTTTCATCGATTGCCTTATACAACGCTGCACAATCATCACCGTGCGAGAAATGCTACAAGTACCAAGTTTAGAGAGCTTCAACTGAACCTTTAAGCCAATGTCACTGAATAACATATACACCGCTTTGCAATACTCCGGACGCGATATTTGCTCCGAGTACATGGCTCACAGTGTGTCAGCTGCACCACTGTGACAGTCTCGCCGTGTGCCATGTACACAGTTGTGCATTCCTTTCCACACGACATTTGATTGGATTACAAAACTCATTGTTTGTCAACTGCACCACTATGCCAGTTTTACAGAATGACATACACATAGCGCGAAATTTGCTCCGAACACTAAGCTCACAGTGTGTCAACTGCACCTTATTGTCAGTCTCGCTGTTTGTCAAATACACCACTGTGCCATACTCTCTGTGCAACATATGCTCCGAGTAATAGGCTCATTGGGTATCAACTGAAAATCTGTGTGAGTTTCGCCGAGTGCCATATACACCACTGTGCCATCTGCTCTGTGCGAATTTTGTTCAGAGTATCAAGCTCATTATGTGTCAACAGCACCTCTGTGTCACTCTCACTGAATGCCATATGCACAGCAGTGCCAACATCTACGTACAACATGTACTCCGAGGACTTAGTTCACCATGTGTCAACTGCTCTGCTTTGTGAGTATTGGCAAGTGCCATATCCACAGTTGTGCAATCCTCTCCACGTGGCATTTGATCCAAGTACAAAGCTCACTGTGTGTCAACTGAACCTCTGTGTCAGTTTGCCGAATGCCATATACACAGTTGTGCCATACTTTATACGCAAATATTCTCCCACTATCACATTCCCCGAGGTCAACTGCAGGTATCTTACTTTTTTGCCGAGTGCCATCCTCTCCACGCGAAATTTTCTCCTATCTCTATGCCCACAGTGTGTCAACTGCATCTTCTTGTAGGTCTCGCCATTTGTCAAATACATCACTGTGCCATACTCTTTGTGCAACATATGCTCCGAGTACCAAGCTCCAGATGTCTCAACTGCACCTCTTTGTCAGTCTCACCGAGTGCGATATACACTGATGTGCCATACTCTCCGCGCGACATTTGCACCGAGAATCAATCTCAGTATGTATGAACTGCACCGCTGTGTCAGTCTTTTCGTTTGCCATATACAACACTGTGCCATTCTCTATGCGTCATATTTGCTCCGAGTACCAAGCTCACCATGTGTCAACTGCACTACTTTGTCAATCTCACCGACTGCCAAATACGCCGCTGTGCCATCCTCTCTCTGGTACATTTGCTCAGAGTACCAAGCTCACCATGTAACTACTGCATTTCTTTGTCAGTCTCACTGAGTGATATATACGCTGCTGTGCCATTCTCTTTGCACGACATTTGCTCCAAGTTAAATCTCACCAAATGCCAGCAGCATATCTCTAACACTATCGCCGTGTGCCATATACAGAGCTCTACAATATTCTCCTCATGCCATTTGCTCCGAGTTCCAAGCTTACAGTGTGTCAACTGCACCACTACGTTACACTCGCCCAGTGCCATATACACACCTGTGTCATACTCTTTGCGAGACGTAATTTACATGTACCAAGCTCATTGTGTGTCAAATGCACCTTTGTGTCAGTCTCACTGAATGCCATGTAAACAACTATGCCATCCTCTCCACGCCACATTTATTCCGAGGACCAAGTTCACCATGTGTCAACTGTACCAGTGTGTCAGACTTACTGAATGCCATATACACAGCAAAGCCATTCTCTCTATGCGACATTTATTCCAAGGACCAAGCTCCACGTGTGTCAACTGCACCTCTGTGTCAGTCTCGCCGAGTGCCATATACCCCGCTGTGCCATCCTCTCCGCGCGATATTTACATCGAGTATTAAGCTCACCGTATATCAACTGCATCTCTTTAACTATCTTATCGAATGATTTATACAAACCTGTGCTATCGCAGCAAATACGGAAAATATGTGCCGGAATCGGGCCGGTAAAAGTTGGCCGACAAACTCCGATCAGCTGATAATGGGCTACTGTCTTATGCCAGAAGCGGCCCGATGGAAATATGGACTGGCTGCTGAAGTTTGGCCGATAGTGTCCGGCCTGCGATGGCTGGATGTCGTTACGATGCAGGGCCTGCGTAGGATGGACGTCGTTACGATGCCGGGCCTGCGACGGCTGGATGTCGTTACGATGCCTGGCCTGCAGAGGCATGATATCCATATATTAGAAGTACACCCATGAAAAAAACCTTAACTTTTCGATTGAAAACTTAAGTAATTGACATTTCCTCTTTACATATGTTCATTTCATTTACTTCTCAACACATTGTACGATATGAATATATTTTGCTTGCAGAGTGCGGGATTCGAAAATAATGACCTTGGTGTTAACAATTCAGTATGGGATAAGATGCTGACAAACTCCAGTAATTTAAAATATATCATGGCAAAAATAATTAGAAAGGAATATGTAAATTCAATTACAATATAACAAACAATTTAAAAAAAAAACACTGATTATTTACAAACCATTTCTTCAGAGGCTTACAAACCAAATAGTTTTTGTTAATTTTTAATAAATCTCTCGGATGGTTGTACAAATGAAAAAAAAATTCAAAGCAAACAAATGTCATGGGCTACCACTGACACATTTATAATAACGAAAAATCATGCTGAGGATTCACACACTGTCTCAAATAGTACATCATGCCATTAAGAGCTAGCTAATATTTTGCCTATTCAAAACACTTTACAAAATTTGTCGGTAAAAAGACATTATATTTATATCTTTATTGGAATAACGAGCCTTGTCCGAAAATGTTACGGAGCCAGAATAAATAAGACAATGACAAGTTTACCTAAAAGACAAAGATGTTGTATGGGAATCGGCCCAGATACTTTTGTAAGATGCTTGCTACATGTTTGGTCTGAGATATCATGCCGGCATCTTTTCAGTGATATCCGTATGTTATCCTAAAAAATACAGCAGGTCGTTGTCTTTTTTTAATGCAAACATTCTGTCTGAAAAATACATCATGCCGTTGACAACTAGCTAACATCTTGCCTATTGAAAATACTTTCCAAATATTTGTCGGCAAAAAGACATATCTATATCTTTATTGAAATAAAGAGCCTTGTCTCGAAAACGTTGCCAGGCCGGAATAATTAAGATAATGGATAGCTAACTGAAAATACAATGATGCTGAATGGGAATCGACACAGAATCATTTTTAAGATTCTCGCAACAAGTTTCCTCTGTGATATCATGCCGCATATTTTCGGTGATGTCTATCAGTTATCCGAAAAAATGCAGCGGGCCATTGTCTTTTTTCTAACGGCATGCAATCTGTCTCATAAAAAACATCAAGCAGTTGTCAGATGGCTATCTTCTGGCACTAAATCGACAGTTGCGACAGTAAAGGTATCGGGCCGACAATTTGCCGACGCTTTGCCGACAGGTTGTGTTTGCTGGGATACTCTCTGTGCGTCATTTCTTCCAAGTACCTAGATCATTGTGCATCAAATGCAAATATATGTCATTCTCACTGAATGCTATTTATACAAATGTGCCATACTCATTGCGCAACATTTGCTCCGAGTACCAAGCTCTCCTTATCTCAAGTACACAACTGTGTCAGTCTTGCCGAGTGCCACATACACCGCTGTGCCATCCTCTTCACGCAATATTTGCTAGGAGTATTAAGCTCACTGTGAGACAACTGCACCTCTATGACAGTCTTACAGAGTGCTATATACACAGTGGTGCAATCTCCTCCGTGCATCATTTGTTCGGAGTACTAAATTTATTGTTTCACAATAGCAAATCTGAGTCAGTCTCACTGAATGCCATTTACACAGCTGTGCCATACTCTCTGCGCAAAATTTGCTCCGAGTACCAAGCTCTCCGTGTGTCAACTGCACCTATGTGTCAGACTCGCCGAGAGCCACATTAACCACTATGCAATATTCTCCACGCAACGTTTGCTCCAAGTACCAAATACATTGTGTGTCAACTGCACATCAGTGTCTGTCTCACTGAGTGATATATACACAGTTGTGCCATACTCTCCGCGACGTTTGCTACGAGTACCAAGCTTACCGAGTATCAAAAGCAAATCTCTTTCATTCTCGCCCAGTGCCATATACACCTGGATCATCCTCTCTGGGTGACATTTTCTCCGAGAAACAAGCTCACATAATGTCAACTCTACCTCTGTTTCAGTCTCGCTTAATGTTTTATACAACGCTGCGCAATCTCATCTGTGCGACATTTACTCCGAGTACTCAGCTCACCGAGTGTCAACGACACCTCTGTGTCAGTCTCGCCGAGTGCCATATACATCACTGTGACATTCTCTCTGTGCAAAAATTGCTCAGAATACACATAGCTCACTGTGTGCTATCTGCACCACTGTGTCAGTCTCGTCGAGTGCCATATACACAGCTGTGCCATACTTTTGGAGCGACATTTGCTCTGAGTACTAAGCTCATTATATATCAACTGCAATTGTGTGTTATTCAAGAAAATTACCATATACACAGCTATGCCATCATCTCCATGCGATATTTGCTCAGATTACCAAGCTCACCTTTTGTCAACTGCACTTCTGTGTCAGTCTCGTTGAATAACATATATACATTGCTGTAACATCCATTCCACGCGACATTTTCTGCAAATACCAAACTCACCATGTGCCAGCTGCACCTTTGTGTAAGTCTCCCAGTGTGCCATATATCCCGCTGCGCCATACTCTGTGCGACATTTGATCTGAATACTAAGCTCACAGTGTGTCAACTGCACCTCAGTGTCAGACTCGCAGAGTGCCTTACACACCGCTTTACCAAACTCTCTGCGCAACATTTACTCCGAATAACAAACTCACAGTATGTGATCTGTACCTTTGTGTCAGTGTCGGCGAGTGCCAAATACAAAGTTGGGACATCCTCTTCGTGCGATATTAGCCTCGAGTACCAAGCTCACAGAGTGTCAACTGCGCCTCTGTGTCATTCTCGCCTAGTGCCATATGTTAATTGTGGAGGTATAAGTTTTGCACATGACGGAATGGTGAATTGTGGTGTTAATCAAATGCATTCTTATCGTTTTTTTTAGAAAGTAAATGATCGTCGTGGTACCAAGCTCATCATGTCTCAACTTCAGCGCTGTGCCATTCTCTCCGAGCGACATTTGCTTCAAGTTTCACTCTCACCTCGTGGCAAGTGCATCTCTGTGTCAGTATCGCCTAGTGCCATGTACACTGTTGTGTTATACAGTTTGTGCGACATTTGTTTCGAGTACCAAGCTCACAGTGTGTTAACTGCGCCTCCTTGACAGTCTGGCCGATTGTCATATACAACGAAGTGCCATTCTTTCTGTGCAACGTATGCTCCGAGTACCAAGCTCATTGTATTACAACTGTAAATCTGTGTCAGTCTCGCCGAGTGCCATATACACTGCTGTGAGGTCTGCTTCGCGCGAAATTTGTTTAGATTACCAAACTCATGTCAACTGCACCTCTGTGTCAATCTCACTGAATGCCATACGCTCAGCAGTGCCATCCTCTCCATGCGACCTTTACTCCGAGGACTCAGTTCACCATGTGTCAACTGCTCAGCTTTGTGATTCTCGGCAGGTATCATATCCACAGCTGTGCAATCCTCTCCACGCGACATTTGATCCGAGTACAAAGCTCACCATGTGCCAACTGCACCTCTGTGTCAGTCTTGCCGAGTGCCATATATACCGCAGTGCCATCTTCTCTGTGCGATGTTTGCTCCAAGTAACAAGCTCACCATGTGTCATCTGCACCTCTTTGACAGTCTTACCAAGTGCTATTTACGCAACTCACCGTTCAATGTTAATTCCTATTACAAAGCTCATTGTGTGTCAATTGCAACTCTGTGTCAGTTTCACTAAATTCCATACACACAGATGTGCCATACTCTCCGCGCAACATTTGTTACGAATACCAAGCTCACCGTGTGTTAACTGCACATCTGTGTCAGTTTCGGCGAGTGCCATATACACAGCTGTGCAATCCTCTCCACACGACATCTGATCCGATTACAAAGCTCACCATGTGTCAACTACACCTATGTGACACTCTCGCAGATTGTAAAATACACCCCTGTGCTAAACTCTTGGCGCGAATTTTGTTGTCTGTATCATGTTTACCGAGAATCAACTACACCTCTTTGACAGTCTTACCGAGTGCTATATACAGATCTGTACCATACCATCCGCATGTCATTTGTTCAGAGTTCTCTGTGCGACTTGAGCTCCTACTACCAGTAGATGTATAATGCCTATACTAGCATACTAGCGCACCTCACTTTTTCATCTAAAAACCAAGCAATTTAATCTAAAAATATAGTATTTTTAAAATTTTCAAGCAACATTTTATCGTTTTTTAAGCAACATTCTTATCATTTTCATGCAAGTTTTTATCGTTTTCAATCTACTTTTTATCATTTTCAAGCAACTTTTTATCGTTTTCAAGTAACTTTTTATCACCTATTTCTCGAAGTTCATATTTATCGTCAATGTTGTCTAAGAGTGATAATTGTAAGTCTTGTAAATTTTAACGTAATTTGTAAATTAATTCTCTTATTTCGTCATAAGCATTTTCTTATATATAGGAAGGTGGCTTTGAACCAACCAATATCTTTTAAAATGTTAGTCAAAGTACAAGGTAAAAGAAATGAATCCATTTTTTATTTATAAAGAAAAATTTATTATGAGAAACAATAAAGCTCATTTAGAGTTAACAAAAATATTTGTTATTCAATCAAACAAGTTAGCAATACATCTAAAATCTTGTATTGAACTATCGAAACTTTTTGATGTTTCTTCCATTTGATAATATTAAAATTACATATATATATTTAGTAATTATTTCTTTGAAATAATCATAAGTTATATTACTTTTACTAAATAAAACCACATAACACATTGATTTTATTCAACAGCTTTATTAAAATCAACACAAATTTAAATGTTCATTTTTTCTTCGACTACAGTAGTTTTTTTTTGTTATAAACAATCAATAACGTATAAAGATCTTCGACCCAAAATGAATAATAACTGAGACCTCCATCAAAGTTCATAGTTTTGTTTATAATATAGCTAATTATTTCTAAATATAGTATCTAGTTATGTTTTTGAAATTCTAAAATCGTCGTATGCAAGATATATTTTATCACAAAAACCATTTTCAATATTTAGATTCCCATTTTATTTTGGAAAAAAATTTATTTCTCCCAATCTTAACATAAATATTTCTAACATTATAGTGATAAAAAGTGAATGTGTATACATAGTGTTAGGGAACGATTCTTTCTATTATTTTGAAAACTTAAAATTACAAAATCGGGCATATACAATTGTTAATTATTAAACTGATATTTTATATCAAAGTTAAGAACAGTTAACCGGCAGGAACCTATTTTTCAAAAAATTGCCAATAATCAAAACTAACTAATAATTTTGGGGCTTTTCTTTATATTTTATTTAATTGCAAGTTTTGTGTTAGATGCATATTCATCAATGGGTCACATATTTGTCTAATTTTTGAATAAAAATTCTACCAGGGTTAGGATAAACACCAAGCGAACCATAGTCTTCCTTAGATTGATAAAGAAATAAACAATTGTCATCAGTTGTATTACGAATAATAGTAATTTTATAACCACCTTTCCAGTAAATTTCATTGTTATATCTACTGAAACCAAACGTATATCTCAATGGATAGATTATTTAATTTGTTTATCACTATAAACAGATTTTTCCCGTAATGTATTATGAACACCAGTAACTTCTAAATAAATTTGTTCACTTAGTGATCTTAACAAAATATTCATCATTGTCGATGTTATTCCAGGATTATCAACAGCTTCAACAATACGACCGTGTTTTGAGATGTCTACTCATGAAAACTGAAAAGGAAAGAAATTGGAATACACATCAGTAGTATCTAATTCACCATATTTTGCCTTATTTCCTTCTTTACCTCTTTTTAGTAAACAATATTGTTAAAAAACATAAGCATCATTTGGAAAAGAAAATCCCAGATCCTATAGGAATATCAAATTCGATTCTATTATTGTATACATTTAAATCCCACCTAGTTTGATCTGTTGGTTGAAAAGTTTGTCACTCAAAACTCCAATACTTTTATAACTCATTTATAAGAAAAAACTTAATATATGTGTAAATAATTCGTATATAAGAGATGGAATCAAAAGGAGATTCTCGAGTTAAATTACGCATAGAAAGGTATAAAAAATGCAGAAAACAATCATGAAAAATAATATGAAATATAAATTTTTAAAAATATGTTTTTAATTAACGAATTACATTATATTGGTCAAAAAAAATTAAAAAATAAGTGAAGAAATTAAAAATTTTATAACAGCACTAGTACCATTTGTAGAAAAAAAATTAGATTGTCCACCTACTCCTAAAGAAACATGATTTGAAAGATAATTATTCTCAAAAGCACCTAATTTTGGAGAGCAATTGGGAATTGTGCCCATAAAAAATTGATGCATTCCGCATCTGTTTCTGCTATAAATCTCGGGAAAGAAATTACAGAAAGAGTAAATATTGTTAAAGCACCATATGGATTATGTGAAGATGGACAAATTTTTAACATTGGTGATACAGAAGTAATGATAAATAATGAAAAAATTATTTGTTAAGGATAAAGAATATATATCAACAGAAGGCCTTTATAATTTCTTACCAAAAAGTAAATAAGACTATGAAAATTGCAAAGAAATTATTTTATCAACTGATGCCACATTCCAAGGAAATGATCCTGAAAATCCAATAATTGCATATAGAAGTTGGAAATGCGAAAACATAATTAAACCATATAAAAGCGTGATCAAAATCAGTTCCAAACACACCCAAAATAATGATTTTGCCAAGAACTCCTAGACCTGGTGAAGGCATTAAAACATACAATATTTTACCAAAAGAGCATATTTGAATGAATGATGTTAGAGATTTAATTGACAGATTATTAGTTATACACTGTGAATAAAATGCTAGAAATGAATTTTTTACAATGACAAACTAAGCATAATGAATATTTTGACCAATACATTTTCTGATTTTGTTATTAATAACACAATAGGTCCAAAAGGAATACCTCATCATATAAGAGTTTTAAATATAATTCCACATTCTTTTTGGTATTCTGAACATCATTTAAATGTATAATATCAAATATATATAGTACTATTAAATGTAGAATAATAGGTGCTTGAAGTGATAGAAAGTCACTAAAAATAATAATAATAAAATATGATGATACTAAAAATAGGTGATTAGTTCAGAAAAGTAAATGTTCTATATGTAATTCTATTGAATCAACATTTTTAAAAACCGCCCAATGTTATACATTAGAGAAGAAATAAGCAATGAATTACATAAACTAGCAAGAGTAAATTTCCCCAGAAAAAAGTAGTTTCGTATGAACAGACAATTTATGAGAAATTTATCTTGTTGAGATAGATACTGTAAAATTTAAAAGGCATATCATGTATAATTAATAGATTTAAATATATAATTAAAATTATTTTTTTTTTCTTCAAAATATCCAGTTTCAGTACCAATTAAAGACATAACAGCTAAAAATGTAGAAAATATATATTGATGAAACAAAAGTCGCATATTATTCAAAGTGATAATGAGACCGAATTTTATAATAAAATATTTAATAAAGTTACGCAAACATAAAATATCAAACATTATTCTACATTGAGTGAACTTAAAGTCAGTGTTGTAGAGAGATAAAATTGTGCAATGAAGAATAAAATGTGGATGAAATTTGCTTTCAAAGGCAATTATAAGTGGTTTAATATATTACATGATTTAGTTAAAGAATACATCAATACCAAACATAGAACTATTGGTATGAAACTAACTGAAGTTAAATATATATAGCAAAAATAAATGATTTTTTTTAAGTATTATACTTTTATTTGGACAAAAGTATTGTTTACTTTTTTTGAGGTTTTAAATTATGATTTACCAACTTACAAATCAAAAGATAATAAAGGAGAAGAAATAGCAGAAGTTTTTATGAATACAAAATTATGAAAACTAAATATCCAAAGGAATATTTAGTAGAAAAATTCTTAAATACTAAGAAGTAAAAAAAAAATTTTTAATGGTTATGCTTCGAAAACTCTCATGATTCTTAAATTAATAAAACTTTTTTTTTATATGTCCTTGAATCAACATTATTAAAAATTACAAAAGGTTTACAGGCAACTTAATGCCGTGCCAATGACCTGTTCATTTTTTGGGTTAACACATAATTCTATTGTACCAGTGACCCAAATTTTTTGTTTCTGGCCTTATTTTAGCACCAGGAAAACTATTGGAGAAACCCATCACCTCTCCACTCGGCCAGCCTGTTTTTATTATTTTTAGGGGAGAGATTATGAGTTTTTTATTTTATTAATTTTTTTATTTCTTGTGCTCCCTTTCATATAGTGTAGATGCCTTACACCATATAAGGAACCCCAGCTATACATATGTTATATTACATGTGTAGCATAGAGGTTATTTCGATGGGGACTTGAGAAACACAATTTAGTTTGCATCAATGCTAATACATTGCTGTATTAGCTAGAGAAGTTTTAAGTTTTTAGCTTAAATTTTGAACAACCTGGTTGATTATTAAAGAATGTGGGCTCCTTCAAATTGTTAAATTATCCTCTTAGCTCAGGGATTCGATCCCAGGAACCTTGAGTTTGAAGTAGAGCATCCTACCACAGAGCCAATTTGGCAATATTCTCGAGGTAATATCTATAAATCATCCAGTGGTGCCTCATGGAGTGTCTTTCGCACCACGAGCAGATAGCTACACAGTTGTGAGAAACTCCTTCCTCTTTGCAGTGAGAGTTTGTTTAAGTTCTGTCGCGGACAACTGTGCAGATAAGTATTTCCTGTTGTGACGAGTGTGTGGCGAATGTGGAGGATAAAGAATTCTCGTATACAGTTCATGAGGCAGAGCACACTTTACAATTGCTTTTTTTCCTGTTGCCAGTAGATAGGGTGACATCCATGGAAAACAATGAAGAATGTTCATATACAATTTAGAATACAGAGTAAGATTATAAAATCTTATGTTATAAAACCATATTCTTGATTTAAACACTTTGAATATAACTCTTCAAATTTTTCATAACACATATTTTCACCAACAAAATCATTATAGATGTGTGTTAAGTTTTTGTCATCTTGTCTAAATATACATAGAAAGTTTGTCTTTTCTCTCACCAATTGCATTGGTAATTATGAATAAGTTTGAGCTAAATAAAATGTGTCTATATTTTTATGTCTTCCCATAGTAAAATATTCACGAACGACAACCTGATTTTCTATAATGGCATCATCAAATGTAACTAGAGACTAATTTTCACATTGATATAAGGAAATTATTTCACCATTGTTATTATAAAAATATGCAATTTTTTCATTAGATTGGTTGGATATCACATCAAAAGCATTTTGTTACTGAATATATTAATTTCGATTGAAACTTTTAGAGCAAATATGCAATCTATTAAAATTCAAACAGACTATTTTATAATTAAAATGCATCAGTAAATACATTTTCCCACAATTACTCTGACCTACGATATTGGGTCATAGGTCATTAGGCAATCATTCACCTTTTTTTTTTTAGAAGTTTTTTTCTAAAAACATCACTAATAACAAAATCAACTTTTTTCATTTAGCAAGATATTTTTCGAGTAATGAATGGAGAATAAAATATTTACATTAACAAATAACAGTTCTGTACTAAAGAATAAACTTCACTATGATGATATTCATAAGGGTAAATCGATTTCATTGGTTAGCTTTCATGTGAAATTTGTATCACCTAAAATGGAAAACAATACTATAACAAAAAATCTAAAAATTGAGTGCTGTTGTTGATAAAAATGATAACTATTCCTAAAGGACAATATAATATAGTACCTTTAAAATTAATTATAAATTCAATTGAACCATTTTCAACTAATAAACGTGAATAAACAGCAGACAAAGCAAAAAATTGAATATTTATTAAACCTAGGTTTTTTTTATTAAATTTGATTGTCGATTACCTGATATGCTTGGTTTTGAGAGAAATGTGACTATTGAAAAAGACAAAATTGTTGTAGGTACTAAACTTTACTAATTTTAATCAATTTAATACAATAAGTGTTCATTGATTTCAGTCTGTGGAATGTTTATAAAACATGAAGAAACTAATCACTTATAAACAGACATAATTGCTAGTTTTCCACCAAAAACTATGTCTGGTTTATATATTATATTATTTTTAAGCCTCCATATCCGATTTTTTTATGAAATAAATAATGAGCAGTTTTATTATATTGTTTTAGAAATCAGAGATGAAAATGGTAAACTAATTGATTCTGATAGGTCTGATATCTATATTGTTTTAGAAACTAAAGATGTTTAAAATACAATATAGAAATATACTAATATAAAAATTAATTAAAAATTATAAATTTTTTTGTTATCCATTTGGTAATGTATCCATTTTATATTCTAGCGTAGTTCTCTTGTTATCGAAAGGACTTAATACTATTTTACTAACTGTGACTATATATATCTTTTGGCTTTTCACTTCTTTTTAAATTCATTGTTCTATATTGTATTTTTTCAGTAAACAAACAATTCCTATAATTATCAAAAGTTATTCTCTTTGTAACTACACATTTCTTCATGCCTTTAGATATTTTATTTTTTATCATCAACTCTAAATGCATACATTTTTGTTCTTAAACTAACAAATTCTTTCAATATTTTACCATTACATTCATTCTTAATTTTAACTGAAACTTTTTTTATTTATTTCAAGCATGTTATGGATATTGTAATTTGAATAATCATTTGTATCAAATTTTTCTTTCGTTGTTTACATGTTATATGCGGACTTTTATATATAATAGTATTACATAATGTTTCTAAAGGATTTAAGTTTAATTATGTGATTTCTTTATTATTAAATGACATATATATGGAAAACCATTAATCAAATATTTAAATTAAATATTTCATACTTTTAAAATATATGTAGCTTCACAATGCAATTCGGGTGTTGCTGATTTACAAAGTAAACTAAGCACTTGCTTAGATTATATGAAAACTTACGTTTCTTTTTTAGGGCATAGAGTTGTTAATATAGATGATACTAGAGACTATAAAGACACAGTAAATAAAAGTTTTTTAATAAACAATAGCTGATTATACTTTAAAAGAAGATATAAATTTATGATTCAGTTATACAAGTGTCGATTATATAAAACAGATAAATGTTAAAAAAAGATATTAAAAAATATGTAGACACAAAATACAATACTATTGTTTCCGATTATGTATAAAAAAATATATGTAGAATCAAAATACAATATCATTGTTACCACTTTACAAGATAAACTTTGCAAAGATATTGTTTATACAAAATATTATGTTTCTATTCAAAATCGTAGAGTTTATAATATGGCTGGTCCTACATATGGAAAATGTGCAGTCAATAGGAGATATTTCGATTAATAAATAACTGATAAATTGCAAAATTTAAATAAATAAGTTATGAATAAATGTGCTGCACTTATTTACTCAAAAGTTCAAAAATGCAAGGAAGAAAAATCTCATATATTTTATTTACCTGTAAAATTGAATAAAAAACCACATTTTTCGCATAGATAATAATCAATTTTTTTTCCTTTTTTGACCGATTGCACTGTTTAACAAGTAATTACCACTAATCCTAATTTACCTGATGATCATGTAACTGTTATTAAAGGATCTACATAAATAGATTTTACTGAGCCTTTTGATGTTAAGGGAGGCGATATTTTAACATTTGAAAGTAAAAAATAAATAAAACATATGAATATGTTGATGGATTGATTATAACAATAGGAATATTCGTGTAATGTAAAGAATAAATATGTAATATGTTACTGTTAAATGGAGATTACTTGGTGCTTGAAGTGTAAGAAAGTCACTAAAAATAATAGTATAAAATACGAGAATACTGAAAATGGATGATTAGTTCAGAAGATTTAATTTTATAGATTTAATCCTAATAAATCCACATTTAAAAAATGCCCAATGTGAGAGAAGAAATAACCAATGAATGATATAAACCAGCAAGAATAAATTTCCCCAGAAGAAAAGTAATTTCGTATGGAATTGACAATTTATTGCAATTTGATCTTGTTGAGATTGATACTGGAAATCTAAAAAGCGTATCACATATAAATAATGGATACACATATATACTGACACTTATTGATGTTTTTTTCAAAGTATCCAGTTGCAATAAAAATTAAAGATAAAACAGCTAAAAATGTAGCAAATGCTATAAAATATTTATTAATGAAATGAAAAACCATGTACTATTCAAAGTGATAGTAGGTAGAAATTTTATAATAAAATATTTAATGAACTTATGCAAAAATGTATCATTAATCATTATTCTACATTTAGTGATCTTAATGCCAGTGTTGTAGAGAGATAAAATCGTATGATGAATAATGAAATGTGGAATAAATTTTCCTTGAATGGCAATCATATATGGGTAAATATTTTAGATGATTTAGTTAAAGAATACAACATAACCAAACCTAGAACTATTGGTATGAAACCAATTGAAGTTAATAAGAAAAATGGAAAAAAAATTTTTTATCAATAATATATGATTACTGAACTGAAATGTAAAAATTGTGATATTGTCCATATTTGCAAAAATAAACTATTTTTTAAAAGTATTATATTCCTATTTCGAGAGCAGAATTGTTTACTATTTTTGTGGTTTTACGAAGCCAATGTGGCAAGACGGGTGACATAATATCTATAAAGCGTCTTGTGGTGCCTTGTGGAGTATCTGTCGCACCTCGAGTAGATAGTGACACAGTTGTGAGAGGCTCCTACCTCTTTGCAGTGAGAGTTCGCTAAAGTTCTGTCGTGGACGACTGTGCAGATAAGATTTTCCTGTTGAGATGAGAGTGTGCGGCAGTCATGGAAGATAAAGAATTCTTGTATACAGTTCACGTGGCAGAGCACACATTACAATAGCTTTCTTCCTGTTGCCAGTAGATAGGGCGACGTCCATGGAAAAAAAATGAAGAATTCTCGTATACAATTTACAATACAGAGTAAGATTGTAAAATCTAATGTTAACAAATCATATTCTTGATTTCAACAGATTGAACATATCTCTTTAAATTTTTCATAAGACATATCTCCACTGACAAAATCATTATCAATATGTTTTATGTTTGTGTCATCTTGTTTAAATATACATAGAAAATCTGTATTATCTCTCACCAATTGTGTTGGTACTTGCGAATAAATTTGAGCTAAATAAAATGTTTTTATATTTTTATATCTACCGATACTAAAATATTCGTGAATGACATCCTGATTTTCAAAAATTTCATTGGCAAATATAACTAGAGACGCGTTTTCACATTTATCTAAGGAAATCATTTCACCATTGTTATTATAAAAATATGCCATTTTTTTCATTAAACTTGTTAGATATCACATCAGAATAATTTCATAATTCAACATATTTCAGTTGATTTAAACTTTTTGAGCAAATATAACATTTATTAAAATTCAACCATCCTATTTTATACATAGAATGCATGATTAAATAAGTTATCACACAGGTACTCGGACCTACGATAATGGCCCTAATGTCATCAGGCAATAATTTACCATGCTTTTCATTTCTAGAAGTATCTTCTTAAAATAAACCACCAACACCCCAATCAAATTTTTTCATTTAATAAGATAGTTTTTGATTAATAAATGGATAATAAAGTATTTAAGTTAATGAATAATAGTTCTGTACTAAAGAAGAAACTTCATTATGATACAATTCATAAAGGTAAATCGATTGCATTGGTTATATTTCATATGGAAATCATGTCACCTAATATAGAAAACAATACTATAACAGCAATTGAAAAATGTTATGCTGTGGTTGATAAAACTGAAGTTATAACTATTCCTAAAGGTCATTACAATATAGAATCTTTGAAAGAAACTATAAATTCAATTGAACCATTTTCAACTAATCAAATTGATTAACAACACACAATACGAAAACAGAATATCTATTAAATATAAGTTTAATATTAAATTCGACAATCGATTTTTGGACATGCTTGGTTTTGAAAGAAATATGCCTATTGAAAAAGACCAAATTGTTTCAGGCACAAAATTACCTAATTTTAATCAATTTAAAACAAATGTGCTCTTTACTTTAGCCTATGGAATGTTTATAAAACATGATAAATCTAATTATTTAGAAACAAACATAATTGCTCGCTTTCCAACAAAAAAAAAGTTTGGTTTAAGAGATTATATTATTTATGAGCTTCCTTATCCATTTTTTTAAATAAAATAAATAATGAACAGTTAAATAATATTGTTTTAGAATTTAGAGACGAAAATGGTAAAATAATTGATTTCGATGGGGCTGATATCGATATTGTTTTAGAAACTAAAGATGTTTATAATATAATATAGAAATATAATAATATAAAAATTAATACAAAATTATAAATTTTTTGATACCCATATGGTAATGTATATATATTTTCTGGTATAGTTCCCTTGACATGGAAAGTACTTAATGATAATTATTAACTTCGACTGTACATATTTTGTGCTTTTTGCTTCTTATTAAATTCATTGTTTTATGTTTTTTTTCATTAAACAAACAATTCTTATAATCGTCGCTTGTTATTCTATTTGAAACTACACATTTCTTTACACCTTTTGATTTTTTATTTTCTTTATCAGCAACTCTATATGAATACCTTTTTGCTCTTAAACAATCCTGCCTAAAACTTCCTTCTTTATATGAGGCGTGTTATAGATATTGTGATTTGAGTAATCACTTGTATGAAATTTTTCTATCATTGTTTTCATGTCTTCGTAAAAAAAATTTCGGTATCTTGATAGACCAATTCAGTTTTATCAGCATATTTCGGTTCCATCGCTTTATAATGAAAATCATACATTAATTCTTTTGATAGATCTAAGATTGACATACCAACATAAACAGTCTTATTAATATTTGCACTTGATTTATTCATATGTACAGCCACAATATTCTCATTAAATTGGTACTTTTCTTAAAATTTACCTTTGATACTAATTTATCACATACTTTTTCATTTCAGATCAGTCTTATATCTACTCTATTTCCTATATTTTCCATAGTTTTACCAAACACGGAATTATTCATCAACGTATAGAAATCTTTTTCAAAGCCCTTTTTTGCATTAGTCATCATTGTTGTTTTCAAATTTATATAGTTTTTCAACTAATCAGCCTCATAAAACTTTAATATTGTATGTATTTTGGTAAGTTTTAATCCATTCCTTAGGCACTGTTTCAAATTACGATATTGTATTATATACTTTTGTTTATTATGTAAAGTTGTTAATAATTTAGATTGATTGGTTTATCTAGGAACTACCTAATTTTCCAGACAAATGGAAGATCTTTACATACATTATGTAGTTCTTGGAGATATTCCAAATCAACATCTACTATGTTTCCATGTGGTGTATCATTCTTCAAATTTAATACATATTTCCACCATAAATCTAATTTAAATTCTGGGTAATTAAGCCATTCAAAACCTCCATATGGTAAATATTGTGCAGCGCCCTCCATAAAGATTATTTGCATCGAGATATGCTAAATAATTAGAATCTTTATATTGATTAAAATCGTCTAAATATTTATTATTTGCTTTGACATATAGTTCACAACATTGTGATATTCTGCCTCTAATTCATTTTTCTATCATTAAAATCATATCATAATTGTGTAATAAATATAATGGCTGTTTAGTCATCTTTAACATAGCATTCTAAGATAATCCTGGTACTGTAAAATACCATGCAGGGTCTAAGTCATATGCATTTATACATGTTTCTGTAAAATTTTCAAAAACATCTGCTAATTATAATACATCACTTTTTCAGTAAACATTGTGTTATTCCCAAAGATTTTTCGTATTAAATTTGTTTTTACACACGTCTTGCATGTTCATAATTATGGTCAGTTATGTCAGAACAATTTAATTTATTGTAAAATCCACGTGTTATTTTGTAAGCTTAAAATGTAAATTTGCAAAATTCAATTTTGTTTATTAATTTAATATTCTTGATGTAATAAATGAAATTAAATCAGCTTTCCTTAGATTATACCAACATACAATTTTTAAATTGTTAGCAATAACTCTGAACTTGCGAACTCTCATTTCATTCAACTCACTAGATATATGTGTCAGTCTCACTGTGTGTCACATACACAGCTATGCAATTCTCTACGCATAACATTTGTTCCGAGTACTAAGCTAATTATGTGTCAAATCCACCCCTGTGTCAATCTCTCAAATTTTCATATACACCGATGTACCATCCCTCCGCGCGACATTTTCTCTGAGGCTCATAATGTGTCAACTGAAAAAATTAATCAGTCTCGCCGAGTGCCATATACATTGCTGTGCTGTGCTCTCCACGTGACTTAAGCTCCGAGTAACAAGCTCACAGAGTGTTAAGCGCACATCTATGTTAGCCTAGCTGCCATATACCTCGCTGTGTCATACTCTCTGTGCGACATATGTTGCGAGTACCAAGCTTACCTAGAGTCAACTGCACATCTGTCTAAGTCATGCGGAGTGCCATATACCTCCCTGTGCCATACACTCTGCACGACATTTGCTCCGAGTACAAAGCTCACCGTGTGTCAAAAGTGCTGCTGTGGCAGTCTCGCCGATTGCCAAACACATCGATGTGCGAACCTTTCCACGTGAAATTTATCTCTGAGTACCAAGCTCACCGAGTGTAAACTGAACTCTTTGTCAGTCTCACTGAGAGCCACATACACAGCTACCAATTCTCTCCATGAGACATTTGCTCCGAGTACTAAGCTCATTATCTGTCAAATGCACCCCTGTATCAGTCTCTCCAATTGCCAATCACACTGATGTGCCACCATCTCCGCGCGACATTTTCTCCGAGGACCAAGCTCGCCATGTGTCAACTGCACCTCTGTGTCAGTCTCGCCGCTTGCCATAAACACAGCTGTGCCATACTCTCCACACGACATTTGCTCTGATTACCAAGTTCACCATGTGTCAACTGCACTGCTTTGTGAGTTTCACCGAGTGCCATATACACAGCAGTGGAATGCCCTTCTCGCAACATTAGTTAGGTAAAGCCGACAAGCGCACCTGTCTCGGGAGCCAGGGAGCCAGCCGCCATTTTGGATTTCACTTTTTTCCCTCAAAACAGTGCATTTCGCAAATAAATTGATAAACACAAGCAAAATACCCCTTTTCTCCCTCGAGGATTCTTGTTCTTCCCTCGCGAAAGTGCCTTTGCCTAATCCGACTGCCAGTTTGCAGAATGTGGATGCAATAATGCGGAAATTGAGAAATGCTATCCACATTGTGCGAAATTGTGAAATCATTCCTGGCGGCCATCTTGGAAGCGATCCTCCTGTTCTATCATTCCAGCAAAGGGGTTCCCTCGGCATGCTGCAACACATGTTATTTCCTTCCTAACCGCTGGAAATTCCAGTGCAGAGGCTTGGGGATGGGGACCCATAGGCCATTTTGTCGGCAAGTTAGCTAGCAGCAGCCAATTTGGCAACCACTAACATCTTGGATATCACTGCAATTTGGTGGGTGGCAATGCCAGTCGCAGCATCCTGCATTATCAGTCTCACTAAGATAGAGACCCAATCGATGTCATGTCTCCCTATGATGAAACCCCAACAGTGGCCATTTGTCGGCCAGTATTTCGGGGAAAACATCCTGCTCTAACTTTCGGCCTTCCCCACCCATAAGACTGTACTGTCTAGAATGTCGGCCAAAGACACTGACAAGGAAAATTGCGGCTCTCTCCCTTAGATGAAGCCCCACCCAACTGGCGCCCTATGACGAAACCCCACCCGACCACCAGCCATGTTGCTGACTTGCACATCGGGGAAACATCTGGAAGCAGTAGTATAGAAGTTCCCTAAGACTAAGCCCCACCAAAGGCCATGTTGTCGCAGAAACATCCCAGTCTATCATTCTGCCCCCTGGCCAATACCACTGACTGGCAAAATGGTGGCAGTAACCCAATGACAGAGCCTCACTCCATGGCGTGTGTCCCTATGACGTATCCCCACCCGACCAGCACCCAAACACGAAGACCCACCTGACCATTGACAGTGTGTATCTCTATCAGCAAGCCCCACACGACCAGCAGCAGACAGCCATGGGGTGGGCGGTCATGCCAGTCTTCAGAGAAAGAGAATTTCCTGCTCTGTCAATCTGGTCGCCTATCTTGGAAGTCGCACTCTGTTGGCTGTTCTACCCAAAGGTCCCAATGTTGGTCGCATGCCAAAGCCACTGACCATCGAAATGGCAGTAGTGTGTACATATTTTGGTGCCCCCAATGGCGCCCGTGTGTCCTCAGCTGGAAACCCCCTAGTCAGCTGGCCGGCTGTTGCGACACACAAGAGAAAGAGTGTGTACACCCTACTTACCCAGTACACCACCACCAAGTAGACCATATGCCTACTTGTAAGCATTGTGTGGCTGTAATTTCCACACCATTTGAGATACAACTATCAAGTTCATAACATAGGCATCACCTCAGACGATGAGAAGGGTCATAGGGTCAAGTAGGTGGGCAGACCTCATTCCAAGGTACCCTGCCAGCCAGCCAGATATATTCGCCAAAATCATAACTTAGACAACACACCCAACAACGAAAAGGACCAAAGGGTCAATGTTGCCCTATGTTAAATTATAAGCATAGTTGGCTGTAATTTCCGAACCATGTAATATATAGTTGTCAAATTTATAACAAAAGCATCACCTCAGATTATGAGGAGTCTCGCAAGGTCAAGTTTGATAGGTGTTTACTTATAAGCATGTTGACTAATTTATTAATCATATACTCTATAGTTGTCAGATTCAGAACATAGACATCACGCCAGATGAAGAGAAGTCTCACAAGATCAAGTGCGAACTTGATCTAATTATAAGCATAGTTGACAGTAATTGATGAACCATATAAGATATAATTTTCCAATTCATAATACAAAAGCATCACCCCTGGCAATGAGATGGCTCGCAATTCTCAGTTTGACCTATGTGTACTTATAAGCATAATTGTCTGTAATTTCCGAAATGTTTAAGATATAGTTACCAACTTCATACACATAGACATCGTTCCAGACATCGAGAAGGTTAATAAAGTGAAGTATGGCCTATGTCTACTTATAAGTATAATTGGCTGTAATTGCCGAACTATTGAAGGTACAGTAGTTGAAGAGATTTCACCTGGCAAGGTGCCAAGTCTCATGCTCTATCATTACACCTTTATTGTCCCATTCCAACAGAGTTTACTCCTTCCCATATCCATTCACATAATGTCTTCATGTCTCGATTAGGACGAGACTCAAACACTCCACCTGCACGACATGGAACGAAGCATACCAACAAACCCAATGCTATAGTCACACTGCACATGTCAAGTATACCCTAAGTATATGGCAATAATTCCTGAACTAGTCGACCGATCCTATATGAGAGGGTACCAAGAGCCAGAACCACAATGACATACAAAAACAACATACATTAGTTGTGTAGGGGAAAGAGATGACATTTATAATATTAGAAACTCATTACAAAACAAATTACACATTGAAATTCAGGAGGTATTGCAACATCCACACATACATTTAAACACATTATGTGTTCTGCTTTTTATAAGATGCAGAGCAGAGATTTAACTTAACTGGTGTAGCAGTGATGATCTGTAGGCTGCAAGATCTTCTCATTGGTGTAAACTAACTGGAAGCATATAGGGCAATGACATTCCTGCCTTTCCATGCACACTATAAATTACTGACCAAGAAAGAAACACAGCAATTACACCACTACCCTTGAGAACATGTACATACACTATATAGGAAATAAGTTATGTGACCTAATGATGGTGGAGACTGTGCACGATCCTTGGACATAAGGTACTGCAGGTTCAATTCTCCATAGAGAGAGAGAGAAATCATTTCACAGGTAATGCACGACGACATTAAAGTAGTCATTATGGGTTCGCCCGAAATGAATACACAATTTTTCGTCGGGAGGCCCCATTGTTAAACGTTATGATGTGCCATCGACTACAAGACCTACCCTTATGGTGCGAGCGAAATAAGTGTGTGCCTCTCATGCATACTGCAGGATGTGTTCAAATGAACACTAATGTACGAGATTAAAGTACTTAAGAGGCACAGCCAGCAGTCACATCAGCCCGAGACGGGCAACTCGAACTAGCATGCTGTATCCATAATGAGAGGTATACTCTGTCTCCGACCTGCACTCATGTACTTAGCCTTTGCAATTACAGGTAGCCATACTCTGTCTTCATGACCCTACCTTATTATACCTAGCATTTGCAATTAGAGAGAGTCATTATCTGTCTTCATGACCCTGCCTGCACTCGTGTACCGACCCTTTATAATTGCAGGCAGTCATACCCTGTCTTCATGACCCTGCCTTCGCTAAATGCATGTACGTACATCATATACCAAGTGCTAGCAATTATTGACAGTCATACTCTGTCTTCAGGACCCTGCGAACCTATAGCATGTGCGTACATACAGTTTCTATCCAGCAACAATGCAGCCAGCATTGCATGTTCAGGCCAGCTGTGATAATTGTGATACTGTGTTTCCTTGTAGTGATAACCAGTATAGTGCAGCAAGTCTCAAACTCAGGTCTCTACTGATAGCTGCTTGCACTCGCCATATAAGTTTCTCCAGTCACTCGATAGAGTGCACAAAAGGAAAATAGTTATAAACAAAATTGCTGTTTTTCTGTTTTATATAATTAAGTATCGAACACATAATGCAATGAATTAATAAAAAATAATTTTCACACATGACCATACTCATCATCACTAATATTTGCAGCCTGCCTGTCATAGGTAACAAGCAAGTCAAACAAACACTGTAACAACCCAGATACATGAACCGTCAGAATGTAATGATAAAGCACTTCGATGTCGACCATAGCAGGAAGCAGATTGTTACTTTCACCTATAGATGGAATCATCGGTTGAAGATTAACACTACCAGTATCGTCAACAGAAAGAAACCCTGACATGCATTATGGTATATGTGTTACCAGTACGGATATACCATTAGTAAACACTATAATGCACGGCGTCACCTGTAGAGATAGCCTGTCTAAAGAATAACTTCTCGCACAAAATCCATCTACAAACACCTACCTGAAACAGGACGAAGAGATTCTTGGCTGCCAATGTTGTTCTACCCTTACAGACATACTACGAGCCGGTGTAAGACACAATGGAAACGAGCATTAACAGTAGAAAAAGACACCTCCAACAGATGAACGAGTTTAAATAAGATGAGAGACCAACTTCGAAGGCTAGATGAATAAGGTAACATATTTCATTCAAGCAGTCATATACTGAGACAATCTGAGACAAGCTACACAATCTAGCATGCAATGTGAACAGTATACAAGCGAGCATCATGTAAAAACAGATATCATTTCACGTGCGAGAATGGTGGAAAATAGATCGTTTATACTACACTCATTTACTACTATTGTATACTCTGCTACAATATAAATTAGGAATCAATGGTTGAAGACTTACCATCTGTAACACCGACGACATCGACGACAGCAAGGGGCCCCAAAAATTCATTTCAAGCATTTACGTATGAATGTTACTATTGTGGAAATACATTTTGTGAAGTTGTGCTGTACATCGACATGAAAGTAGCAATTGCATGTTCAGTCCAGCTTACAAGGCATTCCACTGTGATAACTGCGAATCTGTGTTTAGCCACAGTGATAGACAAAACAAGAAGTGTAAAGGAAATGTTCATCGTTCATCGGAAAGCGAGCGCAAGTAAGACATTCGCTAAGCGCACCAGTGTCAGATGTCATACTTCCCTGTTCATTTGTCACCCTCTACAAGATCTACTCATGTGTTAACTGCTGCGTGGTATATATTAATAAGAGTGCTTGGAATGCTCACGGTTGGAAGTGTTCTGCCATCATTAATGTTTTGCTTGAATGAAGAATAAGTTGGGCATATATCGCATATTAGTATGCATACTTATGCCATGTCTGTAAAAAAAAGGTAAAGTGTATAAATTAGGTCTATTTATTCATCTAACAAAACCCCCCTCTAATATTAGGTCCACCTCCACCACAAGAAAAATTTACCAGATTTTGTTTAAGCCTGAAAGAGTATTAATATTTTTTGTAGTGTCAAGTCTCGAACTCAGCTCCCTACCATTGACTGTTGAAGTAAAACACACACACAGATGCTCTTACCATTTTTGTTTCTCCAGTTGATCGCTAGAGTGGTGATTGCCTAAATTAAGAGGAGAGCAGTGCACAGAAGAAGGCAAGGCTCTCGGGGCTCTGCTTAATTGTGGGGGCTCAGTACGTGTGGATGGCAGGATGCCTTCGGCGGGACTCATAGGGGCTCTAAGGGACTGTTAGAGTCTAAACATGACTCAAATGGGGCTTGTAGAGTCTGTTAGGGGTTCAACATAACTCAACAGAGGCTGTTAGGGGCTCAGCATGACTCAATAGGGGCACTTGGGTCTGTTAGGTACTCAACATGACTTAACAGGGTCTTGTAGGGGCTTGTACGGTCTCGACAGAGCTCAAAATAGGCTTTTCTCTCAACATAGGTACTGAGGGGATCAACATGGCTCAACAGGGGCTTGTAGTGGCTCAACAGGGTTCAATAGGGGCTTGTAGGTGTTCATAGGGCTCAATAGGGCACAACAGGGGCTCGTATGAGCTCTTAGGGTCTGAACGTGGCTCAACAAGGGCTTATAGAGGCTCAACAGGGGCTCAAAGAGGTTCAACAGGGTTCAACAAGGACTCATAGGGGCTTGTAGGGGCTCATAGAGGTTTGAAGGGGCTCAACAGTGGTCAAGATGGCTCAATGGGTGCTCTCGGGGCACTTGGTGGCTCACTATGGCTCAATAGGGACTATTAGGGCACTAAGTCTCTCATAGGTGCTCAACAGGGGCTCGTAGGGGCTCAAGATAACTCAACAGGAGCTCTTTAAGGGCTCAGAGAGAGATTATAGTGTTGCAATGTGACAGAGGATCATCAGAATATACCACACTAGGGCATTGTTGGTGACTGCCTTTACAACTTTATGTATACTCGTCTGTTGGCGATAAGGGCACATTCTTCATGTAAGCATTATTATCAAAATTGAACAGGAATGTAGTCTATAGGGTACTCATCGAACTTACGATCGCTAAATACTACCTAGCAACAGAGTTCCAACGGATCGAGAATACTTACAGCAAATGAATAATAATTTTGTTGGACTGTACATTCAGAGTGTGGCTACCATCTCGCTATGTTGAACTAATATCGGATGCAGATATAGTGTTGATGAACGAGGTTGTCGTGCATTTAATGTATGGCAGTATCAATCGAACTTCTATTGGGAAAACAATGCACGTTATCGAGCTTTGTTAAAATGCAGACGCCAGCTCTCTCTCTCTCTCTCTCTCTCTCTCTCTCTCTCTCTCTCTCTCTCTCTCTCTCTCTCTCTCTCTCTCTCTCTCTCCCCCTCCTTCCCTCTCACCCTTTCTGTCTGTCTGTCTCTCTCTATCTCTGGATGTAAGGAGTTTCACATCCATCATGTACACTGCATTTAGTCCTCTGGACGTAAGCAAGTACAAAAGCGTTATGATCGGCTACTGGCGAGTTCGATTCTATCCACCTGTCTGTAACAACTCGAAAGCTGTGCCGAGCTCGAGCACTGGGTTATTCAAACTGAAATGGAATGTCTAGTCCTCTATCCAACTCCCTCCAGTATTTTCGCCTGCCCGGTTTTATATCTGCATCCAGACTCCGAGCTGCCTTGCATAACGGCCACTTTGCTAGAGTGTGCAAACGAAGAGACTATTCGTCAGGTATGACTAAAGTCGACAATAGCATATGAACTGAACAGCCTTGTCGGAATTACCTGCTGGACCGAGTCTTGTACAGTCGAACAGCATACGACTATCATGCAACGTTACACAGTGCCATGGAATACGGTGTTTTCTCTACTCACCTATGAAGTGTTTCTCGCTGCCAAGTATGTATAAGAAGCAATGAGATCCCAGCTTCAATACATGAGCTTCGACCTGCATTCATTGTCAACTCAGCTTCCAAAATAGACAGCAGCAGATGAGTAACGGCACCCCTGCCAACAGCACCACCGCCGCCGCACTTCGTCATGTCGACGCGACTACATCGACGCCAAGCATAATCAGAAGATATATGTCGTACCAGACATCTCCCCGGCGTCATCGTCGGTGTGTGGAAAACCTGCCTGCCGACCTCAGTACGTTAACGGTAGTTGCATCGTAGAAGGAGACATTTACGTAGCTTTTGCTAAAACAGCTTGATTCTTTGTAAGTGTTGCACAAATAACGATACTTTTCGATCGCGAGAGAGAGAGAGAGAGAATTAATATATGTCTCAACTTTCATGCATATTGTAAAAAAATGTATATACTAGTTTTTTTTTTTTTTTTTTAACTTCATGTTCGTATACTGTAACTTTTGTATTCGGGTTAATGGTAGCAGAGACAATAAAGAAGCTTTTTTCTAAAACTGGTTGATTCTCTGGAAGTGTTGCATATGCAAACAATACTTTTCAAGAGAGAGAATTTATATATGTCTCGACTTTCATGCATATTGTTATAAAATGTACGTTGGTTTTTATAACTTCATGTTTGTAAACTGTAACTTTGCCATTATAAATATGTATATATGAATATATTACAACATATAATTCTTCACATCTCTCTGTGTGTCCCACAGTGATGAAAACACATACCCGTATTCTTTTTATGAATGGTAACTGATGAATTCATACAGAGAACAGACATATGTCTGGTGTAGTGACACATACAAAAGTGAATTTCTTTTAAGAGTCTCCACTGCTGATGAGAAAGTTTTGGCATATAAAATGCTACATGTACACTTATCTGTTCCAGCGAGAGACACATACAAATTAGTGAATTTAATTTCAGAGTCGCCAGTTATTCTGAGAGACAGTTATGTCATAAAATTCCGAGTGTATATCTATAGTGGTATATTTCTCAAGAGCACACAGTTGATTACCCTTATATGCACATGCATGATACAGATGAAAGCGTTGACGATGTGTGAGGAAGGAGCCGATCTTGGTTGCGCCCTGGTGCTCTGATGGGTGAGCCTGGGGCTCTGACGGGGCACGCCCTTAAGAGCCCTGCTAGAGCCCTGAGGCTGTTCGAGAGTTGTGGGAATCATAACACAGTCTGCATTTATACATGGTGACAACTCACCTTCTTGTACCAACCGTTGTGCAGTGCAGTTTGGTTTTGTGTGTGTTTGCTGTTGCTGCTGACTACCACGGGTCCATTTCGCAGTCTCTTGTACAACAGTGCTGATTGGTAAGCGTTTACCTCTTGCAACACACTCTGTCCGCATTGCAGCTATGTGTTGTAGCAGTAGGCGTTATTAGTTGTAAAGTGTATATTTTCATGTTTGTGAAATATGTTTTCACGGTAAGAATATATATTTGTGAATCAAATTTGTGAATTATATTTTCACAATTTTGAAATTTTGACGTTCAGTGTTGTATTAGCAGGGGCTATAATTGGTAAAGTAAGAATATTTTTTATCAGACATGTTTGCGAAAAATTTTTTTGAACCTTTGACTTTACCTTCGGTGTGTGTTTGTTGACAGATATGCTATGCATAAAACGGCAGTTGTTATAGGCTACTCAATTTTAAAAGCTCTCTAATTTAACCTTAGACGTAAACTTCCGAGTGCGGTGGAACATACACACGCTATTTACACGGCGATAAGGGCTGAGAGAAAAAGTAGCTAGGACCTCAAAAGCGCTCACTTTACCGTGAACAACCACGGAAGGACGGTTTTTGTGCCTCCCGAAGGGGTCAGGCAGGAGGCGGAAATTTGAGTGATTGCCGTCACAGGCGGTTTGTATAAAGAGAGCCTTCCCTGAGTAGCGTGCACGGGCATTCTGTAAGGATACTGTCGCTTCAAATTTCCGTTACATGCTTAAGCTACTTGCTTGCACACCACCATGCCTGCGGTTTGTCTTTCGGGAGCTAGAGGACTTTCCAAAGGACGGAGCAATGGTAGAACAAATGTTAATTTACCATCATCTCGTGGCATTCTTCACTCCCCCGTCTCACTAACTAGTTACCTGCGGTGATAACCTCTATATATAACAACAAGTGTCGTTTCATCGGAGAAGCTAGTGCAGCAAGACACTGGCTAACACACATAGCAGTAGGTACATTTCTTATATATTAGGAATTATAAAAACACATTTATTGTTGTAGTTTATATTTATTTATATTCATAACCACACACACATATATATATCATTTAATATAGCCCCCAGCTCTGAGTATATCAATAATTTAATTTATCTCTCCGATGACAGACAGATATCCACCACTCTGCAATGAAACCAACCGCCGTAGTATATCAAATAGTTCATTGGGGTCTTCAGAGTAGCCAGATTTCAAAGAAGTTTCACGATACATGCCAGCATCTATGTTCTTCTTCCGTGTTGGATAGGTTGCAAGGTACCTCTGGACTAGAGTACTAGGTTTGATTCCATTGCAGCAGAGCTGTCCTCTACACTGGTTTCCCCTACCACCTTCTTACTCCTGCCGCGCTCCTAAGTTTTAATTTTGTAAACTGATTGCTGTAGCGACCTTCCACCTGTTTACCTCGCCTCTCACCAGCTCGCCAGATGGAATGTTCACCTGCTGGAATATTCGACGACACGAGTTGTCGTCAATGATTCGGATGTGTGGCCTTAAAAGTAATGGCGTTCCATAAATTAAGTGTGTTTAAGGGCAATGAGTGGTGGTAATGTTAATTTGTTTTTATAAAATGTGCTCCGAAGACGGAACGATAAGTAGTGAGCGTGGACGTCTGTTTTTAAAGTCATTTTGGGCCATAATTTGTGTTTTAGTTCGAATGGCTAGAGTAGTTGGAGGTTTGAGAGTCATTAATTGTAAATGGTTTGTTTGATGTTTCAGTAAGTTAGTTTTAAATATACACTTATATGCTTGGTAGATATTTTTGAAGCTTTTTAAGAATATTCCTTTAGTTTGCTTGCCACTGCCCCATTTGGTTGGCCCACTGCAGTTTTGTGCATCTAGACTGGCACGGGGGAAGAGTTTTGGTATATAATATTATTTTAATCGTGTATGTAAAGTTTTACAGTGCGGTGATTTGTTTGGCCCAGTAATTATTTTCAGAATCTTTTTAGAAAATCATCCTTGAGTTCCTTCGTACGGAATTGTCGCTTTTATAGAGTTTTTGTGTGTTATTTTATTTGCTTGCTCTCTTTAATTGGTCTTTTGACTGCAGCACACGTATTATGTGAAGTCCTTTATTTAAAAATAACTAAAATGTTCTTGAAGAATCATTCTTTCAATTTTAAAACCAATTTTTGACCTGTTCGTACGTGCTTTTCAGGCACTGGCGTTAAGGCCAGTTCAATGTCTTGGAGTTTGGCATGATTTTTGCGCATGAAATATTAGTTCTCATTACCCTACTGAACTGAGGATCTTTTCAGAGGTAGTTAGTGGGTGTATTACTGAATTTTTCCAGCTAGAGTTCGACGTCAGTGCGAGATGGATTTTGTGTATGGGTATCAAAAACCTAATGAAACAGTAAGTGAGTTTGTGGAATCTATTCGCGCATTTCATGATGCCTTATACTTAAATCTAAGTGATGCTGACTTGATAAATAATATTGTGGAGATTTTGCCAACGCCTGTAAAATCCCAATGTATGATTATGTATCCACCCCCAGACCTTTCTTAAATTGCGTCATTTAGCTACTGAAATTGATGGCAGGATTGCGGCCGCACATATTTAAATCAGGAATTTTCCTGCGTCACATAAATTTTCTCAAGGAGTGCCACAGAATATTCGTGAGCATGCTTCCTCACTACAACCTACTGCGCATAGGGAACATCGCGGTTCAACTGTACGTTGAGCGAACTGTTCCACACTTGGGCATAGGTCAGCCGATTGTCGGATGGACAATCGCGCTCTGGAGGAGCGGAAGTGCTTTATCTGCGACTTAGAAGGTCACATAAGACATTTTTGTGGAAATATTCCTAAAAATGAGGCACGACCGGGGCGAGACATCGTCCTTCTGGTCCGGGGATTTTTAAATAAATATGTCAACTCAGAAAATGCTTAGTTATGGTCCCCTGCGGCGGGCAGAATTTTCCCGTGCTCATTGACACCGGGGCCACTCATTCTGTTATGAGTCGAAACTTTTTCAGACTCCCTGCTTGAGGCTAAATTGTTATCATCTGGGAGCATTAGCATTATGTCTGTTTAAGGTTTAACGTATCGCCAACGGTGATATTTTCCGCTCGGATATGATAGTTAATTTACATTTAAGATACGCAGGTTTGCCTGGATGTTCGTGTTTTAGGTACTTTCTTCTCTCTCGCACAATTTAATTCTGCGCATAGAATTTTTTGTTTGTACCAGGATAACAGTTAATTTTCACCATACATTTTAACGCAACTTCGTTTTCCATATCATCTTTAAATTAAGCTATAATATTCTGCTTCATATGTTTCAGGAAAATAAAAATATATTTCGCCATAAATGTTGTAACATGCATCTTATTTAGACTGCAGAAAGCATATTATTTCAGTATGAACCCATTCTCATTTGGTACATTTGCAGCATGGGCTGGTGTGGGTTTTTCAATTGTACAATTTTTGTAATGGTTGTTCCTCGCCTCTCTGTACAGTTTTACAGGAAGTTATATGTTTTGCATCGCCTTTTGGCTGGAATGCTTCCTGTTGCTTGATAATATGTGAACTCGTGACATCACTTATGACATTGATTAATGTCTAGGCCCCAGGTCATCTTCTTCGAACATGCTCCCGGTTTCTCATGTTGATGGGCACTGCAAATGTTGCTAAAGGACTCTCCGCAGCAGCAACATAAATATTTCGATTTCTTCGGAGAATTGTACATTTACAGTGCCTGTGTTACCCACGGTGATAGCGCACTAGTATCCACTATAGCAGATGCAGACCATAATTTTGATGTCTGTGGAGAATTGTTTACAATGTTCGGGTCTGATGTTATCGATGGTGAGAGTGCCCCAGTATCCAATGCAGACCTAGATTGCTTAGCTGGTATGGGATAGAGTCCATCATATGATGCAAGACGTGTTATTAAGCTGTCACGTCACCCAAATTGAAATTTGCACTGTTCACATGTTAATGTAGACTGCTTCGTGTTGTTACTACAACCAGACTATAGACGACGAACATTGCTGCTGTTGGGAAACAACTTCTGGCAGAACCAGCACAATTGGCTTTCTAAATTATGGTCCATCTTCGATTTTCACTCTTCGAATAACAACAACACACTGCCGATTCTGTCAATCCCACATGTCCTATATATATCTCGTCAGTGCGATTTTAGCATTCCGTGAACACGAATTCAGTAAGGTAGTATATTTGGTTTACTACACTGGCATGCAGGTATATCTCTTATGTCGTCGCGCATTGCTATATCTACTAAAGATCTTGCCAAAATATCGACACTGTTGCCTCCAAGAATGATTATGCAGGTCGACAGTTCATGTACCACTACTCGATGTGGCAGGCACCTAATCGTCACATGTTTGTTGCTTAGCATGTACAAGGTCTTTGCACTTTTCCGTATGTATGTTTAAACTATCTGTACGAGTGAAGAAACCTAAACACTTATCACATCGATATCCTGTGCGATATGAATTCAACATACATTTATGCTTCATATGTCTGTTCGCAGTGTAGGCGCATGCAAATGTCCTGATACACTAGTTGCATGGAGCTGATCATGCCATTGTTTTCACAGTTAGGCATGATGGCTTTAATGTCGTTGACAGTTTGTTCACAGGTATCCCCTCAAATATGACATGTTTAATCTCAGCAACAACCGACTGACATGTACAGGAAGAAGTTCTTTGCATGTTGCAATATGCCGTTTGAAGTTATCACGTAGTCTGAAATGAGATCGACACTTTTTACAAAGCACATAAGCACACTTCATTTGTGTGGACAACCAGTCTCATGTCGACTGTCACGGCAGCTTTTAGCATAGGTCTTCTTGCAATAGCGACACAAACAACTGTCCTCCATCATCGAAGAAGTTTGTATAACAACTGTGCCGGCCAAACTATACTAAACCATCATTTTCTAGTTTAACTACAGAAGCCCTGCTCCAAATCTGACATGCGTGTCATTAAGCAAACTCAAGCAGTTGTATGTAGGTACACCTGTCCTGTCAAAGGCTGTCCTGCCTGAACGATTTATTTTTCGTCCCGCCAGCTGGTGAAATGCCTACAATTTTATGGAGTATAATAAAAGGCTGCTGTTGTGGGATTGGTGTATTTACAGAACTACATGACGTTAATGAACTTAGTTTGCAAGTGTGCTTGGTTATTTACCACGTCTGTATTCGGTAGTCCAGATTAATAAACTGTTATTTGAAGAGGGTTTACTATTTGAAGAGGCAATATTTTTGCTGCAGAAAAAGGTACTTTGTTTATATTCGCCCCCCAACATACGGGGTGGCGCACGTCTGAACGCTTCCAAGTGCTGAGCTATACTGAAGAGAGGCGCGCGACGCTCCTGGCACGGCCGAGCGGTGTCTGGTGGCTACTACTGGCAACTAGTTCAGCCTTGCACACTCTGGCACCTTCCATGCGCCTCTCCGCTATTCCCACCGCCTCCTTAACCTTCCCGAGCCGCGTTTTCGCGTATAAATGTTCATCCCCAGCCCGAGCAAGTGTGCACTGTTCCTCTTCGAGTTGCGCGGAATGGCCGACGATAGATAATCTCTACACCATTCTGTACTTCGGTGCTTCAGCATGCTAAATGAGTTTTTCCGTAATATTAGTACACGAGGCAAGTATTTCAATGAATGTAGCTGTCATTATGCTAGGGGTAGAGTTTCCTTTTTAGTAGTTTTTTTTTTTTTTTTAGCGATTTTCCTGTACATGGATTTTTGTAGGGAAGTGTTTCTTCACTTTTTTGACTGTGTGAATTTTGAATATGGAATTTTATGGGAATGTTTGTAAGAGGTGGATTCTTCCTTTTTTTTTTTTTTTTTGTGTACTTTAGGAATGGTCTCCTGGACTTCGATTTGCCAAAAGAATTTTCATGCCAAGGAGTTTAGTGGATTTTTATGGCGTGTCTTAATGCTCATGGTTAAGTGTAATGAGGATTTTTTTCTCCTTCCGAGTGTTTTCATGAAATTAGTACTCCATGTTGTACTTTTTAGTGAATTATCATATGTACTTTATTTTTAAAGTTTTAATGGTGCTTGCTTTACTCAGAGATTCATTTTACCTTCTTAATTGGATTTCACTAGTGTTTATTCATGTTGAGTGATTTCTCAGAATAAATTAATATTATTTTTCTGTTTGTTCCAGTCCATGTGTGTTCTCTCCTTCCCCTAGTTCACCGATTGGTAGCATGCAACAGTAATTTACAGATGCATTTTATATTTCTCAAATTAAGTTGAAAAGTTGTTGTTCTTGATGATAATGTATAGATGGGCATCCATATATTTGTATTGATTTTGAAATTTTTATGTCCCTAATTTCTTGATTTTTTTATGGTATGCGTACTCCTTGCCTTCTATTAGCCCTACTATGCCCTAAAGGAGCGTAACGGAAAACTGCACCAATCTGCTGAAGGCAGAGTTGTACGTATTCCATTGCCCTTTGTTCATTTGGTTTGTTATTGAGTGAACATTTTCTGTTGATTTGAAAATGTTTAAAGGTACTGGCTGGTTGCAGCAACTGTTCAAGGAGACTCTAACACAGCTGCTCCAACAACTTCATATTCCAGGCTTGCTGCAGGAAGCGACTTTGGACGAGTTGATGATTTTAGCTTGTGGTTTGGCGTCGGATCCTACTTGTAGTGGGAATGAAGTAAGTGGTGAGTCATCTACATTTTCTCCCAGTTCTGGTATACTTTCCTTGGTAGTCAGCAAATATGTAGGAAAAATTTTGGGTGATATTCGTCCTCTTAGTAGTTGTGATGCGGTCGAAGTGGTAAAGTTTCTACATGTTAATTCAATAGTAAAATCGCAGGCCTTTTCTTTGCATGAAATTTTCGATGTAGATTTCCTCCACAGCACTCATGCCTATTTAAATTTGCATGAAGGCACACAGAGTTTTCCTTTTTGTACAGAAAGGGTCAAGTTGATGGGGCAGGAGGAATGTAAGCAGGTAACTGCCTTTGATAATGGTTTTGTGCAAGAAATGCGAGGTTCCTATTTGTAATAACAGGCAAACTAGGAGTATGTAATCAATATGTGCATGATTTGGTACTGACCGACAACACCCCGGTAAGGTGCCATCCCTATAATGTAGGTCCAGCTAAGCGACAAGCTTTAAAAAAAAAGCAAGACCACTTTCTTGATGAGGATGTTATTAGGTGTTCTACTAGTAGTTATGTGAGACTGGCATTGTTAGTAAACAAAAAAGAGCCTGGTAAATTTCTGTTTGTCATAGACTACCAAAATATCAATAAAAAATTTAACTACATCCTTACCATTTACCTAAAGTGGGCCATGTTTTTCAGTTATTAGGGAAGGCTAGGTATTTTAGTGTGGTAGATCTAAATCAGGCCTTTCACCTAATTTTGTTGCACCAAGATGCACGAAAATTTCTTGCAGTTGTTACTCCTTGGGGAGTTTTTGAATGGACCAGAGTCCCTTTTGGTGTTTCGTTTGGGGCCCAGGCACTTTCTTGTGCTTTAGAGACAATTTTGTTGCCATATGAAACTGAATTTGTATTCAACTATTTGGACGATATTGTCATCTACAGTGAGACAAAGTAGTTGCGCCGGTAACATGTCACATTAGTCCTTCAGAAGCTTTTGGAAGTGGGATTTACCATGAATCCAGAGAAAATCAGTTGGTGTAGCAGGCATTTGAAGCTGTTGGGTTTTATTCTGAGTGAAGGACAAATGCTGTTAGACTCTGATCGTATTTGCTGTGTATTTCCTTTCCTCGTCCGAAGAACTTATGTGGTGTAAGGCTTTTTTGGGCATGATAGGCTACTATGCCAGATTTATTCCATCTCTTGCCGAATTGGCCGAACCCCTAAATATTTTAAAACATAAGGGTTGGGAGTTTTTTTTTTGGGGGGGGGGGGGGAGACGAGCAAGAGGTAATTTTGGTGAAAACGTGTTTGACCTCTCCACCAGAGCTGATATTGGCGATAAGTGTGTACTGCATGTAGATGCAAGCTCCCTGGCATTAGGTACCATTTTGTCACAAGAATATGAGGATGGTGTTTTTCCCATTGCTTATGCCAGTCGGCTATTAACATCTGCCAAAGAAAGTACTCAGCCTATGAAAAGGAAGCTTTTGCTTGTGTATTTGGGGTTGATTATCTGGAGTGTACTCGTTTTCAGCTGTGTACAGACAACCAAGCCTTAACATGCCTTTGAAATTCCAAGAAACCTTTGGGTAAATTAGGCCATTGAATCGAACACATTAGTAATTTTTCATTTGATATAGTCTGTGTAAAGGGAAACGACTATTGTGTAGTGGACAGTTTGTATAGAGTGTTTGACCCTGACGAGTTTGTGTGTGATGGAGAAATTCAGGAGCAAGTAAATGTTCTAGAGCAAGTTCCGGCAGCTTATTTGAACATTAAGGTTTGGCAGCAAAAGAATGATGAATGTGTGGAGTTGGGGCGTAAAATCTAGGTGAACTCACTAGTTTTATTGTGAAGAAGGGGATTATTGACAAAGCTTCACATAAGGGTGTTTTCCAAGACCTATGTACCCAAGGTAGTGAGGCTAATGGTGTTTTATTATTTCCATAGCTCTTATTTGGGCGCTCATCAGGGGCAAGAACACACTTTGCAGCATATTGAACAACATTTATTTTGGCCAGAAATGCAATCAGAAATTAGATATTGTGTGGAACAATGTGCTTTGTGCCAGCAGGTAAAGGCCCCTAATTGTAGAGCCCAAGGACAGTTTAGTAGTTCACCACCTAGTTTTGTATGCGAAAGAGTCTATATGGATGTGTTTGGCCCTCTCCCAAGATCTAAGAAGGGTTTTAATTAGTTATTGGCTCTGGATGATGGATTTTCAAAGTTTGTTTTGTTATTCCCCATGAGAGACGAGGCCACTACTGTTTTCAAGATCTTGAAGGAACAAGTGTTTTGATTTTGGTTCACCCGCCCAGGTTGTTACTTATGATTCGAGAAACTTTACTTCCACCGAGTTATCAAATCTACCTTTTTCTTGGGGAGTTTGTTTGGGTCCACACAACACCTTATCACCCTCAATCTAATATGGCAGAATGGTATAATCGTACAATTAAGGCTGCACTTGTTGCCTTTCATCATGATGTACACACATATTGTGATAAAGAGATTCATGTAATAATGTTGGCCTTGAATTCTTGTGTAAATGCTGCTACAGGGTTTATGCTGCAAGAAGTGTTCTTTGGTTGGAGATTATTGCATCCTCTTCTTAATTCCTGGGGCTTACATTTTGATGTATATGTAGGGGAGGAAAATGAATTCTGGGAGGTTGCTACCAAGCCTCTCAATGAATACTAGCGCCATATGTGTAGGGCGTAGGACGAGCATAAAGATCCTGTTTCTTACAAGGTTGGTGATTTAGTTCTTGTAAAAACTCATCATTTATTTAGGAAGGTTGATTCCTTCTCAGCAAAATTAGGCCTTTAGTACGATGGCCCATTAGTATTGTTAGTTTTCTTACCCCAATGTCAGTATTGTTACAGGACCCAGCAACAATCAAGTTGTTAAAAAGCCATATCTCTATTATTAATATTTTTCATCAGCCATCAGAAGATCAGCCAACCCCTGTGTCCTGAAGAGGAGCAATGTCACCACTAGGGGAGGGTTCACACAATATGGTAATGAATTTGGAAGTAGGGTACTGCAAATATTGTTGTTCAAATTTCCTTTTTTTAAGATGTATGCTAAAAATATTTATTATTTTATACTAGATCTTAAAGGAGTAAACTACAAGCAGTAGTTATTTTTATGGATAAGTGGGTAAACGATATACACCTCATAAAAATTTTGTACAGTGAAGAAACATAAGGGGGCGTTATTAGATGTTTCGGTAGGTTAGTTTAGGAGGACATCTCCTCAGACCTTTTCCTGTTTTCCGCATTCATTTCCACCCTGCCAGAGCACCTGGAGTTCAAGAACAGAAGATACGTGGAGGACCTGGCCACTCCTTCATAGTCATCGGATGTTTTCTACTGTGGGCCCTCATCCATCAGCATCTCTGGATTCGTAGAAGAGACCCCTGCAGCTCTCTTCCAGTATGTAGGAGAATTGAAGCCCTACTTCATGTCTGACACATGTGTCAGTTAGCAAACACAAGCAGTTTTATGCGAGTACTCCTGTCCTGCCAAAGACTGTCCTGCCTGAACGATTTATTTTTCGTCCTGCTAGATGGTGAAATGTGTGATGCCTACAATTTTCTGGAGTATGATTAAATGCTGCTGTTATGGGATTGGTGTGTTTACAGAACTACATGACGTTTATTAACTTGGTTTGCAAGTGTGCTTGGTTATTTGCCACATCTGTATTTGGTAGCCCAGATTAATAAACTGTTATTCTGTTTGAAGAACATTAACTATTTGAAGAAGCAATGTTTTTGCTGCAGAAAAAGGTACTTTGTTTTTCTTTGCCCCCCACTCCCGGAGTGGCGCACGTCTGAACGCTTCCAAGCGTTGAGCTATACTGAAGAGAGGTGCATGGTGCTCCTGGCACCGCTGAGTGGTGTCTGATGGCTACTACTGGCAACGAGTTCAGCCTCGCACACTCTGGCACATTCTGTATGCCTCTCTGCTGTTCCCGCCGCCTCCTTGCCCTTCCCGAGGCGCGATTTCCCATATAAATGTTTGTCCCCAGCCTGAGCAAGTGTGCAGTGTTCCTCTTCGAGTGGCGTGGGCTGGCCGACAATAGATCATGTCTACACCACTTCGTACTTCGAGACTTCAGCATGCTAAATTTGTTTTCGCATAATATGAGTACACAATTTTAAGTATTGCAATGAACGTAGCTGTTGTTATGCTTGGAGTAGAGTTTCCATTTTAGTAGTGGTTTTTAGCGATTTTTGTGTATACAGATTTTTGTAGGGAATTGGTTCTTTACTAATTTGATTGTGTGAATTTTGAATATGGAATTTTATGGGAATGTTTATAAGAGGTGGATCTTCCTTTTTTTGGCATACTTTGGGAGTGTTCTCCTGGAATACAATTTGCCAAAAGAATTTTAATGCCAAGGAGTTTAGTGGATTTTTACGGCATGCCTTAATGATCATGGTTAAGTGTAATAAGTGTTCTTTCTCCTTCCCAATGGTATTCTTGAAATTAGTAATCCATGATATACTTTTAAGTGAATCATCAGATGTACTTTTCTTTTAAAGTTGTAATGGTGTTTGCATTACTCAGGGAGTCATTTTGCCTTTTTAATGGGATTTTAAATGGTTTATGCAGGTTGCGTGATTTCTTAGAGTATATTAATATTATTGTTTTTTTGTTTGTCCAGTGCATGTGTGTACTCTCCTTCCCCTAGATTACCGATTGGTTGCAAACAACATAAATTTACAAATGCAATTTAAATTTTTCAATTCAAGTTGCAAATTTCTTTTTCTTGGTGATAATGTATAGATGGGCTTCAATATATTTTTATTGATTTTGGAATTTTTGTATCCATGCTCTTGGTTTTTTTAATGGTGTGCATCTTTCCCTTTGCTTCTATTAGTCCTGCTATTCCCTAAAGAGGTGTAACACTACTACTACTACTACATTGAGCTGCCCAACCACCACCAGGACAACTCCTATGTCCAAAGGAGTGCGAGAGCGCACCCTGATATAATGAGGCCACCTCTACCATTGCACCAATGTCCCCAAAGGACAGAACTGTAATCTTGATTGTGACTTACTCGCCTGTTGCAAAATAACCTGCATGTGTGTCTTATCGTAATTCCCACACTCCAGGTCTTGCATCCAGAACTAGTAATATTATTTTTGTATAAAACTGTAGTTGAATTAGTGAGACAATGTGCGTTCTGGTGGTGGAATGGGTGACACAAATTCAATTGCCATTGGTCGGGTGGCTTCACAATAGGGACACAGCCGCTATTTGGCCAGTTAGTACGACATGCTGGTCAGAACAGAACTATGGAGGGGGCAAGTGAATGACATCGCAATATGGACACACACAACAAACATTTTGCCAGTCAGTCGATGTGCTGGCCAGAACAGACTTATGGAGGTGGCAGTGGTACTGGGAATGTTCCAGACATCGTACTGGCCGCCAACATGGCCACTGGTCGGGTGGAAGCTTTGGGACATGCACCGCCTCCGGTCAGGTTGGGCTTCGTCATAGGGACACATACTGCCGGATGGGGCATCGTTGTATTGACACACACTGCTGGGTGGGTCTTTGTCTTAGGGACAAAGCTTCAATTTGGCCAGTCAGCGGCCTTATCCAGAGGCTGTAGCAAACTGGAGGGGGCAGAATGATAGAGCAGGATGTACTGACCAACCGGCCGGTGCGGCTTCATTATAAGGTGCTAGTCGGGGCTCCATCTTAAGGAGACAGTCGTCAATCAGTGGCATTGGGGGCTCCATCTTAGCGAGACAGCCGCCATTTTTCCTGCCAGCGGCATTGGGGCTTTGTCATAGGTACACCACTCAGTCATGTGGAGTCTGTCTTAAGGACACAAATCCCATTTTGCCAGTCAGCATCATCAGCAAAGCCAGGAAGCTTCCAGACCTTTACTCATTATGGCCACCTGCCAGCCAGTGTGACTGCCAAGATGACAGACAGAGCAGGAAGTTCTCTGGACAATGTACAAGTTCTATATGGATATCACCAGCCACCATTTTGCTAGGTGGTGTGTTGGACCACAGAGTGGAAAGTCCTGAATATGGTTGGCATGGTCGCCTGTACGGATGTGGGGAACAGGAGTGTTACATAATGATATAGTGGGAAGTAGAGACATTCGGTAGATAACTTCCAGTCGTTGGTAGCATGACTGCCAGTGCAACGAACAGAGCCGGGATTCTAAGATGTCCACTGCCCGTCATTTCGCTAGATGGTGCGACCAGATTGACATAGCAAGAAGTTCTTCCAGCATTTTTTGCTAGATGGCGTTTTGGTAGTCAGTACCATCATTTTGTTATACATGCCCTCCATTTTGTTAGACAGGGCCACCTTTTTTGCTAGTCAATACCTCTTCCGAGACGGCGGACCAGATTGACAGAGCAGGAAGTTCTACACTGCTCACAATTTTTTCTAGATGCCGTTTTGCTAGACAGCACCAACATTTTGCTAGTCAGTACGACTTCCAAGATGGCCGATCGCATTGTCAGAGCAGCAAGTTCTGTGAGTATGACTCCATGGCTCCACAATTAGTCAAAAACCACGATAATGGGTCATTCAAAATTTGTATTCCCACTCCACAAATTGCCAGCCGCACTGAACAAGGGTACTTTTGCAAGGAAAAAACAAGAAATTTCGGGGGAAACATTGCCGGTCTTAGATCGTTTTCTGTTTGAAAAATAAGGTTTTTGCAGGGAAGGCGAGGACATCCAAGATGGTGGCCGGCTCCCAGCTCCTGTGTCAAGAGTCAGGTACAGTAGAGTTGCCTTTACTAACTACTTGCTACATTTGCTACGAGTGCCAAGATCACTGTGTGACAACTACACCGCTGTGTCCATCTCACCGAGTATCCTATACATAGTGGTGCCATTCTCTCCTCGCGACATTTGCCTTGAGTACAAAGGTGACCATGTGTCGACTGCACCGCTGTACCAGTTTCTCCGGTTGCCATATACACCACTCTGGCATATTCTCCGACAATCCTTTGCTCCTAATACTAAGCTCACCATTTGGTAACTACAAAACTATGTCGAGTTCGCCGAGTACATCTCTGCGCGACAATTGTTCCGAGTTACAAACTCAACTAGTGTAAAGTTCACATCTGTGCCAGTTTTACAGAGTGCCATATACACTGGTGTAACTTACTCTCTGTGCAACATTTGCTCTGAGTTCTAATCTTTCCGTGTGTCAACAGCACATCTATATCAGTCTCGCCGAGTGCCATATACAGCACTGTGCCATACTCTCCACGTGACATTAGCTCCAGTAACATTCTCACAGTATCAATTGCACTTCTGTCTCAATCTCGCCAAGTGCCATGTAAACCGCTACGCCATCCTCTCCATGTGAAATTTGTCCAAGAAACAAGCTCACCTAAAGTCAACTGCACCTCTGTGTCAGACTTGCCAATTTCCATATACACTGCTCTGCCATACTACCCGCACAACATTTGCTCCGAAAACAAAGCTTTCGTGTGTCAACTGCACCTCTATGTCAGCATCGCCAAGGGCCATATACACCACTGTGCTACCCTCTTCATGTGACATTTGGCCCGAGTAACAAGATCACAGAATGTCAACTGCACAACTGTGTCAAACTTGCATAGTGGCATATACACAGTCGTGACATACAAGTGTTCCGACATTTGCTCCGAGTACCAAGCTCACATAATGTCAAACACACCTCTGTAACAGTCTCGCCGAGTACCACATACACAGGTCAGCAGTCCTCCGGGCTTGACATTTGCTTCGAGTACCAAGTTCACCATGTGTCAACTGCTCCTCTGTATCAGTCGCATCAAGTGCCATGAGAAACAACTCTGCCATCCTATCTGCACGAAGTTAACTCCGAGTACCAACTCACCGAATGTAAACTGCACCTCTGTAACAGTCTCGCCGAAAGCCAAATACAGTGCTCTGCAGTCCACTCAGTGTGACATTTTCTCCGAGTACCAAGCTAACAGTGTGTCAAGTGAACATGTGTGTCAGTCTCGTCGAGTGCCATGAGAAACCGCTCTACCATCCTCTCTGTACGACATTTGCTCTGAGTACCTAGCTCACAGTGTGTTAACTGCTCATCTGTGTCAGTCACGTCGAGTTTCATGAGAAACTGCTACACCATCCTCTCTGTGTGACAGTTGCTCTGAGTACCAAGCTCACTGTGTGTCAACCGCACTATCTGCATCAGTCTCGCCGTATGCATATACACCTCTGCGATATCCTGTCCGCGCCACATTTACTCCGATTACCAAGCTTAACGTGCCTCATCTGCACATCTATGTTATCCTCGCCATGTGCCATAAACACAGCTGTGTCTTCCTCTCCGTGAATTATTTGCTCTGAGGTCAAAGCTCATCGTTTGTCAAATGCATCGTTCTGTCAGTTTGGCCTAATGCAATATACACAACTCTGCAGTCCTCTCTGTACGCCATTTGTTTCGAGTTTCATTCTCACTGTGTATCAAATGCATGTCTGTGTCAGTCTCGCCAGGTAGAATATTCACATCTGTGTATTTAACACTGCACGACATTTTCTCCTAGTACCAAGTTCGCCATGTGTCAACAGCACCTCTGTGTTATTCTCGCTAAGTGTCATTACTCTCATCGCGACATTTACTCCTAGTACTAAGATCTCCGAATGTCATCTGCACCGCTGTGTCAGTCTCGCCGAGATCCTTATACACCGATGTGCAATTCTCTGCACGCGATATTTGCTCTGAGATCCAAGCTTATAATATGTAAACTTAACCTCTGTGTCAATCTCACCGAATGCCATATACACCGCTGTACCATTCTCTTTACGCGAAATTTTTCTCCAAGTTCCAAGATCACAATGTGTCAACAGCATTGCTGTGTCTCTCTCCAAGTACAATTTCACCATGTGTCAACTGCACTCTTATGTCAGGTTCACTGATTGCCATATACACCGATTTCCCATTGTCTCCATCCGACTTTAGCTCCCATTAGCAAGTTCACTGTGTGTCAACTGCACCTGGTGTCCATCTCACCGAGTGTCATATACACAGTTGTGCCATCCTCTGCTCGTGACATTTGCTCTCAGTATAAAGCTCACAATGTGCCAAGTGCATAGCTTTGTCTGTCTCGCCGATTGCAATGTACACAATTTTGCAATCCTCTCCGCGCGACATTTTCTGCGAGTGCCAAGCTCACTGTGTAGCAACTCCACTACTGTGCTAGTCTCGCAGACTACCATATACACAGCCGTGCAATACTATCCTCACGACAGTTGTTCCGAGTACAAAGCTCACCATGTGCCAACTGCAAGACTGTGTAAGTCTCGCCGGGCACCACATTCACAGCTGTGCCATTCTCTCTGCGCGATATTTGCTCCGAGTACAAAGCTCACCATGTGTCAACTGCACCTCTGTGTAAGTTTCGCCAGGTAACATAAACAAAGTTGTGCCATACTTTTCACTTGTTGTTTGATCTGAGTATCAAGCTCACTGGTAGTCAACTTCACCTCAGTGTCAGTCTTACAGAGTGCCAGGCTCACCGAGTTCCAACTGCTCCACTATCTCAGTCTTTCCGAGTGCCATGTACACAACTTTGCCATTATTTCCGCTTGAACTTTCCTCCCATTAAATAGCTCACGATGAACCAACTGCAACGATGTGTCGTCTCACCACGTTCCATACACACCTATGTGCCATACTCACTGCACGACATACGCACTGAATAGCAAGCTCACAATGTGTCAAATGCACCGCTGTGTCAGTCACAAAATGTGCCATGTATGCCGCTGTGCCATCCTCTCAGCGCGACATTTGCTCCGTGTACCCTGTTCACCATGTTTCAACTGCAGCAGTGTGTCAGTGTTGCCAAGTGGCATGTACATAGTTGTACAATACATTCCGCATGACATTTGCTCCAAGTATCAAGCTAACCATGTGTCGACTCCACCTCTTCGTCAGTCTTACCAAGTGTCACATACAAAGCTGTGCTATACTTTATGCACGAAATTTAACCCGAGTACCAAGCTCACCGAGAGACTACTGCAACCCTGTGTCAGTCTTGTTGAGTGAAATATACATAGCTGTGCCATCCTCTCCATGTGACATTTGCTCCGAGTACCAAGCTCACCAAGTGTCATCTGCACCTCTGTGTCAGTCTTGATGAGTGTCATAAACCCAGCTGTACCATACTCTTCACACGAAACATTTGCTCCAAGTACCATGTTCATTATGTGTCAAATCCAGTGCTTTGTTAGTGTCGCCGATTGCCATGTACACCACTTTGGCATCCTCCTCGCGCGACCTTTGCTCCTAGTACCAATCTCACAGTGAGTCAAATGCTCTGCTGTGTCAGTCTCGCTGAGTGCCATATAAACAGAGGTGCAATCCTCTCCTCGCGACAGTAGTTATGTAAAGGCGACTCTAGTGCACCGGGCTACTGGCTAGTGAGCCAGGGAACCAGCCGCCACCGTGGATTTCGTGGTTTTTCCTGCAAAAACAGTTTCTTTTCGCACAGAAAATGATAAAAACCAGCAAAATGTTCCTTTTTTCCCTCGAAATTTCCCGCTTTTCCCTCGCGAAAGTGTCTTTGTGCAATATGGCTGGCAGTTTGTGGAATAAAGATGAAATTAAGCGGATATTGAGAAATGCCATTCACATTGCACAAAATGGAGAAATTATTCCTGGTGGCCATCCTTGAAGCGAACCTCCTGCTTTGTCATTCCAGTGCAGGGGTTCCACCGGCATTCTGCAGCACTTGGTATTTTCTTCCTAACCGATGCAGGTTCCAGTGCAGAGACTTGGGGATGAGGATGGCCATTTTGTCGGCCAGTAAGCTGGCAGCAGCCATTTTGGCGATCACTAACATATTGGAAGTCGCAGCAATGCCAGTCGCAGCGTCCTGCTGTCAATCTGAACGATCATCATGCACTTATTAGCAAGATGGGATGCACATGGCCAGTGTGCCAACAACAGAAAAATATCCGCCATCTTGGACGAGAACTTTCTACTCTAACAATTTGGTCGGTCGTCTTGAAAGTCGAACTAGATGGCGGGCGGCCATGTTGGCGGCCGGTATTGCAATGACAGGGAAACATCCCACCATCTTGGACCAGAAATTCCCAGTTGGCCATCTTGGAAGTCGCTTAGGATGGCGGTTGGCGGCCATGGTGGTAGCAGGCAATAATGCCCGTCAGAGCCACCATCTTGGAGCATACTTTCCTACTCTGTCAATCCTGTCCGCCATCTTGGAAGTGGCACTGGCCGCAGGCAGCCATGCTAGCATGCCAGGCAAAATGGAGGCTGTCTCCCTATGACGAAGTCCCAATGCTGCTGTCTGGCCAAATGGTGGCCATCTCCCTTAAGACAGAGCCCCACTCAATGGCATGTCTCCCTATGACGAAGCCTCAATGCTGCTGACTGGGAAAATGGTGGCTGTCTCCCTAAGATAGAGCCCCACTCGATGGCATGTCTCCATGTGACGAAGCCCCACCTACGGCCATTTGTCGGCCAGTATGTTGGGGACACATCCCACTCTATCATTCTGGCCACTCTATAAGTCTGTTCTGCCTAGCACGTCGGCCATTGCTGCTGACTAGCAAAATTTCAGCTGTCTCCCTAAGACAGAGCCCCACCCGACCGACGACCTATGACGAAACCCAACCCTACCACCAGCTATGTTGTCGGCTAGTACATTGGGGAAATGTCTGGAAGTGGTAGTCTGGAAGCTTCCTATGACGAAGACCCACCAGCGGCCATGTTGTCTGGGAAAAGCCCTGCTCTATCATTCTGCCCCCTGGCCAATGCCACTGAATGACAAATTGGTGGCTGTAAACCTATGACAGAGCTCCACTCGATGGTGTGTGCGCCTATGACAAATCCCCACCCGACCGGCGCCCAAAGATGAAGCCCCACCTGACCGACAGCGGTCGCCCATGGGGTAGGCGGCCATGCCAGTCGTCAGAGAACTTCCTACTCTGTCAATCCAGTCGGCCATCTTAGAGGTCGTATGTCCCTAACTTGGTGGCCCCAGTGGTACCTGTGTGTTCCCAGCTGGAAGCACCCCAGTCAGCTGGCCGGCTGTTGTGACAAACTAGAGAAAGTGTTTATGCACCCTATGTACACAACACACCACCACCAAGGAGACCATATAGACCATATAGTGACTCTTGGGTGAGGTTCTACTTCAGGATTTGGGTCCCTGGGTTGTAGTACACAGGAGGAAGGTCCAGGGCATGATAGGCATTGTGGCATTAACATGCTATAGTATGCCGAGCTAGATATGCACCACACACAACCTGCACACGATGATTGATGCATCTCTTATAGCTCCTATCCACTCAAGGCGACCCAAGGCTTTTCGGGCCATCGCTGTTAGTGGCTTAACAGATTAGGCAATGCTGCATGGTGCCTATGGGATTCCAGAGTCCTCGTGCCTGGCGAGGGGTATCTGCCATGATGGTTGGACCTATAGCTGGTACCAAGGCTCGACCACTTGGCTAGGTGCAGGACCACTTAGCAAACAGACCGTTGGGGCCCAATGTCTGTACTTCAAAGAATAATTACAAAGACATGGAATGGATTGTGGTCGACGTCCCCCGTACTGGGAATTGGTCACCTAAATCCTCGGTGGTCGAGGGAGCAATGGCTTGGTTGGAGTGATTAAATCATTGAGAATATATGACTATATATGATCAGAGTAAGGGCTGCTATCCCCCGTGAACCGCGACACTGAGGAGAGGTCCTGACTGCTCTCTTGTGCCTGGCCGCCGGGGTGGTGGCCACTCTGGGTCACCGCAATTCCCCGCCACTTAGAATGTGGCTCCCAGGGAGTGGAGTGCGACCCACCCTTCATTGGGTGTAAGGCTATGACCGGTGAGGTATTCTCAACCACTTGTGGAAGGGATTTCCTCTTGCCACTCCATTTGTGGAATAATGTCTATCATGAAAAAACCCACAAGTGCCATGGAAAGTAAATGATAGTATGGGATGATCGGTTGGCCCCACCATGAGGTTTTCTCTGGTGTCCGATCATAGGGTTGGACTCGTGCTGGTAGTGGTTAACTCCGTATGCTTGAGGAGGTCTGGGGAGATTCCCACTCTCGATGACAGGTTGGACGGTAAGCAGTAACCTGCTCTGGTTGTGCCCTGGAAAGGCACAAGGGGTATGGATAGAATCCCGGCCAGACCACACACATGATTTCTGAGGACGAGGATCTCAGGACCTCTGTGATAGATGGGGGTGAGGATGTGCAGATGTGCCAGGCTTGGACTTTTAGTCTGGCCACCAGTTGCATTAATCTTGGCCTTTTTGCGTTGAGAGGACGTGATTCCTCTTCCTCATCTATTTGGTGTCCGAAGCGCAGTAAGGCCGTAAGGCTAAGAGCACTGCGTAAAAATACAAAATACATGACCAAGAAGTCCACTGTAACTGTCTGTCGGCGAAATCGGGAGTGGCTGTGAATATATAAGGTGCCATTACCAGATGCCTCAAGCCAGGACATAGTCCCATTGGGGAAGTCAGTTGTCTCTATGCCGAGTTCAGGGGGCACCCTGTGGGTGCTCACATCTTTCTTTGTGAGTGGTAGGAGCTTCCTCCTTGGTGGAACATACTGGAAGGGTGAAGGTACGTTGGCCACCATATTGGCTCCTGGAAGGTCTTAGACTAGTTGAGGAACTGGCCTGTAATGGATGTAAGGCTGTGCATGATAAGCCAGGAGGCATCATGTGACTATGCCCGGTGATTCAGTCTTGTCAGGTGACGGTTGGAATGACTTAATTCCTTCTGGTGGCATACAAATCCTGGAGTAGCGCTGTGCAAACTGGTGTTTAAAGCACATGAGAAGAGTGTCAGTTGTGGGACTAATGCCCAGTTGGAATGCCTTAGACAATGGGTACAGGGCTTCCCTACACTGCATGAAACAGTATTCTGCCCCTTAGAAAGAGCCCATGGAAAATGAAATGTCGGGGCTACTGTCAAGCCCTAGTATTGGAACCCATATGCAACATGGCTGTTGTAAGAGTCAGTCATTTGCAAACCTATTGCTACTGCTGACTTTGAGGCCCTTACCTCATCATGGTACCGCTGGGTGACTTTTGAAAGTCAGCAAATGTGAGCTACTGGTGGTGTTCCTTTTACCAAGCTTTATTGCTAAAAAGGGTATCTGCCTCTCAGAAGAGTGCAGTCATGGCAGATAGTGACTGCTCAGAAGGGAGGTCAGCCGGTCAACTCCTTTATGGTCAGACCATTGGGGCCCAAATATCTGGGTACTAGTGAATGATCCAAAGACATAATGATAATGGACGAGAGGCTTGGCGAGCCTGAGAGGATGTTGGCCGATCTTATGGTAAGGATTTGGCATACAACTTTCCCAGTAAGCTGGTACTATGGAAAACCCACAAGTGTCATGAAAAGGAAGGAGTGGCATGGAGTGACCTCCGAGAACGTGACAAGGGTTTACCTTGGTGACTTGTTATAGTGGGAAAGGACTCGTACAGGCAGTGGTTGGAAGATCACATCTGCGATTTTATGTCTATGACATGGCTCAAGTATCTACAATAAGAACACTATAACACTATCAACCAGACCATTGGTGTTCTCAAAGCTGGCTGGTAGGCAAATAGTGGGCCCCACACTTTGTTATGGATCAGCAGGCAGAGGGAAAATACTCAGACATTATTTATATTCTCATCACAGAGTTTAGTGATAGCCAAGGCTGAGGACTGATACCATAATAAGATAATGTTATGTCATGTCTGTCGGCGATATATGATATATACAGCTCCAATGTCAGAGCAAGGGCTGCTATACTGGTGAGCCACATCACTGTTAGGGGAGGGGGTCCCGACTGCTCTCTTGTACCAGGCCGCCATAGGGGTGGCCATTCTGGGTCATAGTAATTCCCCGCCATTAGGGATGTGGCTCCCAGGGAGTGGATTGTGACCGGACCTTCATTGGGTGTAAGGCTTTGTCTTGTAAGGCTTTTTCAACCACTTTGTGTGGAAGGTATTTCCTCTGTCACTCCATCAGGGGATAATGTCAACCATGAATAACCCACAAGTGCAGTGGAAATTAAGTGGTACCACGGGATGATTGGTTGATCCCACCAGAGGTTCTCTCTGGTGACCAATCATAGGGTTGGACTCATACTGGCAGTGATTGACTCCATGTGCTGGAGGATTTCTGGAGAGATTCCCACTATTGTTGAAAGACCGGGTGATGAGCGACAACCCGCACTGGTTGTGCCCTGCAGAGGCACTAAGGGTGTGGATAGAACCCCAACCAAACGACACACTTGGTTTCTGAGGCCGAGGGTCTCAGAACCTCTGTGGTAGAGGGATCAAAGATGTGTGGATGTGCCAGGTTTGGGCTTAGGAACTGGGCAATGGTTGCATTAATCCTGGTATACTTGCAGTCAGAGGAGATGATTCTTCTTCCCTGCCTATTGGAAGGCCGCAGCACTGTACAGTTTAACTGCTAAGAGTGCTGCGACAAAATAGAAAAAACATGACAGAGAGGCCCACTGTAACTGTCTGTCAGCTGTTCATACCCAAAGCCTCCATTGGCTGCCGCACGCAAAAGTCACAAACCATCAAAATGGCGGTTGTGTCCCTAACTTACAATGAAAAAGGCGAAGTGTCAAAATTGCCATATGTTTACTTATAAGCATAGTTAGCTGCTGTTTCCGAACAATGTAATATACAGTTATCAAATTCATAACATAGGCATCGCCCTATATGACGAGGAAGCTTGCAAGATCAAGGTTGATCTGTGTATAGTTATAAACATAGCTGTCTGTAATTTATTAATCATGTATGACATAGTTGTCAAATTCATAACATGTTCATCACCCCAGATGAAGAGAAGGCTCGCAAGGTCAAGTTTTACCTATGTTTACTTATAAGCAGAGTTGGCTGTTGTTCCCGAACCATGTAAGATATAGTTGAATTATTCATAACATAAGCATCAACCCAGATGATGAGAAGTCTCACAAGGTCAAATTTAAACTTGGTCTAATTATAAGCAGTTGACAGTAATTTATGAACCATGTAAGATATAATTGTCAAATTCGTGAAATAAACATCATCCCTGGCAATGAGAAGGCTTGCAGTTCTCAGTTTGACCTTTGTGTACTTATAAGCATAGTTCACTGTAATTTCCAAAATGATTAATATATAGTTACCAACTTCATAACATATATATCGACCCAGACATCGAGAAGGCTCGCAATGTTAAGTATGCCCTATGTCTGCTTATAAGCATAATTAGCTGTCATTTCCAAACCATTGAAGATACATTTGTCGAATTCATAACATAGGTATCACCCCCGATGTTGGGATTGTTTGCGAGGTGAAGTATGTGAACTTAAAGGCATAGTTGGCTGTAACTTCCGAACCAGCAAAGAAATAGTTCCTAAATTCATGACATATGCATCACCCTCGATGGTGAGAAGGGTCGCAGATCAAGTATATCTACTTATAAGCACAGTTGACTGTACACAGTAGAAGGGGCTAGCATACACGAGGATTTCATTCACCTGGCATCTCGGCAGGTATTTGATGTCCCATGCACCAGTATTCCACTATAGCTTTCTCCTGACGAGATACCAAGTCTCATGCTCTATCATTTCAACTTTGTTGTCCCATTCCAACAGGGTTTACACCTCCCAAGATCCATTCACCAAACGTCCTCGTGTCTCGATGGGGATGAGTCTAAAACTCTCCACCTGTCTGAAATGGAGCGAATCATGCCAAGAGATACAAGGCTATAATCACACTGTACACATCAAGTACACCCTTAACATGTGACAACAATTCTCGAACTGGTCGACCGATCCTTTGCGAAGTGATACCTAGAGCAAAAACTGTAAGGACATACGAATACAACATACATCAGTCATTCAAGGGAGAGATTTCATTTATAATATTAGAAACTCATTACAAAACTAATTACCCAAGGCAATTAAGGAGGTATCGCAACACACAAACACACATACATTTAAACTCAGTATGTCTTCTGTTTTTATAAAATGCAGAAAAGATATTTACCTTAACTGGTGTAGCAGTGAAGATCTGTAGGCCGCGAGTGCTTCTCGTCTACGTGAACTCACTGGAAGCACAAAGTACAATTACATTCATGCCTTTCCATGCACAATATACATTAACGACCAAGAAAGCCACACACTAATTACACCACTACCCTTGAGAACATGTACATACACTGTATAGGAAATAATTAATGGGATCTGATGATGGTAGGAGACTGTGCATCACCCTTGGAAATAAGGTATCGCAGGTACAATTATCCATAGAGAGAGAGACCAGTAATTTCACAGGTAATGCACGACGACATGATAGTAGTCATTACGGGTTCGCTCAAAATGAAAATACAATCATTCGTTGGAAGGCCCCATCATTAAACGTCATGCAGGAAGTGCTCGAATGAAAACTAATGTACGACTTTAAGAAAGTTAAGTGTCACAGACTGCAGTCAGGACAGCCTGAGATTAGCAATGCGAACTAGCATGCTTTATCCATTATTACAGTCATACTCTGTCTCCGACTTGCACTCATATACCGAGCCTTTGCAATTAGAGATAGTCATACTCTCTCTTCATGACCCGGCCTGTGCTTGGACCTTCTATGGATGCACTTATATATTGTACCAAGCCTTCGTAATTACAGAGAGTAATTCTATGTCTTCAAAACCCTGCCTGTGCTGGTGTACTGGCCCTTTTTACAATTGCGGGCAGTAATTATCTGTCTTCATGTACCTGCCTTCGCTCAATTCTTACATCATATACCAAGTGTTTGCAATCATATACAGTCATACTCTCTCTTCAGGACACTGCGAACCGTCAATGCATGTTCGTAAAGACAGTTTCCATCCAGAAACCATGCAGCAAGCATTGCATGTTCAGGCCAGCTGTAATAACTGCGATGCTGTGTTTACTCATAGTGGTAACCAGTATAGTGCAGCAAGTCCCAAACTCAGGTCCCTACCTTTAGCTGCTTGCACTCTCCATCTGAGTTTCTTTGGCCGCTTGCTAGAGTGCAGAAAAGAAAATAGTTTTAAACAAAATTGCTGTGTTTATGTTTTATATAATTATGTTTCAAACACATAATGCAATGAACCAACAAAAAATAATATTCATAAATGACAATTCTCACCTCCACAAATATTTGCAGCCTACCAGCCAAAGGTAACAAGCAGGTCACACACACAGTAACAACCCCGATACATAAACTATTAGAACGTATTGATAAAAGCACTTCGATGTCGAGCATGGCAGGAAGCAGATCGTTACATTCACCTACAGAAGGAATCATTGGTTCAAGAGTAACACCACCGGTATCGTCAATAGCAAGAAGCCCTGACAAGCATTATGGTATCTATGTTACCAGTGTGGAAATACTTTAGTAACAGCTATAATGCACTGCGTCACTCATAGAGATAGCTTGCCTAAAGAATCTTTTCTTGCACAAAATCTATCTACAAACACCTACTTACAAATGAACGAAGAGATTCATGGCTGTCAATCTTGTTCTACAGTTACAGACATACCAGGAGCCGGTGTAAGACACAACAGGAGCGAGCAACAACAGCAGCAAAAGAAAAAAGCACCCTCAACAGATGAACGAAATGTAAAGCAGATGAGAGACCAACTTTGAAGGCTGGACTGGATAAGGTAACATATTTCAGGCCAGCTGTCATCTACTGAGATGTCAGACGAGTTACACAATCTATCAAGCAGTGTGAACAGTATATGAGTGAGCGTCATGTAAAAATGGATGTTCTTTCACCTGCGAGCTGTGCCAGTTGTATTGGCACAGCTTTAATTTTTTTGGATACTATTAATTTAATAAGTTCTTCATTACTTACTTCTTCATCAAAAATGATTGGTTTTATTAAAACGTGTTCCAATTATATTTATTTGATCTGTTTATGTTATTCAAAATGTAAAACATTGAGAATCTATGTCAATTATTTTACTGTTGCCCTGGTTTGTTAACTTGAAGATGCAAATTATATAATGTGAATTAAAAATATTTTTACTATGTGATATATGTCTATGTTGTGTTCAAAACTAAATTCTACTTAATAATTTAATGAGTATTTAGTATTTGCAAGAAGCGAATATAATTTAAAGTAACCTAATGAAATCATTTTAAGTTATCTCTGTTTTGTACATCTTTCTAAATATTGAATTATGTATCGATTAGTCACACCAGACTGGAGTTCTGAGCATGATCAATTTCATATATATTACTGCTCGCGAGGTTACTGTCTCCTTGTTGAACTTAACCATACAGCATGTAGTTGTTCTACGAATATTTATCTACGTCTGTATTTTTTGTTTCCATGGCTTAGTAATTTCACCCTCCAATAAGGGTAAGTTAAATTATTGGTGCTTTTTTTTGCAGTTCGTGTTATTTTTTTGTGTGTGTCAAGACACTTTTTTTTTATTTTATATATCTTGTAGTTGTGCACGTGTTAGAGTTTCGTTCTACGATTCAGTAGATTACAATTATTAGAGTATGACTGGAGGTCAACAAATATTTTGGCTGCAGTGTGTAAAAAAACTTGCTAATGAGTAAACAAATTATTGTTATTATTCTATTTAGCAGGATACGTTCAGATTCAGTATTTCCATGGTGTGATCATGAGAGATGATTTGCCATGAAAAGAAAACTTAAAGGAATATATTATTGTTAACTTAGATTCGAAAAGAAAGTAACACAATGGGTTTCAGTTTTTAAACATTGAAAACAATTTATTTACAATGACAGTTTTCAGGATTTATGACAACAATTTGAAATATGCAACTACTTACAAGGAACATAAATCAAGACATCTATGTTAGTGAACAATTACCAAACATGTATAATTGCAGACATGTATGTTTAAGGTTCCTGACTTTAAGTAGGATGTGTACATTGTAAAACCCATTAGTAAGAACATGTCGATTAAACTGATTGTAAGTGGTGACTCAACACAACCACATCCTCTATATTTCTCAGCTTTTAAATTAGACAGTCAAAAGGAAATAAGTTTAATATAATTTGTAACATTCAATGGTTTTCTGAATGTGGACACACATAAATAATCGTTCACATTAATTAGAGGCAATGAGAAAAATAAAATAATAGTACATGTTGATTCATATGACTCGAAGACATGGAAAACTTTTATAAAGTATAGTGGCCCTGAAAATGTTAATATCCTATTATGCCGTAACCAGAATACATTAACATCTCTAATTCACAGAAATGTAGATATTAATTTCACACAAAATGATTCAATTGTAAATATGTTAGGTTAAAATAAAGTCAATCGTGCAAATAAAATAAACAAATCGTCAAACCAAGTAAACATTCTAGCAGTTGATGTATTTCGCACAAATATTAATATCGTAGGCAGATCGTATTTGAACAGTAAACCAGCCTAGTACATCAGTTTACCTTCCAGTAATATTAATGGCAGTTTATCAAAGTAGTAAACTAATAAACCTTATGGATGAGAAAGTTACATTATGCTTACATCTGAAGAAATACAAATAGTACAAAAATATGTGCATTCTGTTTCCTTAAAATAAATTATGGGGGTTTGTTTATCATACACATTATGGTCCCATAAGGCATAAAGTTTTCAGGTCAGTTAAGACCAAGAAAACATCAAGAGAAAGAAATACAAAATGAAGACAAGTTCTCAGTTCAGTTAAGAACTCTGTGATATTAATACGTGGTAGCAAATTGTTTATAGAAGAATTAGGAAATTTGGTCAACTAGGATGGACGATGTACATAATGTAGAGCAACCCATCACCATTGAAGATGCAATCACCAACACCGAATACATGTTTATGAACCATTCTAAGTGGGATTGAACACTTTTTCCTCAGATAACGGCATTCCAATAGAGAACCTCGACATCTGTATTTTACCTTCGAAATTGGCTTTGCAGTTCAGAGGAAAATTCACAAAGACAGGTGATGTAACTAATCCACTAAGTATGGGAAAACTTAGAAATGGTATATTACAGTTGATAGGCAGAATCTCATACTTACTTAATGGAGATAAAATTGAACAAATGCTAGATGTAGGCATTGCCTCCAAAATAAAAAAAATACATATCTCTTGCAAAGTATATATTATGTTAATGCATACACCATATCTGGGTGGAACCACACCTTAATTAGAGACTGCAAAACAATCCTGGTGGGAAAAACAAAGTACTTATTTTGCTAAGCCTGGTACTTTGGTTCGCTGAAAATTATAGACTTGCTATAGTAAATTCCAAACAAGAGTTAGTTATTATGTTCAGTAATATGCACAGAAATGATATATGTGATACAGTGAATGAATAATAGGGTGTAACTTTCGTATTGAATAGTGCATAATGGTTGATGCTGTATTTATAAATTAACACTTGTGAACATATAAAGTTTCTTAAGTATATTAGGAAAGGCATGAATCTAGATATCATATTCAGATTGTGGAGTTTGGAGATGTTTCCTGCATTACCTCCTTCAGATAAAACCAAATGGAATATTAAAACTAGTTTCCTAAATGAAAAACCAAGAAATGTATTTATATACTTCGAAACAAACCATCAGAATATTTTAAGAGCAGACAGATCATTGTTCGATCATTGTAATATAAAACATAATGAAATATTTCTAAATAGTCAAGGCTACACATTCACAGATTTTAATACACATTTTGCAAATAGCAAATACCTTATATGTTACAATATTTACTAAAATTTTCATGAAACATTTTATGGACAAGATAGTTCACTGATCGTAGATACTGAATCATTTGAGAATAAAGCGCCGTTGTTTGTATCTGATGTTAGTGAGCAAAATTATACTGAAACCAATTATTTTATCGACTCGAGAATGTAATGTGCGCAAACACACCCATTCGACAAAATACCCATGCCAATACATTAATCATACATGACAGGATAGTTGCTATAATGTCCTAGATAAATTAGTTAAGGTGTTTATGTGAATCAGTAAACAACAAAACACCATCGAGTTAAGATGTTCTGTAACAGACATGGTTTCCAGGCTCCTTATAGGCCTATCATCAAGGAATTGGCATTTACCAATTTAAATAACATCTTCAGTTTCAAGCAGCTCTTTGACTGGAAATAACTAAGTGGGTAAAATAAGCAAACAAACACGTGGGTTATCAAAAATTACCATGGTCTAGTATGCGAAAGTGGGAGTGTGGAGTACGAAAATATACAGTATATATGCTCTGCTTTAAACATGAGGAAGTATATGTGTGTGGACATGAGACAAAACAAATTCTAGCAAGTGTGTGGAATGGAAAAATAATCAATATGCAGAAAGAGTATATGTATCCTACATTCAAAAAGTTATGTGAAAGGTTTGGATATAACACTCCAATCATGACCATAGGTGAAAATTAACCATTAATGTTTAAAAATGGTCGCTGGTTGCAGATCGGGGTGAGGAGGACTGAAGGTCAAAATATAAAAATAATAGCTCAATGGTTATTACAGAATGTTGGTGAGGTGGAGGGAAAAAAATTTTGAGGAATGGGCAATACTGTCGTATTAATAGAGATGTGATTCATGAAATTAATTCAGTACAACCTGCGATGGAGAGGTTTAACCTGTCGATTGTAATGCGGGGCTACAGAAAAGTCTGGTTCAGGGTAGATAACAATACGTCAATAAGGAATCAAACTCTGTGTCAGGGAAGAGCACTAGAGTTTTTCAACAATTAGTCCATCTTATACAAATGAAGAATGGTGGGTATGTAATGAGGTCAAGTATCTGGTCTTTAACCTGTGGCCAGATACCGATTTCCCACATAGTAGAGCTGGACTAGATAAGGGGAAGAAATAACAAAATATGCGAGCTATGAATAAATAAAGTAGAAGTTACGAAGAGAGTATTACACTAGTCCTATAATCTGGATGGAAAATGTGATATGTGCAGGCATTTAGTCTCTCCCTGTGGAATGTGGGATTACAGAGTTTTTCTAAGCAAACCATATGCTTGTAGATTTGGCTAATCTAAGATGACCAGCATCGCAAACCAGCTGCATCTAGTTTCGACTTATCTGAGATGGCCACCATCATGTATATAAACGGCAAGGGAATTAATTGGGATTCAATCTGTTGCATATACCCATCACAAACAAATTCGATCCTTCAGTCGACTACGAGCTAGTGTATGTGGGCTACAGGTAAGTATATTTTAAACAATATGCAGGAGCGCTGCAAGCTCAGGTATGCGACGATACCGAACATTGGTGACACACCTTCAATTCCTAACTAGGTTTCAGATTCAGGGAAGGTGTCGCTTGCGAATATTGCTTTCCAAATATTGTACAGTACCTGAGACCTGACAGCAGTTTACCCTGCATGATACATTATCTAATGGTAGCTAGTGATAGTAAAATGACAATGGAATAATACACAAATATATTTATCAATTAGCTACTCAATCGACCAGGGTGTGGGGTTACCATTCGCTGGAAGGATGAGTGGGACAGAGATATACACAACTTTAATTTTCAAGAGTGATGTGTTTTCTTCCCATCTGTGTAACACATACTCATGTGCCATCGCCTATACGATTCCAGAATGTTGTTTAGAGGAACTGTTTTTACTTTAAGGAAATGTAATTGTTTTCCTTTGTAAATGACTATATAAATAATTGTTTTGTGTAAAGTTTACAGATTTAAATGGAAGATAATGGAGTAAATTTTTTGTATCTGTATAAAGAAGTGTATATGTATTTAAAACGTAATTGTAAAATTACAAACTTGTAACAGTTTTTTTTAGGTGAAACTCTTTGGCTTATGTTTGGGATAACATTAGTGTCAGTTGCGAGTTGGATTTCAAAAAGTAAAGATGGTGTATTTTCATATTGCCAACACATACATAAGTGTTACACATTACAATTCTAGTCTTGATTATTGTTACTTGTCTATCAGGATTTTGAGAGTTCAGCAAGACATGCGATTCAATGTTCCATTTCAAAATTACCCATTTCCCGTTAGGGAATGAATAAAACTCATAATATAATACCTAGCCCACTCGTTACCTGTGAGTATGGCCGACATGTACACTCACTTCCAAGAAACATTCCTATATTAAGTGGAATCTATAATTTTGCATGCTTCTAACTGCAATATGTGAGTATTCAAACAGATGACAATACTAAACCTGGGCGTAAGAAATGCATGCATCCTGAAGCATGTATTGTAGAGGACGATGTCATGGAGAGGATGTAGATATAATTGTAAAGAAATGTTTACTGATTTTGCATACTATATGTACTGTGTATGTTCAAGTGTAATGACAAAATGTGCTTGTAACCAAAATGTTTAATGACAAAAAATGTTCAGGGATAAATATGTATGCCAAATTGTATGAAAAATGTCTTGTAATTTTAGTATCTAATATATAGGATGTGTCTAAATTCCCATTGCACATTGTAAGGGCTTCTAGTGGGGACTAAAATGGTAACGTTTTGCATAAGAACTTATGTGCGGAAACATACAATTTCCCCGCGACAAACAAAACACCACATCACATGTTGACCTCTCTCACATCTGCAACATACTGTACGTTGTTTTTCCTCTGGGTCCACCTACAAGAAGGGCTTGATGTGACGACCATCGTCATCTTACACAAACACGGTACCTATATACCATGTTCTGGTACACACGATCACCAATATTTGGATGTCGAAGATCCACCACAGCCATAACCTGTGCCAGCAGTTCTTCCTCTGATTCCACAGAGGTCTGATAAATCAAGCTCCTCATGTAGCCTCACAGGAAGTAGTCTAGCAGAGTCAAGTCGGGCGAACATGCCTGCAGGCCAAGAAATCGGGCACCCGTGACAGTATGTGGAAGACATTGCGAGTGCCAATGATTAGGGTAGTACGTGCGTCATTCGACGATCATGTGGTGTCCCGTGTCCGCGATACGTTTATTTATATGCCATTGACTTGATGTGAGATGCCAGGAGACAGGTCAATCAGTTGACGTTCGTATCTGCTGTAGTGCTTGTGTTCAATTTTCGATTATCCTACTTATGTAAAGCCGAACAGCAATTCTTTGCCAGTGTGTTGCTGTTGAAAATGGAAAACTACACGTCTAGGGAATACGCCGATATGATGTTATTTTACGGTGACGGCATTTTGTTTGTCGCGGGGAAACTGTATGTTTCCGCACATAAGTTCCTATGCGAAATGTAACCAACTTGGTCCCCACTAAGAGACCTTAAAAGTGTTATGGGAAATTAGACTCATCCTGTATAACTTGAAAATTAGTTCCATGTTTTATTGACTGGCGATTCCCTTCTCACATGCATGATGATACATAAAAGTTAAAATTATTCACACACAATAATCTACAATGACTAAGTTGAAAGTGATTCACTTTCGCTAAAAGTAATATCAAGTTCATTGTGATGAACACGTGTGACATATGCAAATTGGTTTATGGCATATACCTGGTAACACGAAATGAAAAAATGTGACATTTGCTTCCTGGAAATTTAATTGTGAAATAAACCTGGTAACAGGAAATAAAACAGCGTGACATTTACTTCGTGGAAAATGGGTTTGCTACCTTCTTTTTCAACATTACTAACTTAATGTTGCAATTGCTTTGTTACATTTCAAGAATGGGCTTGTAAGACAAAGATGTAGACACTGATTCCTTTTTCCAGAGATACCAGACATCTGTTTTGAACATTAGCAATGAGGCACCCAGGCCTTTCAAAATTTGCGCCTCCATTGCAATTAGGTTCTTTAAAAACATGGTCACTGAGAAAATGTTACAGAGAAGTTTTACTTTTGCAATAAAGCCACACCAGTCCTCCTTTTGTCCGATGTTGGCAAAATTTAAGAGGAAAACATCATTCCTCATCTCACCATCCATCTCAGTTTTTTTTTTCGCAAAAGGCAGTGGTTGGGAAATGAAACTGATATTGCAAATGGATATTCGCATTTCGCAGTACAGACCATTCACCATAGTTGTGTCTCAGGCAAACCTACCTAAGTTCATTGCCAATCGACATACCTGTATTAATATACAGTGCTCAGAAGACAAGTTCATCCTGTATGAAGTAGTAGCATCTTATTTCCTGCCAACACTCGTGTTTGCTGATACTCTTTGTATCCAGTACCTCAACGGGTTCTGAATACACAGGTATAGTCGAATCCTGTGGTGTTAAATGAAATCAGACATTTCGAGGAGCTCAATGATATTTCTATTAGAGTCTGCTCTGTGGTATACAAAGATGGGAATATTGTTGATAAATCAAATGATAATGCTAAGGGGAGGGCCTTGTCGTACCCGTCCACAGATCACCTGTGCGATGTGATCGCCATGAAACATGTTAGTCATTCATTCTAGTGGTAGTACAACCCACTTACATTTTGCAATGATTAAAAATTTTTCACAACTGATTAAAAAATTTTCACAACTTCTTAACAGTCATTGAGTCAACATCATGAGAAAAAATTTGTTTACAATCACTGTCTCCAATATTTTATAATTGAGGAGAAACCCACAAACCATACTGACTTATGCCAACAACACAATGCTGTGAGGTGTACTTTCCTGTATGAGAAAGGAAAGTACATTAGATTTAAAAATTTTCGCCAATCAGCAAAGAATGGGTTTTGTTCCATACTGTGATACTGAAGCATATCGAAAACACATTTTTAATTGCATACCACGCAATTACAGTAGCAGCTAACAAACATGTACCATATGATTGTAGCATTCTGCTCGTGTGTGATTGTGATTCCAGTTTAACACAGTACCACAAGTTTGTGTGTGAAGACTGTATATGCAAGATGGTTGACAAATTAGTTGAATTGACAATGTGGGTTGCACACATATACAGTGTAACTGTTCCAATGAAGACATTGACAATAGTCGAGAGAAGTAGGCTTATGGCTCAAACAAGTTGCCATATCTGTAATAAGCTGTTGGAAAATTTTTGAGATCAACGGTTATATTTTGATGAGCACAGTCAGAGGCCACACACTTAATAAATGCAATATTTTGATCAGACTTAAGGAAAACCAACTTGTAGCTGTATTTCATAATCTGCAGAATTATGACGCCCACTTCCCTATAAAACCATTGGTTTAAAGACACATCACACAACCAGCTGCAACCTTGGATATTAAAAATGCATGTAAAATCAATGTGAATAGAACCACCTTGGAAAATTATAATTGTATTACCAAACGTATCCCCTATAGGGTAAATTTTCAGTATGTGAAATTGTGCTTCATTGACTCTTTTAATTTCATGAGTGCATCTCCGGAAACATTGGCAGGAAACTTGTCTTCTGCCCAGTTGAGTATCACTTACTCACAGTTTCCAGACAACACACAGTTAGAGTTGGCTCACAAGAAGGGAATATTTACTCATAACTTTGTTATGTCTATGAATTGTCTGAATTGCAACTCACTCCTGCCCAAGGATACATTTCATGATAAAATGAAAGGTGACAGCATTAGTGATGCAGTTTAGGCTAGTGCCCTATCTGCACGGAATGGATTCCATTGTCAAAATTTGCTAGAGTACAAAATTCAATATTTACATGTGGACAAATGTTTGTTGGCAGATGTATTTGAATACTTCAGAAACATATGTAGACAATTGTGGGGACCCAAGTTTTTTCGTGGAATTGGATTTGTCTTTTCCAGATGAGTGTCACAATTCCATAGCTGATGTGCCTCTTGCCCCAGTGTCTGACATATATCCGAACAGCAAAACTGAGAAATTGCTTTCAAATCTCGCACTGTGGAAGAAATCGTTTATTCACAGGGAAACACTTAATCACTATTTGAAGTATGGAGCCAAACTCGACACTGTTCATCGCATTCTGTACTGTGACTAGGATGTGTGGATACCTCATTACATTACTTTCAATATCGAGAAAGGTTCTCATACTGCGAAAAATTTCGATACATGGTTATTTTAAGTTATTTAATAATTCAGTCTATGAAAATACCTGCAGAATGTCCACCGGGAAAGGGAAATCACGTCATATCGCGATATGACATGATTTACGGGGTGGCAGAAATAATTGGGCGACCTATATTCAAGGCGTGGCAAATCCTCGATGAAAATCTAGTCCTGATCGAAATGGAAAAGCTCTCTCTTATATTCAACAAGCCTTTATAAACTGGTGTTGGCATTCTAGACTTGTCAAAATTATTTTTGTATTACTTTCACTATAACTATATGACACAGAAATTTCCTCAGCAGGCTTTGCATCCCCTATATTGCGATACCGATAGCTCAACATATGAAATGTATTGTAATGATGTTTACATGACTATTTACGTTGATTCAATTGCATGTTTTGATACTTCTAACAATGCACCAGATAAACCAAAAAATTTCCCATTGGTGACAAAAAAGACATTTCCCGAAGTAATGAAGGATGACTGTGCTTGTCACATCATGCACTCCGTAGGCCTACAGCCTAAACTTATTCATACATTGTTTTGAATGAAGAGTGTGTGAGTAATGTGAAGGGGATAAAATCTAATGTGTTTCCAGTATTTCCAGGATGGGGATTACGTGAATTGCCTCAATCAAAATTCGCGGGTTGTGGGGACCCCATTTCACTTCCGTTCTCATGGTCATGAGATCTTTACCGAATGTGTAACAAAAGGGGCATTGTGGAGTAATGATGACAAATGGTTTGTAGGACCAGATAAAGTGACGACATTGCCATGGGGGCATTATAGGATACCAAAATTAATTTATCCCCTATTCACCAACATCCACCAAGCATTACACCTGCCAGTCAACCGCCTCTACCAGTGAACCAATACTACACCTACCAGTAAACAAACACCAGCTGCTTCAACCGATAGATACATCTACCATTGTCTGACATCCAAAACCAAATGCTTCAACAACCTATAGCACTAACTTAAACCGCTACCAACACCATCACATCTAGCATTTAATTGCCGCCGACATGTTACACCTTTGTCAGTGAACCGATACCAACACATGGTGTTTGGGTCTATCCATCATGCAACTTCGACATCTGCTGCGTGGGTCTATCCACCATCTAAACCATCACTCCAACATATGTAAACCACCAAAGAAACTTCAACGTTTGCTTCGAAATGTTCCACTATGAGACCAGTTGTTACTGGTTTGTCATTCACCAGTGAGGGGCGGTGATTCGCCATTCAACTTCGATTGTTAACCTTACTCCAACATAGAATAATCCTATATAAAAGAACAAGTATATGTATTTAACATGATTGCAGAAGTAGTGTATAAATATAGTGTACATATTATGGTTGATGGATGATACAGAGTTTATAAAATTTATTGCATGTCTTTTTCATTTATTTCTGCCTTGTCTTAATTTCAACAGATTGGGATACACAAATATAATTATTCAATAACTCGACCACAGAATTTTCCATATACATAGAGTGTTTGGAATAAATATATACTAAATAATAATATAAAATACAACTTTTTAATATAATATAAATGCTTTTAATATACATGCAATATGTAAACATGATTATGCCTGTATTACTATTGGTCTAACGAATGTATAACCCTTTGATATATCCGAACGGCCATCAGTCGAGGGCTGGGTGTCATAGGGTGCATACTTGGCAAGTGCATACTTGGTAATTGTGTAATGAGTTATTGCATAATGGGTATTTGCTAATAACTGTGTACTTACTAAATATTCAATACTTATCTCATTATACTAGTGTGTACTTGGAAAGTGTATACTTGTGCAAATATGCATTTGCGATTATGGTAGTGCGAGTGTGTACTAATATAATTACACAATGCAACAGCATACCCCCTCCTCGCATCAACCGACCAGCAGTCACCGAGTGCATTTGTTGCGATGCATCAGTCGACGGAGCGACATCGAAGAAATAATATTGAAGAAACAGCATACATGATTTCGTAAGTATATTCATTCCTTGTTTTTCCCAAGAAAATAACCACTCCTCCTCAGTTGTGAACTTGCAGTCGCCGAGGCAACACCGACGAGACAATATCTGTAATTAACCTCTATATGTAACTGCTTATTGCGCAATAACTGCAAATATATCCTGTATGGGAATCGAAAATGGTACTCTCAAAAATTTTAAAATCGAATTTTTTTTATATTACTTATCCTGTCCGTGAATCTAACACGGTAATATCAAAATGCCCCCAAGTGGGAATAGAACACAAAACAAAAATTTTCCAAAATACCAATATAAAAGGAATAATAAGTGTCCTGTCCAAGAATCGAACCTGGAACTCCAGAAACAACAATATTCCAAAATTGCACTCACTGGTAATCGAACCAGAAGTGCATGTGCAAAACTGCAACAGGAAGTTCATGTACAAAAATGCACTGTTCGAAAAGTAGGTAAAAAGTGCATTTAAAATGTAGGTAAAAATTGCATTCAAAAGTAGGGCAAAAGTACATTCAGAAGTAGGTCAAAAGTGCATTCAAAATTATGTCACGGTTTTAAAGGTCAAAGGTCAAATTGGCCTCGGAACCCCGTGCTAATTCTATTGAGACAAATCCGATATAAGGTATGTTATCGCGTATGGTTCAAAATGTAGAACACAAAATATATGCAACTGGTAAACAACTTAGCACCAAATGAGGAAGTAAAATATTTATGTACACATTTTCGACAGTATTTATAAGGCAGGCATTTTATGATTGAACGCCTCCCTTAAATACGTACATCCCATTACAGAGTATAACCATAGAATGCAAAAATTTGAAACTGCTTTGATAGATTTTATTTGACATCATAATTGTAAAAGGGAAAAACTATCTAATTGCAGATGATTGACCTATGCTACCGAAGAAAATACTAAAAATTCGTACATATAAAGCATAAAGACAAAACTATGCATTATATATTATTAGGCATACTGCAGACAGCCTATAGCAAGCCCTGTCAATTATAATAATCTATAACTCACATAAAATGGAATAAATCAAAACTGTGGTAAATGACTATGTCGCCATCAACTGATATGAATATTAAATTTATGTTATTATGGTGAGTTAACAAGAAGGACAAAAAATAAACAAAATTAGACACCTGCGAGTAATATGACTTGCCACATCATGTTATGTTACATGTTGTGTTTGTGTATTAACAAATAAACATTGATGTACTTTCACATTCACAAATGTAGAGACAATCCTTCACAACAAAAAAGCCGATCGCCTCTTTTACACATTTTTTTTCTTCCAAAAGCCAACTACGAGTTCTTCTGTCCCATCACTAGCAATCCAGATACACAACAAAACATCGAACTGAAGTAAGAACCATTTATACATCATCTACAGCATCACCCATCCGACATAGCATTTATTCAACTCGAATAAGCCAATGACACATTTATATAAAATATATATACATGCTCTCATGGACCCTGATAACATTCCGGCGTCGATACTTCACTTAGCATGCAGGTATGGCATTACATCAATTGGGGTAAAATACTATAAAATTCACACACCTTCTGGGGAACATCACCTCATAGTTGTCGCACAGCACTACCTATGGTAAAACAATATTGGCCCATCACGATGCATTACTAGAAGGCCGTCACTTTGAGGTACTAAAAACTATATAGAAAATAGAATAATTATACATCTGTCCTACACTGAATAAAGATGTCGAAGACTATGTAAAGTCTTGATATATTTGTCATCTGGCCAAATGCTTACATAAACCACCACAGGGATAGTTAAAGCCAATAGATCCGCCACCAATTTTTAACTATGTTATCCATTTATGCTAAAGGACCTCTTCCCCTTACTGCATCAGGTAACAGATAAGTTCTAGTACTGACAGAACATGTCACCAGATGCATCATGGCACTAGCAATATCGGCTATATATGTGCAGAAACGACACACCATTCTTTAAGGTTATGTTACTCCACTTTCGTTGCCCGAATACACATTATCTGACCGAGGGGCCTCCTTTAAAAATTAATTTTTTTCTAAATTACTAGAGGATCTTCTGATGTAGATTTTTACACCACCTCATAGAGTCCCCAAAAGAAAAGATTGGCAGAGGCGGTAAATACGAAAATAGGGGAACACTTTAACATCTGTGCAAGCTCCGATCGACGAAATTTGGATAATTATCTACCCTACATAAGTTTTTACTACAACCCTACTATTAACACATCTATGGGGATTCATTCCTTTTCACTTGGTGCACAGAGTAAATGTTACACAGCCCTCACACGTCGTGTTGTGCATATCTCCTACACGAACTCCAGATTAGTAACAAACATTACATTACGCACGACAAACAGTCAAGCAAACATGTTAAAAAATGTCAGTAGAAACAGTGCAAGTATTTAAACATTCAATACCATCTTACAATCTATCACGAAGGGCAATATATGCGGCTTTACAACATATGTCACAGAAGGGACCTTGAGTTTAAATTTAGGAAATCCTATCACATTCCACTACAAATCCCACAACAATGTCCCATTACCAAAACCTGCGAGTGAAATATGTGCCAGTTACAAAGATCTAGCATATGTAATACACCCAAATTAATAACACACACCATCGAAGACTTGCATGCTAATGCCGTTTCGGAATTCAGAAGCGAAGCTTGACTAAACACCCCGACAAAACGAGGTCTTCAATTCATTGGAGATTCATTCAACTGATGTTGCAATACCTGAACAAACACTTTGATCAACCAATCGCCAACGACAACACGCTCGTTATGAATATTGACCGGCTGATAACTTCTGTGAAAAAAAAATAGTGCAACGATAAAATATATTGAGACTGACATGTGTACAGCCACTTCACAAATTAACGATCGTCTTAATATGATGGCCTCCACAATTATTAATGTAAATGTTATATTAAAGACATTGAAAACTTCTCCTTTCCACAATCGATTTGTATGCTACAAAAAAAATAATTTTGTTCTATCTTTCAAATGCACTTTTGAGAAAGGAAAAAATCCTAACACACCTAGCACATTTTAAAAAACTAAATTTTCTCATCAATCTTGTACCCACAGATATCTTTCTCCGAGACATAAATAATGTAAGCGAGCAACTACAGAACACTTAAATGTTATTCGCAATTCCACCCAGCAATCCCGGCCCTTTTATCAATTTCCGTTCACTGAATGTAGCTTTGGCACTACACGCATTGTCACAAAAATTAAAATCCCACTTGTACAATAATGGGTTCATTGGTATATCTACAAAATTATCCTGACGGAATTCCAAGCTCGCTATAGATCTCGCTACCTACACACAAAATAAATTATTGTTGCAGTATATTTCTCTACTAATGCCCACAGCCGGACACACTGAGGGACTCTTTCATGTCATACATGAAAACACTACTATGCCTAAATTTTATTTCTCTTCACAACAATTGCCCAGTTATATGAAGACTGCTAGTTTGAGTGTTTTAATGATACACTTATGAAAATTACCCAAATTTGCTACAGCAATATTTAATTAGCAACGCACCACCCACAATTTTCATTCAATGAAGTAATGGAACACGGCAACAATTCCACCATGGCAGCCTAGGCACAACTGAAATATGTCTTCCGTGCAACTGCGAAATTCGAACAGTGAACCATACTCTCATTGCGCCAACAAATATCTGCGATGCACGTACACCCAACATCAGTAGGTAGTATTTGTGTTGTCATTCCGATTCGCTGTCTACAAACCCTATTCTTTCAAGCTGACAACTTCACCTACAAACAGACATACACTTATCCAAGATCATTGAGTTAGTATGAACAGATGACACACAAACCCCACTCTACCGTTTTTTAAAGATTTTAATAATTTCCCGAAAATCTCATTATTATATTATTATTATAAGTCATTATTGCCCTTAAGGACAGTGTTTAGAATCAAATTATTCATGATTATTCCGTTTTTACTTGTCTTCTTCCTTTTCTCTTCCAAAAACCTCTGCATTCGTTCACTGTGTTCCTGTTTCATTTGTTCTGTCCACTTTGTTCCTGTTTTCTTCTGTATTTTGAATTTCGTTTCAATAGTTTTGTTCCTGAATGTTCCCTTTTTTTTGTCATTTCCTTACTGATCCCTGCAAGATTTAGGACCTCTTCTATTTCATGGAACTAATTGGTTTTCCTGATTGAGACATTCACCACATCAAAGATCCTCTTTGTGAGTCTAGAGTTGTTTATTCTCTGTATATGTCCGTAGAATTCTAATCTGCGTCTTCTGGGCATGTCTGTGAGTCTATCTTTATTTTCATATAGTTCTTTGGTTGGTCTTTTCATCCACAATCCTTCTTTTTGTATTGTTCAAAAAAAAATTCTCAGGATTTTGCGTTCAATACTTAAATCTCATTATTAATATGTACAAATTTATTTTAATTTTTTTTATTATTTTGGGATGTATTGTTTTACTTCAATTAGGGATAATTGATATTAGAGAGATAATAATTTTGGTGGATTAAATTTATTTCAATTTTATTCAGAGCTATCCCATGTTCATATGTTCCAGCCCTAACCTTTACACAAGTTACGTTTCTCTCAACTTTGCAAATGCCATATAGGCAGCAGCATGGCCCAGGTAAATTTTCTTACCTCTTGTCAACTGACATGTAGCAATATTTTTTTCTAGCTCATCATTCAGTGATGCCACGACTGTACTTTGTCTCATCACGTGTTGGTCGTTTTCCCCTGGCGTCATCTGTTTTTACCCATGTTGCTACCCGAAAAACGGCTCCGAGCGCTATTTGTGAATGCCAGAGCCATCTAGTGGTGGTTTCTGAAGCGAAGACGTCACTTTTGAGCGCAGTTGCATCCGTTTCCAAGGACTTTCTACTATCAGCCAGTCGCCTGACTAGATGGTAGCCGCGTGATGTGTTTGTGACACCGGCATTTGTGTACATGATGTAGTCTCTTTGGAAGTATTAATTCGAACTTTTGTTATGAAGTTTAGCAAACCAGAGCAACGTAGTTTTGGTTCAGCAACATGCTATTACATTAGTGGTTTTCATCGCCTCTGTTATGGGCTAGTGTTACTACATGTGAATTATTCCCTTCCATGTGTTTTACATTAAGAGCTTAGTAATTTTCTTTTGGGACCATTTCAGAATTCTCAGTTTCGCAGTTTACCAGGCTCGCAGTTTCGCAGTTCTGCAGGCACGCAGTTTCCTAGTTTCGTAGCTTCATAGCATGGAGCTAGCTGCTTCTGAATTTTTCCTTTGACTGCTTTTCACCGCCTCATAATGAGCATGGCGGCATTTTGCTTTCTGTTTCCTAGCCTCCTTTTACTTCTCAGTGTTTCACCATGATTGGTTCAACACCTTTTATTTTGAACTTTAATTTGTTTCAAATTTTGTAAATAGAAGAATTTCAGTTTCTTTTAACCTTGCAAGTTTCCTATTGGCGACCATTTACGGCATAGACTTTAATTTATCTTCTGTTTTTTATCTTTACTAAGAATTTTTAACTGGTGTAAACACATGTTAAGAACTTATTGATTGGGGGCTCCTCCTTTAAGTACTTTCAAGCTTTGTTAACTATTGATTTTCAAAATCCATATATAATTGATTATGCCAGTTATATTTTGTAAACGCTATATTTCATATTGAATATGTAATACAAATACACGCGACGCGTCCCTAATTATTTTTATCTATACCTCTGGAAGATAAACTATATGTTATTTGATTTATATTATAAGCTTCCTACTGAAGGTATTTAATTTAGTTTGCCACTTTTACACAGCACGAAAATAATGTATTTTGCAGAAGCTGATTTTGTAACTAGGAAATAGTGACAATAAAAAAGTGGTACCAAAATCAACCCAGAAATGCCTTACGACTTCTTATATGGTATTACACTACACAACCTACCAATTTTCTCCTTGCTGTTTTACGATGGTTGTTTTATTTAGATACAGCCATTTTAGATGTCTCGTTTCGCGCATCTTTTTTTACATATGTAAGGATAATACAAACCACAGCGGCTCTCCGCCATTTGTAGGCCTAAACACCTTTCACCTAAAGCAACTACTACACACACTGGTGTGAATGTCTTTTTCTACACTTTTAAATGTATTCTCGCCATAATCCATATCCACAGCGCATATCTACATAATGCAGCAAAGTCTACGGTGCAGAGATGAACGAGTCGCCAGAAGCCATACTCCACATGGCATCACAATTATAAACGACCTTCGCATACCGTCACTAAACCAGATTGTGCATGGAGCTATTTAAAATGGTTTTTACTTCCAGCCATACATATGCCTTTATTACCGGCCGCCACGCTTGTCCAGTGTACAATGTACATGTTAAAATCGCGGTTACTTCTCCCTTGCAGCTGTGTGTGTGGAAACGAATTCTGACAACATTACATTTGCATCACAAAATGGAGCCGTGATGGTAAAGACTACCAAACTCAACATTAGCAGTTTTCAATACCAACTTTCCCTGGGCGCCCACCAAACGTCAACCATACAGACACGACTTCTTATTTTCATTAAAAAAAAAGCACATGCCTGCCTGTTTTCTTTATAAGTACAAGAGCACTAAGTGACATTCCCTATACGTGCACGACCCATCCATTTACCTCCTCTGTTAACATCTTTAAATCCAACACAAAATTATATTATGCAAACTACCGGCCAAAAAATTTCATAAATGTGTGTTCAGTTATTAATCTTCTTTAAAAATATCTCTGTCAGCTCATTTTACGTACAAAATTCCCTTCCCTATATGCGAAGAGATGCATCTCAGTTTTTCAATAAAAATATGGAAACGAACAAAGACCAGTGGGATGTAGCAAATATGACTTTATATATATATATATATATATATATATATATATATATATATATAATTATACGAATGTATTACAAGTCCCAGAACGCGCGCATTAGAACTACACCACGTGAATTGTGAGCGAAATTGGAAACAAAAATTGTAGTGACAAAATGTCGTACGATGAAATTTTTCGCATACAATTTGGCTACACGGAACGAAGTTATTCCCCTTATTTGTACAATGACCAACACGTTATGCAATTTAAACGTTGAATAAATATTAAGACTAGGCGGTATTTGACCCCACGTTCATACTATGATGTCTAGGCTCTGGTAATACGATAAGAGTGGAAGCGCAAAAGGGGACTAACTCTGTGCTGTGTTGCCACATTGAGAACGAAATATGTCATCTTAGAACATTTTGCCACAAAATTTACGTCTCCGTTTTCGCTCAGGATTCGCGTGGTATGGTTCATATGCGCGTTTTCTGCGACAGGCTCTGTATATATATATATATATATATATATATATATATATATATATATATATATATATATATATATATATATATATATATATATATATATATATATATATATATATACAATCATATCAGTTCAGGGGCACCTGTATTTTGTGTATTGTTATGTCAAGTTTATTCGTGGTAAACGGAGCACATTTGTATGAATTCTTCCGCCATATGCAATGTTAACGTTTACGATAGCCTGTTCACTTTATTCGTCCATCGGTCAGCTGAACCTCCGAAATTATTAGACTAGTAAGTATTTTACAAATTTGCTTATTTTTACACTTATATGTATTAAAACAGTAAGTTACTGGTCACGAATGAGCCCAATTTCATGTACATCGGTATAAATACATTTCAATGAAGTACTTAAAAGCTTAAATGGTTGGTATGCGTTAACGTCTTCTAGATAGCAATATCATTAGAGATGAAACAAGAAACATGCGAAACAGTACCAAGACAATTAAAATACACAAGTGATTTACCGGGGATTCGAATCCAAGAAAACTCGTAAAATTAAGCTAACCTGCAATCAACTACATTTTGGAGGTAGGGTTCGGTGCATCGAAAGCGTGAGTGAAAACATTTGACGGCTCTTATCACCATGGTTTTGTGAGCCTGTCAGGGTTATTGAGGTGAGCAAAGAGCGGCACCGGAATGAGGGGGCAGGGGAAAAGAGAGATCTCTGAGAAAACCCACCGGCAAGATTCCTACTTGCTAAAATCTGGGAGTGACCAGGCCGGGGATTGAACCTGGTTCTCAATGGTGGGAGGCAAGCAGACTAACCGCTCAACCACCGTGCCCCCCTCGGAGCATAAAGTTCGGATGTAAGCAGTCTAATGTTTGAAATAACAGTGTTCACTAAACTGAAATAATTATACTACCAACATTTTGAATATAGGTGTATTGAGTCGCTAAAAACAAATAGGTTTAGGTACATGGCCTACCATAATGCTACGTGTGGAAAATTTAGTAGAAATCGGTTGATTGAAACCCGAGATAAGTCATAGAAAGTTTAATTTCTTAAACTGTGATATCTTACAAAACTGTCTAAATTGTTTTTCTTTTTTATATCTGTTGAATAGGTACTGTAAATTACAAAGTTTAGTTGAATTTATTTAAATTGTTAAATATATATTACATATATTTATAAATATTTATATGGCCGCCATTTTAATATTCGGGGTCTAGCCTAATTTAGGTAATTTATTTTACATGTTCTTCTCTTAGTTTATCAAAATTTTGTGGAAAGTAGTTGAATTTATCCAGAAATATGGCAAAATTATAATTGTACTCACCCTTGCAGCACTTTGCAAAAATCCGGCAAAAGAGGATCTCTGTATGCATAAATGATGCTTCTATTTAATATTGTTTGCATACAGAATTTGGTTGTATTTTGTTGAAACATTTCACAGACATTAGAAATTAATATAAATTATTATTACATGCGCCATTAAAATATGCCTGCCGCACATATGAAATCTTAATTTACATGCCCTTCTCTAGCAATACTTGCATGAAATTTTGATATAAATCGGTCGATTAATTCCCGAGAAATACCATGAAACATCCATTGTTAGTAGACGATCTTCAAAAATGGACGACAAAAAGTTTATTATTATCACATTCCATGAGTGTCATAGGTGCAATATACAAAGTTAAATTTATATGTGTTCATAGTTTCGTAGATGTAGCGCACCGAGTTAAAATGTTTGTTTAGACGCCATTCAGAAAATAAGAGACTTATACACCTAAAACATATATTTTAATATGGCCTATCACAGAAAAATTCCTTCGCCAAATTTGAAAGAAATCGATTGCTTTTTTCCCCGAGATATGGCACAAATACTATATTATTAATTTAGGGCTTTCTTATAAAATGGCGGAGAAATGAGGCTTTGCATATAGAGTTTTGATATGACTGATACTGTCAGCATACAAAGTAAAGTTGAAATTTGTTTTGCAGTTTCACTGATAAAAATTTCGAGCCAAAAATGTTTATATGGTCGCTATTTCGAAATGTGTGTCTGACACACTCAAAGTTTATTATTATTACAAAATGGCCGACAAATGAATTTTGAGTGGACATATTTGTTGGTTTTAATATGCATAGTTAGCAATAAAAAGTTTAATTGGAATTAATTACACTTTTTCGACGAATTGACATATAAAACTAAAATAGCTATATGGCCACCATTTTGAAAATAAGTGTCTACCTAAAACACGCCAGTTAACATCGCCTACTGCAGTACTTTCTGTTTGTCATATTTGATAGGAATCTGGTATTTGTTTCCCGAGGTACAACAAAAGAATTTTATTTATTCGTGTATAACTATTTTAGAAAATAGAGAATAAAATGGGGCTTCATGCAGACATATTAATGTTTGCACTTCCCGCATATTAATTAATTTGGAATTGATTAAATTGTTTCAATGTTTTAGCATACGATGCTAAAATAGCTACAAGGCTGCCATTTTGAAAATAATTGTCGGTGCATGTTCCGTATCGCGTATCCAGTACTACTTTGGCAAGTCAGTGCACGGGCTGTAGCGTGACGTTTTCGGAAGAAGCCAAGAGAAGATGGTGAATTATTTTGCCAATCACTCTATCCTGGCTCCGACAATAGACTGTCAAAAGTGTGGTCGCGGTCCTGCCAAGCTGGTGTCGGACAAATGCGTGTTGTACTTGTGCAGAAGACGCAATTCAGACGGAATCACGTGCAATCATAAATTGTTGGCTAGGACAGGCACTTTTCTCCATTAATCCAATCTGTCGCTGGAAAAAATTCTCAAGTTATTTTGCTATAGTGATTGTTGCGGAACCCACACCAACGTGCAATCATGGAAGAGATTCGATGCTCTGACAAGAGCGTTGTCGAGTGGTCGATTTTCTGCAGAGAAGTGTGCATCAACTGGCGATAATCTCATCTACAGCGCATTGGTGGGCCCGGTACCATAATGGAAATTGACAAATCGAAGCTGGGAAAGAGGAAAAACCGCAAGGGCCGTAAAGTTGAAGGACAGTGGGTTTTCTGCGGGGTTCAGTGCCATGATACATCGAAATTCTTCTTGATGCCAGTTAACAGAAGAAACGCCAGCACACTTACCAAGGTCATAAGAGAATGGGTGAGACTGCGTACCACCGTCATTTCCGATTGCTGGCGTGGTTACAAGTCACTCGATGCCTATGGTTACTGTCATTTGCAAGAAAATCACACACGAAAAGGAATTCGTCTGCAGGAAAAGAGCGGAGTCGTATATCATCGCTACATCGATCGACTGGCCGGCGAAGAGATGTCCGTACATACCCAAACCATCGAGAGGAACTGGTGCTCCGTCAAACTCAACATGCCGTGTTTAGGAAGACAAAGCAGTTTTGGGAAGGATATCTCGCCAAGTACATCTGGAAAAGGAACCATCCCTACCTAGAGCGGCTGTACTCGTTCCTAATGTATGCTGCCCCCATGTACATCCTACCCAAAATAACCCAGCAAAATTCATGGTTTTTTTTTCGACCAAAGTGTTTGTTGTAATTTTTCAGCAGATGACCGGACGAACGAGGTGTAAATGTGTCTAATTTGATTTTTGTTTCAGTGTACTGACTACTAACAAATTCATTATTTTTTTGGCTTGACCAAATATTTATTTCCAATAGTATTTTTCTGCGGGTGAACTGTGTATGTGTGTAATTTGATTTTTCTTGCAATATATTATTCTTATAAAACTTTTTTTGCCAAATAGAATTTTTAATAGTTACGGATTACGGTGCTCCCTTTCAAATTCAACTGACTTCTCTTCCATTACGGCTTGACCAAATGTTTTGTGTGTGGGTTTATAGTGAACCTCATAAAAATTTATTTTTAAAAGTTACGGATTACGGTACCTCCTTTCAAATTCAACTAAGTTCTTTTCCATTTTGGATTGACCAAATGTAAAATGTTTTACGTGCTCGTCCCCATAAAATATAATGTTTAAAAGTTACGGATTATGTTCCACTTTTCAAATTCAACCACGATGTTCATTTTCGCTTGACCAAATATAAGTGAAAAAAATAAAAGAACTTAATATTGACATATATATTCCGTTACATATTTTATAATATTTACGAGACAATGTGTTCTGTTCGGAATCACTCACTGTGGTGGAGGGGTTTTGTGGGTCGTTAGTTTTTTCATGAGTAAGGTAGCTAGTTTATTCATCTTCTGTAGATAGTTTGTTGCAGTCCGAAGCTTCCAGTTATTTGTTTGTTGGTAAAATGTGTAACGTAATTCTGGTTTTGTATACAACTAATTGCTGTTTCTCGAAAAAAAAAATTCGTACTCTGCTTCTCCATGTCAACCGCGATGAAATCGAATGCCTGCGTTTTTTTCTTTCAATGTGAAATATTTACTCATAGTGCCAAATACACAGTTGTTGAGTGTACGAATGAAAACTAAAATATTGTCGATAAAATATCCTAAGTAGATGTTATATATGTAGCATTTCAGACGTCACATTCATTTTTTTTCAAAACACTGTTCTAAATCACTCACCTCTGACAGAAGTAGACGTTTTTGTTCGTACGTAGGGGTTCTACGACCGTCAGTTTTCTCACAAAGAAGGTCGTCCGTATCTTCACCTTCTGTAGGATATTCGTTGCAATCCGTTTCTTCAACTTTGGTTGGTTCGTTGCGTGAAGGATTTCTGTGTTCGAAATTGTGTAGTTGATTATTATCGTTTCTTGTAATAAAAACCGTCGGAAAAATATTTCGTAGTCTGCTTGTCCACGTCAAAACGTCGTGCCTATTAGTTTTTTAGAGTAAAACCTGCGAGATCGATTGCCCAATTTTTTAGCCATTTTACTAGAACACCGTTGTTTTCGAGTGTACGGGCTAATATTGAAGCAATAGTGACCGAAGTTGAGTTTATATACAAATATGGTTGTGTCAAAAAAGGAGCACGAAAGTATCAGACTTGAGAAATGAAAGGGGAAAAGTAGGGCGGCCTTTTTTTTTTTAAGTAAAAACGAAAGTAACATTTCACTTTTGAAGTGAAAACGAAGGTAGCCTTAGCCTTCTCTTTTGAAGTTAAACGAAAATCTTACCATTTTTGAAAGTGACTATTCACTATTGAAGTAAAAATGAAATTGGCGTTCGGTTTTTAAGTATAAAGGTGACCTAGATATTTTATAGTTTTTTTTTAAAGTGGCATTTCACTTTTGAAGTAAAAACGAAGGTGACCTAGATAATTTATCATTTTTGAAAGTGACCTTTCACTTTTGATGTAAAAATGAAGGTAGCCTTCGCTTTTGAAGTAAAAACGACGATCTTGCCATTTTTTTAAGTGGCCTTCGTTTTTGAAGTAAAAACGACGATCTTGCCATTTTTTAAAGTGAACTTTTGCTTTTAAAATAAAACGAATGTGACCTATTTATTTTATAATTTTTGATAGTGGCCTTCGTTTTTGAAGTAAAAATGAAGATCAAAATTAAAGCGGCAAAGTGATGTAGTATAAATAAGGAAGCGTCGCATATGTAATCACATTATAGGACTTGTAACTGAACAAGCATCATATACTTCAGTGTGCATGGATTCTATGATAACGAGTTTTTTGTAGTGAAAGAGTTTTCAATAAGTTATTTGGATGGTAAAACGGAAACTCGAACGTTCCTTCCTCCCTATTCGTAGGACTTTTTAAGTGAGAAAGATAACTATACAAATAGTTGGGTGACAAAAAATGTGCATTGTTTATTGTGGGAGGAAGGAAAGATTCCTTATTCGGATTTAAAATCAGATAATTATGAACTGATTGGCAGATACAGCTGGGAAACTGTACACGTTGGAGGACCTTCAGAAAAAATATCATTGTAAATTAATTACTTGATAAAAGAGAAAGCAAATTGTAGACATTCAGATAGACTACATGTGCTCGGCTTTTAATGTCCTCACAAAATTGTACTCCAATCGGCAACATACACGCTTCACTTGCGCATTAGGCAAAACGTGTACTGTATGCAATGTTAAATTGCTAGAAATTTTGTTTAGGAAAATTTTCTCTTTACATTAAAATTTAACTCTTTCGCGACATTTACTCAGTTAACTTCCATATTGCCTGATACAACTGTTGGCAAACACCAGCTCGCAATTTGCAGGTATATTACATTTTTGTTTTTCGCACTATAATTGCACTATGAAACTTATCGGTAATTTTATGGTACTTTATATTTTTCAGAAATAAACACACAAGTATATAGTTCATAATATGAACTTATTATTGAGTCAAAAGTAATATACAAATTTTAATAAATATCAAAAGTCAGGCATGAGCTCTTTGTAGCGAAACCGAAATGTTTTATTTATCACAAATAATCACATAAATTTCTTTTTTACGATAGTCCAATAAACACAGAGTTATAAGCGCTAAACACAGTTTATACATTCTTTCTACTTAGTCTTTTTTTTTTAGCACATGCCGAATTTATAGGACATGTCAGCGTTTATGGTCTATAACATGGTACTTTTATCACAGGCCCTTCATGTTCCCGTTCTGACGAATGTCTAGACGGGTCGAGAGAGCTTTGTAATATCCGTGATTTTGCTTCTGTGGCGTTGTTCATCTGGGACACTGGTGTAGGATCTCGTGGTGCCGATCTCAACACGCCGTTCCCAATTACCTGATAACTGGGAACGTAGTAGGTCCCGGTGTGCACATTCCAGGGGCATAGTTCATCTGATGCCCTGATATAGAAACTTGTGGTGCTGCACTCGGTGTGCAGTGCTCAAATATACCATATTGTCTAGGATTTAAGTTAGGTGCCAGTGTGCAATTTTCGATAATATAATGTCTGTAATCGAAATTAGGTCCCGGTGAGCAGTTTCCGATACTGCGATGAGTCCCTGTTGTTAGTCCTTGTGGTACAATAATGTGATGTCCTGGACTTTGTAGTGCCTCCATATAGTTAATTCCCCGTTCTTACCTGTAATCGATATTTGGTTCCGGTGCGTAGATTCTTGTGAAAGACCCTGGCATACAATTGCTATTTGGTTCCAGAACGTATGTTCTTGTAAAGGACTCTGGCGTATAATTAATATTTCGTTTCTGTGTGCAGCACTCTGGCGTACACGGGAAGCGGCATGCCGACCAAGGCTCCTCGCAATGCATCGGTTACCTGAGACCCTCGGTATTTGGCCCAAATGTCGATGGTTCCAGTATCGACTTACCGTTTTGCGCCGGCACGCTGTTCGAGCACGGAATGCTGTCTGGCTCCGGCATCGAACCTGATGCTGATATGCTCCAGAATGCTGTGCGGCACTGGCATCGAACCCGGTGCAGACCTGCTGCTCGGCTCTGTAATGTTTTGCTTTGCTCCGTATCTTTATTGTCTCTCTAACGACACCAGATAGGAGTAGATTTATGTGGTGCAACTGTTACGGACGATAGTCTATATACAATATACCCCTCCCCCTTTTCATCGCTGTGTTTCCCGCATTCCCTGGTTGACCTCGTTGTTACCTTTTATGCTGTCACAACTCGACGTGCGCAGCTGCAACGTGACAAACATTTTCCTATTAACACATACAAATTAAAACCTTGTTGTACAATCATGCAAAAACGCCGACAACGCCCGAGGTTTCTGAGAGAGTATAAATAGTGAGAAATCTTACAAACAAGACACAGTATCGACAGGAAGGTAGCATAGCTTGCAACCGTCCAGGAAGTAATCAATAGCTAGCGAATCTACGAGTTGATAGTGTATTTTATCTCAATCTAAAAGTAGATACTTTGCATTTAACCATGCTTTACAACACGCTAGGATTTCGTGCCAACGACGCTGATGTTGTGAAGACATTATCTGTCAAATGTACGAATGGGAAATTGAAAACGTTAAGATTTCTTCCTCCCTTTTCGTGGAATGACTTGGAATTTAAAGATAAATATAACAATATTCGGATTAACAAAAACGTTTTAATTCGTATTTATCCGCGGGATTATGTTTTCGTTTGGAGGGCGAACCAAAAACGGTGGTTAGAGCGGTATGTCGATGATATTATTACTATTATCGACATGGAAGAAATGTCCGGTTGACCATTCTACGATATTTTACAGCTAATCTACCGGACAGACTTATGTAATTGGGTGGCTTTGTTCAGAGAGTAGCGTGGAACGCATGCATAAGTGGTATGTAGATAATGTATCATAAGAGTGTTTGAATACTTGTGTATAGTGCACTGAAACATTGATATAGTACATTATTTATATGCTGGTGTAAAAATGTATTCATGTCGTAAAGCTGGATGTAAATTGTACGTAAATAAAATGACGTTATTTACGTATCATTTATGTTAAATATGTACGAAAACGAGCTAGTTGGACCGAAGCGAACCTTTCTCAGTTCCAGGTACGATTTTTATTGAGATTTTCCTGCGAATTTGTAACTGTTCAAACTAAAAGGGTTACCTGCAACTGGCTACGGAGGATATCCTGCAATCACTAATACGTATTTTCAGCATATATATATATATATATATATATATATATATATATATATATTTCAGTTTCAGATGATGACCATTTATTCAAACAAAAACCGTAAAATATTATTACAGTATTTTTTTCCAGATGACAGCAGTCAAAATGTTATGTGTGCAAGAATGTGTATTTATTTATACAGTTATATTATTGTATTTCTACTTATATAAACTGTTGTTGCAACAGTGTATTATGTAATCCTGGATACGCGATACGGAACAATTACCTAATTGTCTTACATACTTGAACCATATGTGTACATATCCACTGCTGCAGTACTACTTGTGTGCAAAATCTGGTAGAAAACTGTCAATTGTTTCCCGGGATATTACACAAACCGTGATTAATTCATGTGGCACTATCTTACAAAATGGCTGACGAAAAAGGTTGTGTTTCACTTGTATGATGCTTCTAATAGATGCTGTCAGTGTACAAAGTTGGTTGAACTTAATCAAATATTAAGCTTGTTATACCAAATAAACCTAAAATATTTGTACGCCCACCATTTTTAAATTAGAACACAATAAAATTTAATTACACACATATGGATATATATCTTTTTTTTGTATGTCCACCATTTTTAAATAAGAACCCAATAAATTTTAACTACACACACACCCCATATGTACATATATATATATATATATATATATATATATATATATATATATATATATATATATGTTGGAAGACAACACTACATGACAAAATGGAGCCAAATTTGGCGACAATTGGTTGAGTAGTTTTCGCGTTATAACATAACAGCTCCATATTGTCATGTAGTGCTGTCTTCCAAAATGGTGGACTAACAACACTATTCACATCATATTGCAATATTTGCACCTTGTGCTGTCTCCATACAAAATTCGGTTTAAATCGGTAAAATGGTTTCCGAGATATCACAATCACCCTTAATATTAAAACTGCCGTCATATTGAGAGTAAGTGACCGGCGTGGTCTAAAACTATAAAAATCAGGTGTCCTTAGTAATAACTATATTTGTAGCGAGGTTGGTTATATTAGGATAATGTGTTCAGAAATCGAAGGGGGCACACACATGCACAGACCCACACACAAGCACAGAGGCATACATACACACAGGCACAGACAGGAAAGTGGTCTTTTATGGCTTTCTTTCCTTCGGAAAGTGTACTAAAAAACTTGTAAGAATAAAAGAAATATTTGCAGCATTCACAAGTGTTTGCCTAACACTATTAATTTAACGTTGAGATGTTGAACTAGATTCGCCTTCGTCATTACCAACGTTATTGGACGCATGCAAGTCGGTGTGCCTGCTAAAACATATGCAGGTATGGGCTGTGACATTTTCATAGTGCTCATTTTACTGTGTACAGTTGGTACAGCATGTACTTACATAAACCTAGATCTAACAAACACTTTTCTGTCTAAATGAAGAATTGGATGTATTTTTATTAGTGTTCTTTTTTTGTAAAATAATAGATGCATCATATCAGTACACAACAATAGTGGAAAGTATCCAATTTATCCTACTAACAAAAAATATTTGGATCACTTATGTAGGTTATGGGATATGGGTTAGCAAAACTGAAACCTTACACATATAAACCACTATTATTAAAATAATGGCAATTCATGCTTGGATAAGTAATATGGACTCCAAAAGTGGAACCTCGCGTAAAATTCATCAATAGGTGTGTGTTACACATTATGACTGAACATGAAATAAAATAAGACAGTAATACGACATTTCACGTAACACATTGCATCAGAATGCATAAAATAATACTAATAACAAAATAAAGGCAACTTATATGTCCACTAAGCACAATTACATAATCGTATCTTATGAGTATTATTGTAAACATTAATAGTAGTTAGTTATCTGATCGTGTCTTTACAAGTTTCTTTTAATAGAACAGTTGTAGGGAAATGCCGATTGAAGGCCAAGGGTGTGTGGTGTGAGTAGTAGAATTATGTATTAGTTGTGGCAAGTGCTGAGGGATCGAGGATCCAACATGGTGGCACCGCCGCCATCTTGTTTCCGCCATATCGGCAGCCAGTATTCCATTTTCCTGCTCTATCATTCCTCCTGGATTTTTCCTGTTCTATCATTCCACCTTGATTTTTCATGTTCTATCATACCATTTTGTTTTTTCGTGTTCTATCATTCCGTGTGTTTTCTCCAGTGCTCCCATTTTCTTCTATTTTTCATTCTCTCTTTCTTTCCTATCTTGTTTTCTCTCTTGTCGCATTCTTCGCCCCTAATGTCTACCTAGTTCAGTGGCCGCCCAGCAAGGGGGCTCTAGTGTGTCCGCCGCCATCTTGGGTTCCTCCATCGCCCTGCCAGGGTGTGCTGGTGTGTGCCAGCCAACATCTTTGGTTACTTTGTTCCCTGCCAGGAATGTTGGTGTGTCCACCACCTTGTTTGCAGCATAGTTCGTTCGTTTATCGCCTGCCAGGGAGCACTTGTGTGTCTGCTGCCACCATATTGTTTTCTTCATCGCCTGCTATGAGGTACTGGTGTCACACCGCCATTTTTTCAATAGTTATTAATTTTTCACAATTCAAAGAATTACTGCTTTGGAAGGGAGCGGGATCGAACAACCAGACCTGGTGGTCGCCGGTCCAACGCCTTAGACCACTTGGCTATCGGGGCATGCGTTCAAGTAAGGTGTTTAAAAGAAGTTTCAGTTACTGAAGTAAAGTCTGCTAATAGTCTGCTTGCCATTGCTTTTGCCATTGATATTGAGTTTACTTGAGTCAAATTAGTTAACAGAATGGAAGATTCGCATATAGGACGCAGAACCTCAGCTCTCTGTCTGTATGTTCCAGATGTGATGTTGTTACGTGTTAAGCTCTCAAAAACTTTGAAAATGGTAATATTGTTATTGTTTTGTACGAAATACTTGTAATGTACACTGTCGGTATATGATGTAGCTAAGATCTGGACAAGTGAATCAAATGAGCAGTTATTGGTGAGGATAAACATTTGTCCACATATAGACATCGCTTTCAGGCTACTGACTCTGTTACCATTCTTAAGCAAGCCTACCTTCACAGCAATTACGGGTGTCGACATATCAGTTTCTTCAAATTCGCTGCTCGGCTCCAGATAAGAGTGGCGCTGTCTTTTCTTTGGTGAAAGTGAAGAGAGCCCTCTCCGCGCATGTGTGTGTGTGTGTGTGTGTGTGTCGGGAAAACTTTTGACAATCAGTCATAGACATGCGATAAAACTATTTTTTTGAATAAGAATGTTTTCTCTACCTCAGGCATATGCCAGCAGTAAGATTTTTCACCCACCCCCCCTCCTTCCCCTTCTCATACCTATTTATTCCCCCATTCGCTAGTTTGCCAGAACTAATCAGTTGTCTTCGCCGTCCCCTCCATCGCACTCATATACCAGCAAATAAAAGGCTCGGGGACACAGTGTTCTGCCTAGTGTCATCGTCATCACTGTCACTTACCCCACCTTAGAGTATATAGGTTTGTTTCTCGTCTGGATTTTTTAGAAGATGCGCGCATGTTTTCCAAGAGGGCATCAAATCCTTTTGGCCATTTTGGTATTCGGAAGAGTGCGTACGCTTAGTGCTTTGGAGAAACGGGACGAGTTTCCATACCTGCCGAAAAAATTTCTCCTGGTCTATGCGGCTTTCGAAATTTCTGCCGTATTCAAGTATCTGCCTATCTAACTACAAATGGACAATGACACATAGGACTGCCTTCCCTGCAAGGAGTGCTTCAAAGACTGCACCACTTCCATTCTGGACAGTCCTCATCTCCGGAACTGGTGCAAGGCACCACATCGTGTAGCAGCAGCAACAACAGCAACCACCACCGACACTACCTCTTACCCGTGCATTATCGAAGGGGGGGGGGGGGTCCGCACAGTGAAAAAACATGAACTCCTCTGCAGACCAAGCTGCCATTGGCCTCGTGCGGCTGATCGCATCAGGTCTCCGACCCAGCACCACCAGCAGCAGTTCGTTGTTGCATGCTACAGCTACTCCCATCGCGCCACCGCCACGATTTTCGATAGTAATTTATACCCGTTCCTTCGAATCCGTTATGGGGAAGTATTATCCCAATGCCTCCTCCGAGTTCCAGCAAGTGGCGTACTAGCTAGGCGACCTGCGGTTTGAGGATGCTGTGAAAAACATAGAAGCCTGAAATGGCATGAATCATTCTAGCCTCTACAACTCCCTGCTGCCTGCATAAACCCAAGCATCATGAACGCCAAAGGCAAGTCAAAAGATTATTTTATGGATAGAATCAAGTGCACTGGTGAAACCTGTGCAGTGTACAACATGAGGCAAGACTTATCCCTACCATGTAGCACCGACGAACTGTTTGAGATGAACAAGGGTTACGCAATCATTATTAAAGAAGGCATCCACTGTAGGGACTATGAAACACGACGAGTGGGGGAGCAGGAAACCGTGCTTCGCTTCAGCGAAGAATGCGATGGTGAGACGCATAGACTACTACCAGACGAAGAAGCTGATATGGTTCCATTCTTCGAGAGGGCCACGACTTGTCGCAGCTCGCCGTGCGAAGTAAAGACAAGTTCTCCAGATGAAGACGGAGAAGGACAATGTTTCGAGCAGAGCAATATTTTGTGAATAAGTTTTTATAGTTGTCGAATATATAATTTTTTTAGTCACATGGAATATGTGGATACATGTAAACAGCTTTTATTATGTTTTAAAAAATATATTTTTCTTATCTATGAATGAATATTTAAAAAAATATACATTTCACAGCATAAAAATCCAGAAAAAAATTATTAAAAAAACTTTTTAGTCTATCGATGCAAACTAATATTGCTTTAAAAATGTATGTGAGAACATAATAAAAAGAGTCTGTTGAATAAAATACGTTTATATATTTTTCTAATTGAATAGTTACCCTGAATAGGACTCTAACCCACAAAAATGAGAAAGTTGGAATTATAGTGGAATAATGAACTATCCATAGCACATCACAATACCACTGTTGCACACAAGCAATAGTTCTATCCCAAGGAGGATTTTTTTGCTTTCAAATTTGGCACTCCGGGGAATACAGATTTAACTGCAGCAAGATGGCTGACGAGGAGACATTGCTGCTTAGTTGTAGTGCGGAAGAGCAATTAAATAAAGGATGTAGGAGAAACACACAGCTGTCAGAATGGAAGGACAACAATAGCTTTGATAAATGCTAGCAAGAAATATAGAAACGGGAAAAGGATGTTTGTACCAGGGAAATGTGCATCTGAAAAGGTGAGTGGAATAGTTATCTAACCTAACAAAACAAGTTAAAATTTTTATTATATGAAAAATGTAATGTTTTGCACAATCTGCTACAAATTCCATAAAAAGGTCACAGTCTATTTTCATTAATAGCTGTAGCAGTTTCAGAAGAGGTGCCTGAAACAACAATAATGTTATGCTACTCATAATGATGTGGCAGTAAAACGTTTGCACAATTCGCAATGTAAACAAGCAGAGTGTCCTATATCGAGGGAAAACGTATTTAATATAATAATAATACATTTTTGTTGGTGAAATAGCTATGAAGACAAAGTTATTTCAAGATTTCTACAAACGAACATATAATGAACAGTCTACATTTTTAGTCCAATGTTGTATGGCACTGGAAGACGTAAAATGAAGAAAGATAGCTGAAGATATCTCCCGGAGGCAGACAACTTTCAAATACCACCTTCCTGTAAATGGTAAATCATACAATGTGTGCAAGAAAACTGTGAGCGATGTTTTTAAAATTTCCTCTAGACATGTGCAAATGATTCAGATAAAAATGAAATTTAACCTTGACATATCTGACAAAAGATGGGCACATCATAATCGTCCACGTGCTGTGTCCTTTGATGTCAAAGAACTGGTAAGGGATCTTATCAGCTCTATGCCTGCACAAGAGAGCCACTATTCAAGATCCACCTCCAGCAAGCTTTATCTTAGTTCAGAACGGCGTGTGGAAATAATGTATTATATTTTCAAGGAAAGTCATCCTAATATTAAATGCTCGCATAGGTTGTATCGGGACATGTTCAGAAGTGAATTAAAGCTTAGATTTGGTCCTCCACGATCTAACTTGTTTATATTGTGATGAACTTTACATTCATCTACTAGCAGCTGAGACCGAAGATGAGCAGATATGCAACAGGTACTGTTCTATCCACCACTTCATCATTCCTCTATGTTTTATCAAAGGCAGTTCTCTACTTATAACTAATGTGTCCACAATATGGGAACTGAAAAACCATTTATGTTTGTGTGGAATGAGTCGGCGGCAAAACGTGGTTCTTCTGAACTTACTTCATGCATTCTGAAATACATTGAACAGCATTTAGAACCACTCAAAGTAAGTGAAATCAGGAGATTAGTTGTTTGGTCAGACTATTGTATCACATAAAATAATAAACTGGTGGTGTATTGCTCTATATCATTATCTGATTGTGAAGAAATATTTCACAACCATTGACCAGAAGTTCTTAGTCAACGGCCACAGTTTTCTTCACTGCAATAGGGACTTTACCCCAATTGAAAGAAGAAAGAAGAAATGTACAGTTTATCATTCAAAACAGTGGCTTGAATATATTGTTAATGCAAGTCCGGTATTTAGTGCATACTACATGGACAAAGAAGACTTCATTGACCGGTCTGCCATTGAAGGAATGTTTATAAAGCTGCCCGATTCCAATATAATAATATTTTCATTGGATTCAGTTCTCATCAGAAAAACAAAATACTGTTCGAACACGAGTAAGTCATAACACCCTACAACCTTGGCACAGCTATATAATACAGACATTACCTAAAAGGAAACATTTATGTCCACTCCCAACTGTACTTCCCCAGCTCTACGAAGAAGCGATACCTATAAAGAAAGCGAAAAAATGAGACTTGTAAGACATGTGCAGGTTCCTTCCCTTTCAATATCATGACTTCTACGAAGTTCTATGTGCAGTTGAGTGATTACTGTAATCACACATGACATTTGTCAATAATGAATAATAATCGAATGGTTTTCATGTTTCAATTAAAATTACTGAAACCATAAGAGTCATACGTCCAGTAATAATTAATATTGTAATGTTTTTCTTTGTGTTTCTACATTTGTTTGTAATTATTTGTGCAGTTTAGATCCTTTTTCCACTGAAGTTCATTATGTATAGCTGTAAGACAATGCTTAGAAGTGAATACAAGTAATATTGAACATGAGGTGTTTTGTATGATGTACAGTTATAAAGCCTTACATAGTTTTTGCACAAAGTAATGCTCCTTATGTCTTGGAAGTGTTTTTTTTTTCAATTGTAAACAATAAATGTTTTTGTGGGTTAGATCAGTATTTTTTTTAACATTATGAAAAAGGTATACCTTAGAAATAAAACATTTTTGTAATTTTTTATATTATTCAGTTATTTTATTTATATGTGATTTTTTTAATTCAATAATGAAATTTTCTTTCTTGCACTGGTCATCCATTTTCGGATTGCTATGTTTGGGCGCAGAGGACTGGGGGTGCTTCGACGCCCTATGGCTCCAGCACCACCATCTTGAAACTGCTCATCCTTCCTTCGACCCCCTGGGTCTGTCCATTTTTCTTCGACCCCCTGGAACTGTTCATCCTTCCTTCGACCACCTGGAACTGCTCACCCGTCCTTCGGTGGCCCCTGGAACTGGTATAAGTTTCGACATTGCCATCCCACTTTACCGCCCGCATAGCTGCTAAAGCAACTGTGTGTGTGGATCTCTGGCTGGGGATGGAGCAATACAGTAAAATCTTGCAGTACTATGGAGATATATAAAACTTACATTTTTAAATCTGCATGGTACTGCAAGGATGATCTGTATAGGCAGGTTATAATGCCGAAACTTATACAACCTTGGCCAAAAAACACAATGATTTGAAGAGACAGCAAGCATAAAGAAATCAGCTGAAAATGAGAGAGATACAAAAGAATTTTAGATAAATAGGAGGAAAAGAAAAAACAATAAATAGAGAGATAGGGTCGGTAAGAACAATACCACCTCTGGTGTTATAATGGGTTAAGATGTTACAACTTAAAAATATTTCACCCCTACAACCTCTGGTAAATGATAAGGGTTGGTACCCCCAAGAATTTACGCTAATTCCTGGTCGGAGGCCCAAACAGAAGTCGCAGTCCCAAATCCATGCACAAGCTAAATTGCCGAAGTGAAATACCAGTTACAACAATCTATAGTTAAAAATTGCTGGTGGTGGTTGTGGTGGTTGAACAATCTCCACTTCCATTGGTAAACTGTAGCAGGACCTCATGCATACATGTGTGCTGCAAAAATGAGAATTTTATAGCTTGTGGATGTGGGGGACGTGAAATTGCTTCTGATTTTTTGACACCTCTGAGGTGAGGAACTGCCCTTGCATCCTGGCCTCATTCACCCAACACCCAGGGAAAGACACATTATTTTGAACATGCCAGTCCCCCCCCCCCCCCTCATCTAGGTCATTGCTTCAATCACACTATATTCATCATGAATTATGAAATTGTACAATTACTATTTATCTCAATCATCATTATCATCATCAGTAGTAGCAACATCAACCAAAATTGACATACAGCACCATATGCTTATATCGAATAGAAATATTAATACACTTCTCTTCTTCTCTACTTTTCTTCTCTTCTTTTCTTCCCTAATTTACTTCTTTTCCTGCTTTTATTTTTTGTTTGCTTTTCTTGTCTTGCTTTCTTCTACTCTTCCTAATTTCTACCCAATATGACCATATGATACTGTATGATTTTTATTTTATTTTATTTTGAAATTCATGTGGCACAGTTATTACAAACTTGCTTTGGCCATAACTGCTCTGCTGCTATCTTTAAATACCATTTTACATAATATTTTCTGGTATAGGCTGTTCACGGTAAAGTGAGCACTTTTTAAGGCCCACCCAAAAGGCATTAACCCCTAATAAATATGTTTTATTTCAATCTCAGGCGTTAACTATTGAGAGTGATGAGATGTATGCACTGTGTTTATTAGTCATATCGCAATGTTCACATTAAAAAGTGGTGGAACAGTATAAATAAATTTAAAAAAAAATGTAGAAGGGCCTTGAAAAGTGCTCACTTTCCGTCAATAGCATGTACAAAGTGTTTTTCACATACTGAGAGTATTCCATCCTCTAATATTCGCTGTTTGTCATCATGCCATGCGAGTGTGACTTTATTCATGCACTTGGTGTAAACTTCATGGTGTTGTGATGTTAAATTGTTCATTGTTACTCACACGACTTGCTGCTGCTCCAAAACACTCTTGTATTCTTCAAACATTATTTTATTCTTAAGGCTTGCCTTCTGGAAGCCCTTTGCCTTCTTTGTAATCTTGTCTCCACACACATAGCTATACATTTTAGCACACAGTCCTATAAACTCACTCATCAGTTCCCCGCCACATTCATCTTTAAATTTTCCTACCATTTTCTTGTTAGTGGTTGGAATAGCAGGTGCAAGTGGGGGGGGGGGGGGACTGGTATCCATCTCTTACATAGTAATCCTGCATTTCAATTTCGTAAATTAATGAGCCAGTATCTGTATACATTAAATTTGTGTTTTATTCATATTTATTTTTCATGATATCGTGATGGATCCTGTACATTAAAGTTTTTGATATGTCGAGCACTGAAAAGACGGCGTAAATGGGTTTGTCAAACACTATAGACTCTTTTTCCATTTTCATTAAGAATAGGTTTTCAGTATAAATTGTTCTGTACTTGATGGTGGGCTTTCAAATCAATTTTTTAAATCTTCTCTCATTGCACACTTATTCCATGACTTGCCATTTCCTTTCATTTTCCATTAATTTTCCAAAAGTGGCATTGTTCATGAGTTAACAAAAGTCTTTCTCAAAATTATTGCTGGCTGACTGCCTTTTTTCCGTGTTGATGTCGATGTATGGCTTGAACCATGCCCCTTGTTCAAACTGCAACACACGATGAATTTTCGTAACTTTAAGTCCATTATCAATAGCTTTCTTCGAGTTGATGTAGTGTAGAATATAACTTTTCTCTTCTTCCAAAGTCATCAATAATTTGTTCGTCTTGTCACCTGGAGGACACTTGTTGATAGCCATGAACGGCAGGTCTTTGTGCGAGTCGTGGAGCTTTGCAGGATATTCCATGTCTACCTCCAGCCTGTAGCTGAACAGACAATCATCTGGCACTGCCGTGTCGTCGATGTCGGTGCTCGTCCACTGGAAGTCACATACGGGGAGGGGCAAAGACATTGCCCACCCGTATAAGTTGTTTGCATCAAGTTACTGCAGGTAGATGGGTGGCTTGCTAACATTGTATGTGGACGGGATGTACTTGTTATTGGCTTTTGCATGGCGCTTCACACATTCGACCACTGCACCTCTCATACCACCTTCGATTATTAAATAATACTTGTCATAATCGGTTAGAAGTTCAAGCTCGATATTGGCGTGCTTCAGCATTGCATCGAAAGAGAAGCCAGGTGCGCACACATAATGGACATAGTCCAGGCCATAGGTTTCCAGGCACAGTTTTCTAAAGTTTTCAGACATATCTGACAAAAGCAACACATCAGTTTTCAAATAAATAATAGAATAATGTTCCAGTTCCTCGTAGTTGAATTTTTGCCAGACTTTAAGAGCATGATCATAATCCTCTTAGCTCAATCTGTTGTAAAATTTGTCGCTGGGAGGCAGCTGTGTCTCTTCCAGTTTCTTCAGGCAGTCTATGTAGGCATAGGGGAATACACCCTTTCTCCCTACTAATTCCAGCTCGTCTGGGCTGAAGAATTGCTCTGTAATTTTAAGCTGGTCTCTCGGCAGGTTTTCAGCGAGGGTGGCAAGGCTGGCTGACATGAAGCGGAATGAATGTATAAATTGCAGTGAGAATCTCTCCCCCAAGTGATTTCGAAATAATTATTAAATTCTCATCTTTTTTCGGGTTTGTGAATATATTCTATTCATCGTAACACAGATGCTTAATTAAGAAGTTCTCATCATATGTCATATTATGGAATAATACGGGCAATCTTGTCGGATGGAGGCGTAGTTTGTTACAGTTATTGCAGGAAGCCCCAGTGTAGTTTCCAGTGAAGTGGCCATGGTCGATTACCTTCCAGTTTTCTTGCGTGAATTCTTCTTTACGGTAGCAGCAGGTATCTGAAATTGCATGATTGAGTAATTGTAGGTTACTGGGCAGATTCATGGGTTTGCATGTCTCATATATTTCCTTTAATTTATGCCCGACATCAACGATCTCTTTGATGAATTTCGTGGCAGCATCTTCCCCAGTGTAAATTCTCGGTACTGTTGGGAGACTTGTTGTTTTGGCAGCAGGTATAATGTTGTAGTCCACTTGAACATAAAAACAGAAACTGTATGCCTCGTGTTTCTGGTAAAAGCGCGTGCTTGATGTCTGTGGGTTGGCCTGGCAGGTTTGAATTGGCAGAAGTATTGTATGGAAATCGGCATATATTACTATTTGCATCTTTTCTGCATTGTGGTGATTTTTAAATTTCAGGGTTGGTCTTCTTCCCTTTGTGTCGTGGCTTGGCATCTCAATCCAGGCAGGAGCATGACTGCTGCAATACTTTTTGTGCTCTGCCAGCATCTCTTCGCCTCTTTTCCCTGTTACTTGTGTAATGTCGTGGTAGGATGTAAAACACATTTGGCAAATGTGAAACTTTTCTGTGTAAGCTGTCATTTGAGACCTCATCAGGCAAGAAAAATTTTTAATGTAAGCGAAATGTGCATTGCCTGCATTAGTAAGGAGGAGATCGAAATGTATGGGCTTCTCTTCATAGCAGACTCGTCTTGGTACCACCTTGTTTACATCATTTAGAATAAACACATTTACCATCAATCCAGGAGTTTGCTTCACGAATTTGTTTATCTGGTGAAGGGGTGTGGGGAACTCGATGCAATGAAAGTTTAACATGTTTTGCAGTTCTCTGTAGCAGTGGTTGGCTCGTTCAGGAATCCAGCCTTCGATGTATCTGGCTAGTATGGCCCACATGAAGTACTCATGATCCTCGTTTTGCGGGTTTGTCACTTCATGCTTGTTTTTTTATTGGCACTGGCAAATCAATGTAGCTGGATATGGGCACTTGGTCCAATTGATTTGTTCAGAGCTGCATCCTCTTTATTGCAGTGAGTGTCCATCAATATCCTATCGACATGTACTTGTCCTCCATTTGATATATTTTGACCTGGCAGGCTGCCACAGCTTTTTCCACATCAAAGTCATTATATGAAGGGATATTTTTGGCCTTGAAGATGAGCTGATCTGCTTCATCTTCATGGGGCTCAGGTTTTCTGTAATCACACTCCAGGAACAAATTTAATTAAATTGGCCCATTTGCAAATATTTCCTCCAGCAGCTGTTCAATAGTATTTTTCTTCATTTCTTCAACATAAATGCACACGTCATTGGCCTGGGCACTTATATTTACTGCCATGGTACATCGGCTTTCCAACCCCCACAATGATTCTTGGTTGAGGGGCTGGTGCTGATGCTGGTGTTGGTTTGGGCTGCTGCTGCTGCTGGGCGGAATCATCCCATCTGGTCTTCTTTGCTGTTGGTGGAGCTGGGCCTGTGCACTTCTTTTCATGCCATTTCAGTTTATCGCCCTGGAATATTCTTTCCCACAGTCCTCACAGGCAAAGTTCTTCTTTTCCCATGTTGAATTTACATCCCTTTTCGTTCATTCTGGCATTTGCTATGGTAGCAAATTGGGCATTGCAGAACTTGCAGTTGCTAGATGCTTTCTGATACACTGTGCCAATGCAGGTCCTTAGGTGATGTTCCATGCTGTACTTTCTTCCAGCCTGCTTCCTGCAATTTTTACAGACTTGGTCCTCTTCCCTGTACAGATTATGTAAACACGTCCTCTCGTGCCTCGATCCATAGTTATGTGCAGAGAAATACTTGCTGCAAAAACCACAAAAAACACTAGTGGCAGTATTGCACTTACCGAAGAGACAGATGGAAGTGAAGGAAGTTGAGAACACCCCGAAATACCATCGTCAACATTGCTACTGACCATGCTGTTGACTTCAGCAATAAAACCTGTAACAGATGGGTGCGAATATGATTAATAGTCTGGTAATGGTAAATTTATAAAATTTTGCAGGTGAAGATGGAAAAAAATGTTCAATTAATACGAAGATACAGTCTCGAAGTAAAATAATTTTCCTACAAGCAAAGCTTTTTTTTTATATATATATTTTTATCAACATATGTAGTTAATTTGTTTTTAATTATTTAACAATATGAAATATTATTTCATCAGTGGCATTTAAGCTTTTAAAATAAAATATTTTGTTCGATTTACTTTCACTGAAAACCTAAATACGAATGCAAATAAAATATTTTTTTTTAAAGTAACTCAACTCTAAAAAAAAGTATTATATTAACATATGTAGTTAATTTTAAAAAAATATTTTAACAATATGAAACATTATTTCAGCAGTGGCATTTAAGATTTTAAAATATAATTATATTTTTCCATATACTGAAAAACGTTGTTAGTAGAAACTTGTAGCAAATTGGGATAAATAAAATTCCGCATTGGCGATGGAATACTATACTATAATTAATCAACTCACAACAACATAACACTTATTACTAACTATTAATACACTCGTGGTACACATATTTACGTACTAACTAAATAATAATATAATTTTTAATAATAGTTGAAAAATTTAATTAAAAACATTAATTCTAATTTTTTCATATTATAATAACAATCCATCCCTTCAGACTTCATATCTACATCGATAATCTTCAATATAATTCATAGTTAGTGAGAGGAATCCTGGCATACTCAGCCCCCCAACACTCTGAAAAGAGTGTGTAATATTCCCTTTTTTTACCCCAGTATTCATACTAACCATCATGCTCCCACCCCGATACAATACATGTTGAAAATATTGAAATAGTTACAAACTATGCAAACTAACTAACAACCCACCCCCATCAGACATTATATATATCCATAATCATTCAACACCATTCATGGTTAAAGAGTGGAACCCTGACATACTCTGCCCCCAACACTTTGAACAGAGTGGGTAATATTCCCTTTTTTCTCTAACCCATGCACTCATACCAGCAGTCATGTACCCAGCCCGATACAAACCTATTGGAAAAATGTTTTTATAATAATTTCAAACTGCACAAACTAATTAACAATCCATCCCCTCAGGCATCATATGTACACATATCATCAATCAACACTATTCATGTTTATGCATGGGATCCTGGAATACTCTGCCCCCAACACTCTGAAAAGAGTGGGTAAAATGTCTTTCTTTTTCTCTAATCCATGCACTCATACTAGCAGTCATTCACCCACCCCAATACAACACAGTTAAATATTTAGAAGTTTTAAGAAAAGAAATAAGAAAAAGTTTAAATTATTTTAATAAAAACTGTGAAATATTGATGCAAATTTTTTAAAAGTTGTAGTAGAATTCTTTTTTTAAATATTCACGTTTAGTTAAAAACTCCTGGCAGAAATACAATACTATAAAAAACTATTTACTTACATTACATTTTCTACCACAATTCAAAAAGTGGTACCTGAAGACTGCGTTGAGTGGCTGTGGGCTGATCGAGATTGAAACCCCGAACCTCAGAAGGCTATGGGCTGGCAGAGCCTGGCAGTTGGCGCAGCTGTTGACCAGACCCAGGCAACGAGAGAAGCGAGCGAATGAGGTGGCAGACCGCCCACCCCGGCATAGCACAAGGAGAGCACGGCTGCTGTCCGAAGCCTGAATTATGAGGGGTGATCGATACTCGAAACCCCGGCTGCTGGTGCATTTGGCCAGTAAAAGCGAACCCCTAAGCAGCGGGGCGAGTGGTCGGTGACTGAGAGGGCTGATCCTGGTGGCGAACGGTGAGCATGGATGCCTCGAGCAGGGCTGAACGAACCCAGAAACCGGATCCCAGAGACAAGATGGTGGCCACGAATGCAGAGAAGGTGATCCACGGTACTCTTAATAGGAGACGGCGGAGAACCTTCTTCCACAGTGGCTGTATTACGAATGGCACGGTGAGGTTAGGGCCTTGTAAATATACACCTGACACCCCTCTCCCCTTGATGTACTGTATATACATGGAAAAACAGCTGAAATGATATTAAAATATATTTCTATCTACAGAAAACATTTTCACTTTAAATTTAATAAAATGTAAAACCAAATTACGAATTTAAAGGGTCTATTTTAAAAACGAATGCGTATTCTGAACTTTACCATGCAAAGTATGTTGAAATTTGAAATGTAACATGATAAACATTCAAATATGCATATTTAATGAGTAATAAAGATTATCATAACTAATTTGAATACACTTTTGTGCATGAACGAATTTATATACTGTAATGTATTGCAATTCGACCTTTTAATATACTATGAATAAAAATATTTTTTATTCCGAAGAAAGTCTTTCCATAACCTTTCATGTACACAAACGAATTGCTGTTGTGAATTGAGGATTATCAATTGAATAAATTTTATTTATTTATCAAACATTAGGTGATTCGTGCATTAGTCATAAAATATTGGTATAGTGTTATGTAATATATTATGTTGAAAAGCTTATAAGGGAAATAGCTTACAGAATAACTTATATAATGCCCTACCCAAGATTCGAACCTGTAAACTCCGAGCTGTAAGCCAACACACAAACCAATTGCCCCACGGAGGTCGGCGACCTGAATATAAGATGTTCCTATTATTAGTTAATTATGACTTGTTTGAAATTATCATTTTATATATTATGTGTTTAAACTTACAGTCTCCAACTATTCGAGAAGTGTATACCTTCTGTAGTTTTAACCAATGCTTTAACAAATGAATGGGTGGATTTGTTATTTATTAGGTTTTTCTCGGGAATCTCATGTTTTCATCTGCCATTTTACTTTCACTTATCCTGAGACATACTTTAGTTGTCATATGTAAACTTGTAAACAATTTATTTAAAGAAACCGTTATTTTAAAACTTTGTATATAACATGAGAGTTGACACTTGTGGCATTTATTTTAAAAACCTTTGTACAACATACTTGAATTTGTTGATTGATTTTCATGTCTAAGCTAAATTTCACACTGCTACTTTTTGTGTACTTTCTCAAGGTTACAAATGAATTTCACACTAGTTAGTTTTAAAGGAAATTGGTAAAAAGAACAGACCATTTCATTTTAATACACATTTATTTACAAAATGTGGAACATCCACAACTTATAGGATGTCTCAAAATGTACACAACATATATACAGAATGCCTCGAAACTTACATACAAAATGTTACACATAATATATACAGAAAGTCTCCAAATATAAGTACCAAATGTTACACAAGTTAAAAATTTTAGCCTCTTTGGTAGCTCACTAAAGAGTGTTTTCAGACATTTTCTTAGTATTGGATATATATCCTGTTCTTGAAGACTTCTTTCAAAGAGAGACCGTTTGTTATGTCCTGGTTTATTTCTCTCAGTTTGAATACAAAGTCTTTACAGTCAGGCGAATGTAAAATCACACTTTCATCTAGATCTGGATATGTTTCAACAAAGTGTGAGTGGATGGCTTTAATGGTAGCGGGAAGAGGAATAGTTGCAGTCATGCGGCACACTTTACATTTTGTCATATCAGTACATTGAATCAATTCATGACATTTTTCTTTCCCTAGCAGTAAGTTCACCTCTCTGAAATGAAACACACTGCCACAGGTCTCTATAAACTCTCTTAAAAGCCAGTTAGAAAAAAACTGAGTAGGATTTACTACACTTCCCTGGTTTTATGGTAATGTAATGGTTTCCTGGGTGAAATAACATGTTGATCGCATGACTTCAAATAACCAACTAAGGGATGTTCTTAAAGAACCATGCATATAATAGTGAAAATGCTCTCTACCATTTTAAAATTAACAGTATCTGTGGGTTAAACTTAAATTTTCCTAATTCCACAGCCTCGATGCACATAACACTTTGATGAAACATAGCCAGTAAGCAATAAGTAACAAAACTCCTTGCAATCATGAACAAACATATATATGTGTATGTATATAAATATATATATACATACATATTTATTTATTTATATTTATATATATACATTTTTCACAATCTTAGAAATACTGTAGATAACATGTTTCACACTCTGCTCTTCCCCACAATACATTGTTACAATACGTTTACCCTCGGTATTAAATTTACATTGTTCTCTATCATGTACAATCTACACCGATTTACACGACTTTTCGAACTAGTATATTCGGATGCAATATATTAAAGATTGTATGATTTATTATATCTTAACATATAGCAGTGAAAATATGAACATTTAAAATGAATATCAGACTCACACACTTCCTTATAGGTGAGATGTGAATGTGGTAGTTGATACCTTACAGAAAACAAACCATGTCCCATAAATGAGTACTTGCCATTTACTGTAAACAGCATTCTGAATTAGCTACTTTACATGCATTAATGTAGCAGATAGACAGATATGCTAAACTTCCTTGTTCGAAAATAAATGTAGATGTCTCTGTCGCAGGTTTCCTTCCAGTAGATAGCAGTTCCACAGTGAGGTCTGGTGAGCTGATAGGCCATTACTACATTCCCCCATTCCTCTTCTACCTCTTTGCTAAGACTAGCTATCATCAGGTCTTCTAGTGTACATGGCAGTTCACTGTTAGGACAGAGATACCTCACAGCACAATTGTTGAATGACAATCATTCATCAGAATCTGGTTCCGAGAAAAAGCATCGAAGTTGTAGTTCCAATGTTCTAGAGTGTCGAAATGTTTTTAAGGATACTCTTCTGTATCCTACTTGCAGGACTTCGAAAATATCTATAGGCTGAACACACTAACCATGGCTGACAGTTTATTATCTTATACCTTCTTTTATATAGTCTGACATTATGATGTCACTACTTCTCATTGACTAATTACATATTCTTGTTTTAAAAAACTATTAATTCCCACACACCACAGGGAGACAATAATTCTTGTTTACCTATGTGAATAACATTCTCCTTGCTGTCACATTGTTCGCTACACTGTAGTATGTTAACATCAGTCCTTTTGCATTACATATCACTGTGGTCCATAACAAACATCAAAAACATTTTAAAGTATATGTTGGACTAATTTAGGAGAAATACCATTACACTTTTGAATCTGTAATGGTGTATCTTCTTATTTTCGAAACCATACCCTCCTGTATCCCGAAGTAATATTTATATAGTTGACTGTCGACTCGAATCTCTCCATCATAACTAAACATCCTTTACATATGATCCTTCCTTAATATAGACATTGTTATATAATTTTCAAATTAGTTACAAATGTTCCAACAATTAGTTTGGAGTGCATCACCGAATAGTTGCATCACCCTCTTGAAAGTTAGTCTTTTCCTAATGACATCTTCGTTATATCGAATTTGCAGGCACAAGTATTGCTTAGCCATACCTTATAATTCCATATTACACAAGGCGTGACTAGATGTCGATCACTCCCTTGGATTTGAGTAATGTGTTGCTTATTATTGCAGGTTTCAGTTCATATTGTAGAAGTATCGTAGAATTACCTCATTAATTTATACTTGATTTGTTTATACCCTGGATACTTTGTTATATCTTCACATGGAACATGGAATCATAGTTCAGTTGGAGTACATGGGCGTTCCCTATCGGGTCGCATGTTGAACAATGGACAGTCGTCACCATTACACAAGCTGCGTTATTCGTATGTATATTCTGCATTAATTTGTGAGAAATTCCAATGTTCTTGCCCATTACAGAGCTGTATTTGGTAGGGTGTATTGGCATTTCACTTCAACAATAATTTCCTATATTCACATATTATGCTTTTGTAAGACTTTGCTGAATTGGACCTCTCCATTTCAATGGTATTAGTAAACTGATGTAGGAGTTGCAAATTATCCCATATTTATACCTTTTCTCACTATAGGTTGTAACAAACAGATATTGTTAAAGATTAACATACCATGGGCGTTGGTACATATATTCTCTTAACACTTCTGTTTTACACTGTATACAAAACATTTTGTTCGAACATTAATCAATATTATAGTGTTGTAAAAGACAATTAATATTTGGAAGTTCAGGATATCATTTAATGTTTATAACTTCTGCATTTGTAAAATTTTCACTATGTTCTTTTGTGTATTCCAGTGTGTGTATATATATATATGAGATAGTCTTCGAGTAAAACATAACTTACATCTTTAAATCTGTCTACATTTTCTAAAACACTGCACTCATATTTCAAGTTATTTACTTCGTATGTTTTAAGTTGAAACATAATTTGCATATAATGAGTTTACACAGACACCAGTTGAGGTTGTTTAAAGCTTATAACTTTAGTGCCATTGTCATCATTTGAATATGATATAGCAACTTCTTTCACAGTTAAAGTTTCGTGAGGGTTTCAGAATCTTTGCATGTAAAAAATCATGGTTAGGCTATCTCCTTATTAAACATGGTTATGGCAGATTTGAAAGTAATGACGACATAACATTTATTCTCACTATTTACAAGACATTTCTATATGTTTACAGGATCTCCATTGTTTCTTCCGAATACACTTCATCGATCCCGGAATCGTCCATTGGTAACTCGAAACAGTTTTTACTAACAATTTGCATTACTTGCTGCCACCTACCTATAACACAGTCTCTCCTCAAGTGAAATGTATTTGGATCATTAAAGAAAGCAGTAGTACCGTATGGGCAAGTGTCACATGAGAGGTATGGAACAATACCTTCGCCTGCCCTAAGTTTTTCCGTAAGAAAAGAGTACACATACTGAATTTCGTGTGATGAAAAGGAAATTATTAATTCCTTTGGTAATTATACTATTTGGTCTTCAATGCCCAGGCTTAACAAACTTTTGGTTCACCCACATGCTAAAATTGTGTTGTACACTTCCACACACTCTTGGTCGCAATCCTTGCACAGTGCCCATCGTGCATATTACCTGATTCCGCTGTTAACCACAAATGTACATCTCAGTGATGATTGAAGTATGTCTCAGTGATGCTGAATCCTATTGTATGTCTCGTTGATGATTGATGTAATCTAAACATGGCAGTGGTGACTGATATAATCCAAAGATCATGGTGATGACTGAAGTAGTTACACAACTCCCAGTGATGCACTCCCGATGCAGTTTACGATCTTAACTTGCTGACTGCTGACTTTACACTGAGAAAAATTAATTTATTACCTTCTGATATAGTACTCGAAACCAAAATGGCAGCCATTTTCCTTGAAATTTGCCTAAAATACTCTCTTTTCGGAAAATTTGTTGAAATATCGTTAAATTAGCCATATTAAAACTCCTATCGAGTTATTTCAGGCTGGAAACATGGCATGTAGTCTTTCTTTCTTCAATATATTTTCGAACCATAGTATTTGAAAATATAAAAATCTTATATTGGTCTATGTATGACCATTTCTAATACAATATGTAAACGTTGCAGTAATATGTATACGTTGGTATATCCAAAGACTTTTTTGAGAATATTTAAGAGTTAGGTCCGTTTGTAAAGGAACGTATTACAGGCAGACTTTACTGTCACGTACACAAAAACTTTGGATATGGTAAAATAAAATATATTTAAACTTTTTGTCTAATAGATAAGTCTACAAGGATAGCATATGCTGAGAACAATATATTTTAATTTCTTGGTTAAAGAAAATCACTTGAAACTATGAATGAATACCCCATTTGGTTAGATGTATTAATCCTTTGAGTTGTGTATCGTGAACATATATTTGTATTAAATCAGAGTAGTGTGATATGTTTTGGTGCTTGGAAAACGGTTTTATTTTAAATTGATTTTAAAAAATGGTTTAAGGTATTTCTAATAGTTACGCAAGAAAAACGATATTTACATATTTTTTAAACACAAATAATGTACAATTATTGGCAACACAAACATTATATATTGTTTTACCAAAAGTTTTGCCTTGTGCGAGATAAGTTGTATTTGTTAATATAATTCCGTAGTGTTAAGGGTAGCTGGGAAGTACTTCATGTTGTCTAAGAGGCAACTTTATACTTTTACGGTGTGATTTATTGTAATTTTCATATTTATTGGTTAAATTGTATTTCCTAGGAGGGACAAGACACTTAGGGCGCGATTTTTTTAATGTTTTTTTTTTTCCAATGGTCTTCTCAACAAAGTACTGGAGTTGTTAACCCCATCAGCAGTGCCCTGCTCCAGAGCCGAATAGACTGACAAAGAAACTGGGGGGGGGGGGGGAGGGCGTTGTCAATAGTTTCTCGCATGCAGGCAGCAAGCAACACTCTTCCAGTTCTGCGACAAACTTCGGTCTGGCTGGATGCTACCCGCTGGTCAGTACTCCAGACAGCGATCATACTTAACCTGCAATAAACTTTACTTCCTCACATACAATGCTATAGGAGACAAAATAATAGTTATGCATGTTCATATAAGAAATTAGATTTGTATATTTTTATATGCGTGTAATATCGGGAAACGTAAGTGCAAACTGCGAACAACGTTTCTGAGGCCGACATATGTCTGAATAATTATACCGAGGTGCCATCGACTTCGACGCGAGTGGATGATCGCGCTAGGCTCCAATGGAAGTTGCATTACTTGTTAAAAGTGAATTGTTTTAAATACGAGTGAGTTAATTATTTTTCAGATTTATTTTTTTCTAGGTAAGATGTAATACAGTGCTGTAAAGTGAAATTGTGCATTACTAATTTAAGCATGGAAATTGCGTAAGTTGTCTCGTGTTTCATTTTGTGTACTTTTGTGTGCGATTAGGTGAATTGACTTCTTTGCATCCTAAATTTTTAATTAAGTAATATTTATTTTGATGTGGTTAATATTTCATGCACATATTTGAAACGTTCTGTTTGATTGAGGATACGTATTTCCTTGTTTGTGTTTAAGTGTAAGTCGTCAGGGTATATCGTGATTCGCTAGTATTTCGGTCCAGGTATTTGTATATTTCTCAAATTTAATTGTTTTGGGATAGCTTAAATGTGAAGGGAATTAGCTTTTGGGAGAACTTAATATTTTGAATTTGTAGCCCATTTGTTACATGCATCGTAAGTTTAATTCAGGGTATGTCTTTCCTTGATTCTTTAGTTAATAAGTGTGTTATTCTTCTGGGCATTTCGTTTATGTGTTTAAATGAATATCTATGAGTGTGGTTCATTCGAAACGAATTTTTATGTGCGTGTTGTAGGTTTTAGTGTATTTCTGTGGCACATATTGGTAGGTAAATAGCTTTGGGTGCCATTAATATTTTGAATTTGTTGTACATTCGTTATGTGCATCGTAAACAGCCAAAATAATTTTTATTGATTTGTGAAGTGATTCAATAGGTATTAACTCCTCCCTGTTGTGTAAGTCCATGAGCGAATTTAATTGTGTTTCGATAGTAAGAATACATAATTCTGGTTAGATAATAATTCATTGCATGTGTTTTATTATTTTATAATTAAATATCTTCTGTTTGTAACATCTCATTGTTAAATACATTGCTATATATTTCATTTCACCGAAATACTATAGTTTGTTATTTTAAAACATTTATTTCGAATTCAGCAGTTACACGTAATACAGTATACTGTCTGGCAATATCCAAGATGGGCGTGTATTGGTTCTCCCGGAACATCCTCCACCACCTCAGTTGTATGCCAGATGGCAAACAGGAAGTTCCTCCTACGCCCCACTTCCGAAAACACCCTACTCCACTAGCTCAATACCATATTTAACCCCTAAAAATATATATATATTTTTTACCACTATTACACGGTACATATATTCACCTGAACATACATCTCCCCACCTCAGTCGACTGCAAGATGCCCAAGGATGAACACCGATGCTGCTGCTCTCCAAATATTAAAAATAAGTACCCATGACACTCTTACACACACCAAATAAAGAGTCACACAAAACAAATTTCATGAAATAAATTTGATGAAAGATATTGCAAAAACTTTTTCATCACATTTCCTTGATCAAAAATCATATTAATTTCATCGAATTAATTTAATACAATGATTTGATCAGATTTGTTACTGAATTAATTAATACAATCAATCAAATATATAATCCCAATTTACAAAAGTAAATTACAACCAACATTCCCCTGCTACTTTTGACCTTGTCCTTTCAATTTGAAAATACAAGAAAACCCAAATAATTCAAATAAACTAAAAAATCATGCAAAAATTAAAAAAAAAATCAAAAATTTATTATTGAAAATAAATTATTAAAATTGATAAAAAATTATTTTTAAAACTATTTATGAAGGTATAAAAAAGTTTAAAAATATTTACAATTCCGAAGTTCCTCCCAGCACCACATCCAGCAGACTGACTCCATCACCAACACGCCTTTCACCTATATTAATTCTGCCATCTTGATTTTTCTTTCGTCATTTGTTTATACATTAATGGAGGCAACCATCATGGTAGGCGACCACCATCTTTGTAGGTGATGACTATCTTCATAGGCGACTTCCATCTTGGTAGGCGACCACCATCATGGTAGACATCACCATCTGCCATAATGGAAGCCAATGACCATGAACTTGACCTCATTAACTTGAATGACCTTGAAAACCGAAACTCAAGATAATGCATAAGTGTCAGCAAACATAATATATTACAGATTACTACCACCATATTAAATGCACACTACCTGGACATTGACTCCATGACCTTGAGTTACCTTGAAAACAAAAATTCGAGAAAAATCCATAAATGTCATCAAGGATAATTCATAACAGACTACTACCACCATATTAAATGCAGAGTACCTCGACTTTGACTGAATGACCTTGAAAACTAAAACTAGAATACATGTAAGTCAACAAGCATAATACATTACAAACTACTACCGCCATATTAAATGGACACTAACTCGACATTAACCCCATGACCTTGAATGACCTTGAATACAAAAACTCGATCAAAATCCATACAAGTCGGCAAGGATAATACATTACAGACTACTACTGCCATATTAGATGCAGACTACATTGATCTTGACCACATGGCATTGATTGGTCTTGAAAACTAAAAACACGAGAATAAATCCATAAAAGTCAACAAGCATATGACAATATATATTCTACCTCCACATTAGAAGCAGACTTACTCAGCCTTGACCCCATGGTGTTGAATAACCTTGAAAAAAAGAGAAAAAATCCGCAGAAGTCAACAAGCATATGACATTACAGACTAGTACAATCATATAGGATGCAGGTATCCTTGACCTTGACCCCATGACCTTGGTTGAACTTGAAAACCAAAACTCGAAAAAATACATAAATGTCAACAAGCATAATACATTAGTCTGCCACTGGCATCTTGGATGTGGACTAACTCGACCTTGACCACATGACCTTGAATTTCCTTGGAAACAAAAACTCGGAAAATAAGTACTTAAAATGGATCATGCTGGAGGCCAAGCGAGATATCGGTCCTTATAATTATAGGCATAAAACAAGTAATTTGCCGCCCTGTAAAAATGTTTTTCAATCGACAGTATACCTACAAGCATGATGTGGGAGTTTGACTAAATGCATTATTTATTCAATATATATTTGTTATTACAAATTTTATATTGTACAGCATTAATAATTATCTTTTAATTAATTATAGCTTAATGTACACATGATAGAATAGTACTTTTTATAATACTTTTTAAATTATATTTATTTTACACCTGTACATTGTAAATTTTAATTTTATTGTTGTAAATGAAGTAAACATGAAATAAAACGCACTTTATTTTTCATGCAGAATTTTTATTCAATTGATTTATTACAGTCACTCATGCCCTCTAAAAAATTACAATATTCTTCAATATTTACACATCCCAATATATGCAACTATATCATAGGTTACAGTCTTTTATACATCTCGCTATTTACAATTGTGTTCTTTTTGTTCACCAATATCGCGAAATTCACTACACCAACACACTGTGCAGGACATACTATGTTGGTAACTACACATTTGAGGATATGTACCGAAGACACGAGAGACCTGCTTGTAGCAAACCAGGTACTGAGGTACAGATGACAAATACACTTCACCATTACAGGTCTTTGCATGACTAAGTAAACTGTCGGTACGGTTGGACTACTTGCCGCACCTATCACACAACTATAGCATGTAACAGGGTTTTTTGACACAATTGTATTGATCATGTCGCCGTACATTGAAGGCGGAAGTAAATAGCTTATAGCGAAAGTGACACTGTTAACGACATAGTAGTTCAAACAAATACTCGGACAGGCCTGTTCGAGATGTAGTTGCGGGAACTAAAGAAAGAGGTAATGTCAGCATTGGTGTTCTCGATAACTCAGCCAAAAAGTTCGATATCTTCTTTGAAGATTTCGTAGATGTAACAGTTTAAGAAGTCGTTGGTACTGCTGCATCTGTACATTATTGTGCTGCTGTTAGTGATGTAGGTGTCACAGCTGAAGAAGTTGATGGCACCATACCAATCAGTTTACTAATGCCATTGAAATGGAGAGGTCCAATCCAGAAAAGTCTTACGAAAGCATAATATGTGGATATAGGAAAGTATTGTTGAAGTGTAACGCCAATAAACCCTACCAAATACAGCTCTGTAATGGGCAAGAACATTTGAATTTCTCACAAATTAATGCGGAATATACGTACGAATAACGCAGCTTGTGTAATGGTGACAACTGTCCAATGTTCAACATGCGACCCGATAGGGAACTCCCATGTACTCCAACTGAACTATGATTCCATGTTCGATGTGAAGATATAACAAAGTATCCAGGTAAGGAAAGTATTGGTGTTTTAGGTACCTCAGCATAAGACGTCGATGGAGATCCTACTGTAGGCAACTCACCCAATGAAGTCGATGGTGCTGTCAGCACAATGCCTGAAGAAGTCGATGGCACTGCTGGTACCACTCCCGAAGAATTCGATGGCACTGCCTTAGCTAACATTAGCTCGGAAATATCCGAAGACATCGTAGAAGCAGAATTCTACTTTAATGAGAAATCGCAGAAACTATCCATGACGATGTATTTTTCATGGCAGCTGCTGTCTAACAAAGCCTATCAGCTGACATCCTTCTGCTTATAATATATGAGTATGCAAGTCCTATTTCGTCATATTGATATTGAAACAACCATATCGCACCATTAATACATTGTTTGGACACCAATCAGCCGATCACAGAGTTTCCACATAATAGCAGCTAAGCGATTGCATGTGGGCATTGGGACATCACATTCGGAAGATAATATGTGAATCCTACCGACTGACTCCTGCTAGACCGACCTCTGGGTCACAAGACTGACCCATAAAATTACCCCTAAATGAACCTAATGACCAATATATAAACCCTAAGTGACCCTCAAATGACTCCTAAATGACCCATAATGACCCCTTGATGATCCCTATTGACTCCTAAATGACACTTAATGACCCCTAAATGACATATTTGCCTTCATCTCAACCTCCACATTGACTCCTAAATGACCCTAATGATCGCTAATGACACATTGACCCATTGACCCATGACCAATTGACGCACAGCACAACTTGAAATTTGTAATGAATAATCCTGTACTACGGCAGGCCACCACCATGTTTCCCAATTGGTTTTCGCATGAAAAGTACTCGTCTTACAGACTTCCTTCGCTCTAAGTGAAAACACGATCGTAGAATCGGCACTGGCGATGATGCAGGTCGCGGCTCCATGATAGTAGTAGTTACATGCAGCCTTTCGTATTCACAATTAATCTTCGTGGTATAGGAGTACTCTGAGAAAATCCACATACTGATTCGCACCAGAAAAACACACACATGTATAAAAGTAGTTTTATACATCATTATGTATACTCCTATTGCATATAAATATATATTCCGTACATAATTGTATATATTCCTATCTTATACAAATACATTTATATATTGTATACATAATTATGTATATTCCTATATTATATATACAGGATGAGGCATTTAAAACAGGCCACCTTAATAAATCGCCCACTTGTAAATATAGAAGAAAATGGATCAGACAAACGTTGTTTGGGGTGAAAGGGGCCATAATGCGACGTTAAGATTTGTATTATGTCGAGAGGTGGAGGAGTTATGGGGGTCAACATCCGTATTGTAAATGGGATGACATACTTTATTACACACCTCTCAACAGCTCTTCGCAAGATGAATGCATACATGTGTCACACATACTATAAATGTGTACATTAACCACATCGTCCCATTTAACATACTGCAGTTGACCCCCATATTTCCGTCACCCCTCGGCGTATAACAAACCTAGAGGGTGCTAGGTAGTCCGAGCACGACTTGAAGGTTGCTAGGCAGTCCTAGCCTCGACTTGGAGGGTGCAAGACAGTCTTAGGCTCGACCTGGAGGGTGCTAGGAAGTACTAGGCTCGACCTGGAGGGTGCTATGCAGTCCTAGGCTCGACTTCGAGGGTGCTAGGCAGTCCTAGGGCTCGACTTCGAGGGTGCTAGGCTGTCCTAGGATCGACTTGGAGGGTGCTAGGCAGTCATAGGATCTACTTGGAGGGTGCTAGGCAGTCCTACGATCGACATGGAGGGTGCTAGGCAGACTGAAATTAACATAATTTTAATAAAAACAATCACAGAAAATAAATCACAACCAAAAAAAAATATACATGACAACATTCTCATAAATAAAATCATAGAATATTATCTTCTATATTCAACGTTAAACCCGGAAATTAATTCAGATTCCCCCTCATCGAAATCAAAAGGAGTACGATTAGTATCAGCTAGAAAGAAGAAAATAAACATAAACATAAAGGAAAAAAATTAAAATATATCAACAATAGTACCAAAAAAAATAGAAATCAAGTGAGCAATATATACCAGTAAAAACAATAAAATAAATTAAAATAAAAAATAAACTTACTTCGTAAGAAATTCTTTGGGCAACAGAGCGTAAACCACCTAATAATGAATAATTAGAATGCAGGTCACGGAATTCTGTTAAAATTCTGGACTGCACATGAGTGTTAAATCAGTGATTAATGCAACTGAAATTACAGCCAACACAATTTATTGGGAAACTAGAATAAAACAGAGGGTACCCGGGCAGCAAAAAGTTTTTACAGTGATACTACGATAACAATTCATAGCGATTAACTTGCAATTGTTAATCTGAAATATTTACGGTATAACATCTTGTTTTTGGGATATTCTGTCAGCATTGCTTGTAAGTTGTGTTAAAATTATAGAAAAAACTTAAAAATTGTCAAGATGCTTAACATATTACATTAACATATACTGTTTTACTTTGATGAAATGTGTGTTAAGTTCACATTTCCAGTAAATTAATTCCTTCAACAATAAAAAATTGAAACGTCTTTAAAGTATTATGAAACAAATAGTGCCAAATACGATTTTAAAAATTAATTATATTTAACTGACTTAATCTTAGTTAACGGGCTTGAACAAGAACATGGGTAATTTTCAGGTTGCTAGCAGAAATAATACTTATACGTTAGACATATTTGGTCATGATTGCTGTTTAGAAGATAGTGATTAAATACAACTGTGCGAAGACTAAATAAATAAAATTTCCACACTGCCGAGATATTTACACGTATCGCATGAATTTGTTTTAAACATTCACTGCAGTGTAAATTGTATTTATAACTTAATAAAATGCATATTAACGCATCCCTACATCTCTTTATTTTGCAATCCACAGGTGGCCTATGTGTCTCATCTGCACCTGCTTATCTGCTATAGAAGTGATTTTTTATTTATTCTGTGAAGTTCTGGAAAATGGAATTACACGTTATCAAATTTTATTGAAATGTTAAAATATTATGATTCCTTGTGATGTTGTATAAACTGTAAAATATTTTGCATTACTGTAATTTTTCACATCACAGGTTATGATTGTAAGTTTTGATATAAAATTTGGTAACATCTTTGTAGTGTAAACGGGTGTTTGTATTATAAACCTATAACAACCTGTTGTGTTGTTTTATTATAAAGTTATATTAATGCTATTGTTATTTATATAATATTTCATAATGTTTTAAATATTGTTTTTATTGGAACACAAATTCGCTTTTAGTTGTATATTAACGTTTTTGCTAGGTGTAATTAGGCTTGCTGTGCTACAGTTGGTCAAGAGGTCACTGCTAGGTGCATTGCTTGTGGCGAGAGTGTGGCATCGGTTGTGTGACACGAACTGTAGGTTTCGCCCAGGCGCGAGACCGAGGCAGTCGAGTCCGAGCTCAATGAAGGAGAGTGTGTCTCGAGCCGATGGTCGAGCATCTTTCATCGGGTGCTAATTAAGTTGGTAGTTAGGGTGAAATGCTGTTGGCTTGTTGTGCCGAGATGGTGCCGTCTTGTACACGTCTGCTTAATACGTTGCTTTTATTGTAGTTATGTGTTATGAATCAGTATGGAACTATTCATGGCTACTTAATTGTTTTCGCTGCCATTTCTGTTCGTCAATGCAGACATGTTTTCACCTGGGAAACTATGCTAGTTTTGAGCTATGCTGTATAGAGCATGATTATGGCAGCTGCTAATTGCACCAGTAACTTTCCGTGTGTGGGAAACCCTGATTTAACGTCGCTTAATCCTAAGTGTGTGAGGGGACGCGCCGATGCTTCATTGCTGACTGTGGTAGGCCTAAGTGTCATCTGGAGCATGAGTTCGTCTGGTACGTTTTGCACGCTGCTTCGAAGGTGTGAGGGCGATGTGTGTCCCGCACGTCGCAGAATCATCGGGTTCATCAATCTGCAGGTATGAGAGAACCACATTTGCATGTCCGTTTGGTGTCGGGGCGAAATATTTGAATAAATGACTTTCGCTGCGGTCTTGAAGTTTCCTTGTGTGCCACTCGTAACTCCCGAAGTCGGCAAGTGTTTGGCTGGAGAGATTTTGGTGCTTGTACTTTTAATGTTGTCAGTGTCCTGTAAAAATACTTAAATGCCATCCTTTTTAATGTGTGAGCACCGCGTGAATTACTGAAGATGAAAAGTAACTTTGGTGAAATGCTATATAGAGTGCTTCCGACTGTTTAGATTTTCTGATTGTGCATCAAACTATGAATTAATGAACATTGTTTGCAACAAGGAATTTGGGGTCATGTTGTTTGTTCATGGATGTAGTCTCCCAGAAAAATTATTTAATATAATTTTGTTCTGCTATAAATATAGGATGTGCTCAGCTTAAAGGTATTATGGTTCATGTTAAGAATGCCCCGCTTCACTATACTCTTCTATCACTAGTTCACTTTCTACCCCAGTTGGTAATGAATAGATGTTGGGGTTGTTTGGAAATACCATGTTGACTGAAGTAGTAGTGAGAACCACATTGCCCTTGGAGGTAGAGGGCGACTCAACAGAAACCTAAAAATTTCTAACACCATTTACATAGTATTTATATAGCAGCACATAGTGAACATCTGCTTATACGCAGCTCAACACAGTACATTTTAGCAAGTGAACCAGAACCCTTGGCCATATATTCTTCTCGACAAATTGCATAACTGCCGCTATCAACCAGCTCCATAAAATTAACCCGACAGCTTATATACCTGCAAGCAGGCACCTTAACCTTCAATTTTCCACCCACTGTAATGCATGCATGCCATCTGCTCTACTAACCAACACCAGACTAACATAGGCCAGTAAATGACTTTTTTTATATTCAAGTTTAACATTTTAAGTATACATATATTAAGATAAGTATAATATTTTTTGCTATCGCAGACTTATTTTCAGAATTTTTTTCATTGGTATTCAGATTTACCTTGTGTAATTTTTTTTAGTATTTTATTGAACTGTAGGAACTTTGTTACTCACACTGACTCTACTTAAAAAAAATTCCTTACCACTTATACTTTCTGCTCTACTGGTCGACATATTGTGACAATGCAACATGTGTTTCAAACTAAAGCTATTACTAAACGTTTCCTACCCGATTTGACCTCTGTACAAACCAGATTCAGCTGATGAGCAGGTTGATTAAAGCCGGGCCCACAGCAGTGCATTGCATGTGTTTTAGTACATATTTGTCAAGCAATTTACATCTATTTCCCGACCTTCTGAACCATAAGTGTCCTGCATCAAATTACTTGTCTAGGAGCCCTGTGTACAGTTGTAAACACTTATCGTTTATACCTGTATAACTCAAGTTATATCATACCAACCAACCCCCCATCTCGTATAACCAAAGAAAAACTCAATTCAACTGCCCCACCCAATACACCAAGCACAAAATCCGTCATAATGCAAGCAACTATAGAGATGAGGCCAGCCTATAACTTAACACCCATTCTACGTGTTCTACCAACCAACACTGCTTATAATTACCAACCATTCCACCTGCTATAACTCTAGCATAACTCAGCCCCCACCCACTAAAATATACCAAAAAATGTAACCTCAACATGTCTGTCATAGCATCATTACCATCAGACACCAGCCAAATATATACTAGTCACTATACCACCATACCAACCAATACACCAAGCACAATAGTCATCATACTCGAGCAAATGTACAGTTGACACAAGCCCATAACCTAAGACCCATTCCACTTGCTCCACCTGCTCCTCTTCATCCACCTGCTCCACCTGCTCCATTAGCTCCATCTGCTACACTTGCTCCACCTGCTCCACTTCCTCCATCTGCTCCAGCTGCCCCACCTCCACTTCCACCGTCACCACCAACATAACTTATACCTACCTACCATATCACCCACTATAACTCAAGTGTACCTCAACCATTCAGCCAACGCGTTCCTTACCCAAATTTTACTACCACCCATACCATATGCTCTACCAATCATCAGACTAAATATACTCACCACTCATATCGTCCACTAGAATTCAAGCATACCTGAGCCCACACCCCCTAAAATGTACCAAAAATCGTAACTCCAACCTGTTTGTCATTACCATCAGATATCAGCCAAATACCATACCGCCCATCAAATAAACTACCTGATTATACCAACAATCACAACTAAATATATGCACCACTCTAACTAGAATTCAAACAAACCTCAACCCATCCTGGCCTTACCAAAAAAATACAAGTCCAACATGTTTGTCATAGCATCAGACACCAGCCAAAATATTATAACAGGCATTAATATAAAATCACTCTCTCAACCATCCATACATATAAAAAATCCTGGCCACCACAACTCAGACATACGAAAACAAAAATATGATTACCCCCTGCTGACCTGGAGTACTGGAGTAATATACCAACCATAACCCCAGCATACTTCAGTCATTCCAACATCACATTGTATATGCAATATAACAACTACTCATTTCATACCACTGCTACGCTATCCGTTTACCGCACCAACCAAAACATTTTAGGTGACGATCCTCCAGCATACCAGACATTAATATAAATCTGTCTATCAACCAACCAACCAGTTATTCAGGCCAGCCATCCATACCAATAGCTGCTCCTACAGAACCTACCAGATAACATACCTCCAGCATACTTAACAAACCATATTGATAACCTAATCGTACTGAATACTAAAACTGATACAAAATAACTTTTACCATTACATTAGCTTACATCAGCCACACAATGTCGAAAGCAATACAACACAGCCTACCAAAATACTACACCATCTGAATATATCAACGAACCATCACAGCAGATAGCTATACTAACCAATAACATACAGCCTAAACCATATCATTCGCTCCAACCCAAGCATACCTCAGTCATGCTATTAACAATACAGATCATATCAACCAACATACCTCAGACTAACTGATCAATCATAACAGTCAACTATATCGACTACCATTACACCTCATCTAAATTCACCAGTTAAACATATAAACAAAGCATACCAGCAGCCGAGAAAATTTAATATTGCAATCATAACTCCTAACATGCTATCATAACAACATTACTAATAATTTAACCATCTATGACATTCTTACAGTCTTAGTTTCCCAGATACCATATCATCCCATCCAATCATACTAACCAAGCATACCAGCTAACTATTATGCATCTCTCATACTAATTTAACATCCCCTCAAACAATTCTGCTCTTACAAACTAATCAGAAAATAAAACCACTCTCCACACACCATCGAAGCTACACTTTGTCATACTTCTAAAACAACCGAACATGGAACAGGTCATACCAGTCAACATAATGGCTATACCAAGCATACAAGAAACTAACTGCACAACCAAGTCATACCAAAAGGTTATACCATCAAGATGTACTAGCTATAAGAAAACAAACTAGACAGGCAGCCCACAACGGAAGACAATACCATAATGTAACTCCATCCATTTCAGCTATTCCAAGAGACCATACCAACCAAAAAAATACTAGTTAAACATAAACAAAGCATATTACCAAAACAAGCCACCTATAACAACCATGCAAAGAGGTCATAACATATAAACATTGTAAAAACACCTTCACCAACGATGAGCCTACATACAATTCATATCATTATCAGACTGACCCAACATAATATTCAAGCCACACATTTCGACCTTCTATACTAACCATCACACCTGCCCTCCTATTCAACAGCCATTCAGGCACATCAGAGTCAGATATAAAGCTAACAAAATAAACTCCCTTCTACCGTGAACCCAAACTACTACAATGTCCCAGACACACATTTCAGATATCGCTGATATCATACCGCTAGACTATACAAGCAAGACACATCACAAAACCAGTCAACCAACGTTTATACCCAGGTCATCCTATATAATAGTTTAAAAAATCTAAGAGGCTGCACTCACATGTCTAGCAATCTCTCGAGAATTTAGATCTCTCGAACGGTAGACGCGAGTACGGCCGACCAACTTGAAAAGGAGACAAATACGTTGGTCAAGGGGGGGGAGGGAGAGACTTGTTCCAACATTGCCACTAGGGAAGGTGCGTGTCGACGACAATACATTTGTTCCCCACCACCCAACCAGATAACATTAACCTAATATGACAGCCTGCGAAGGTATCCATACAACCCTTGCGAATAACAACTTTACCGTTTGCTACAGAACATATCTACTGAGCTATCGCATTACATTAAGCATACATATATCTCGTCAATCACACACAACCCTGCGCAAATGTCTCAGCATAAGAATGACTGTCATTTGACTCATGCGAATCAACATTTATAAGGTAAAAAGTAAATATAGGTTCTTTCTATACTGTCTACACACACTCATACAGACACACACAAACAAAATGAAACAAATACCTATTCCTTCATTGCTTGCTACCAAGTAAATGGGGAATGGGAGAGCTGGACCACCAGTACTAAAATCGTCAATTTCCATAAAAGTACAGGAAAAAACTAACATAACTATTTCCTGCTATTTCTTATCGAAAGAACAAGAAAGAATTAAATAACTGAAAAGCCAAATTCAAGTAAATTTCTCGATTTCAAGCAACATTTCATGTTTTCTAGAAACAATAATTTATCAAGAGAGCAATCTAAATAAATCAAACTTAATCCAAAATCATGTAAATTGAAGTAAAATCAATAGAATTGATGGATCTTAAGAGAATTCTCTATCATGCAGGAAAAATTATACAATTTTTACATTTAAGAGAATTCTGTATCATGCAGGAAAAATCATACAATTTATACTTTTCAGAGACTAAGAGAAAAATCTCATTCATGTTTACCAAAATGATTTTTTATTCGATTAAACAACTTAACTATACATCTAAAAATTTGTATAATCTATCGAAACATTTTGTTGTTTCCGTAAAATCGTTTGCATCCTCCATTTATTAATTTTAAAAAATGATATATCTTTAGTAACATTTTCTTTCAAATAATCAAAAGTTAGATTATTTTGACTAATTAGAACAACATTAAAAATTGTTCCTGCTTCAAGAGCATTGTTAAAATCTACACTATTTTTATGTTAGTTTTATCTTTAACGACTGGTGTTTTTCTATATAAATAATCAATAACAAATAATGGTCTTCATCCCATAAATTGAATTATAATTGATATCACCTTGAGTGTTTAGAGTTGGTTCATAATAAAGTTCATTTATTCTATACAGAGTATCTAGTTTTGATTTGGAATTTCTAAAATCATTATAAGCAAGAAACATTTTATCATAAAGGCCATTTTCGATATCTAGATTCCAATTCTCTTTAGGAAATATCTCATTTCTTCCATTCTTAATATCAATATTTCTTATATTACAGTGATCAAACATAGAAGCATGTACATACTGTTCAACATGATTTTCTATTAGTTTGAAAGCCTACAATTACAAAATCAGGCATATCGCATCATAAATTATTAAAGTGATATCTTATATCTAAATTAAAAACAGTCGTTCCAGCAGGAAGTTCTTTTTCTAAAAATTGCCAATAATTTAATCTAAAAGGTATTTTTGGATGTTTGTATATTTTTTCTTTAATTACAGTGGCTGTTAGTTTCGTAATCAACAACAAGCCACATAATATCTCATTTTTGTATAACAATTTTACCTGCATCAGCAATATATTTTTTGAACTGCACCATCTGCGTCCTTAGTTTCATAAACATATAAACAATTATCAGACGACTTTTGAATAAACGGAATTTCATTGTTATCTCGAATAAAAACCAAACAGATATCTCAGTGGATAGGTAATTTCATTTGTATTATCGCTGTGAACAGATTTTAAATGATATTTACTATCAACACCAGTAAATTATAAATAGTTTTGCTCACTTGGAGATCTTAACAAATTATTCATCATCGTTGAAATTAAACCTGGGTTATCAACAGCCTCAATAATATGTCCATGCTTTGAGATTGCTGCCCTAGATTACTGGAAAGGAAAAAAAATATCACAAACGTCAATATTATCTAATTTTGCATATTTTGCTTCATATTTTTCTTTATCTCGCTTTAGTAGCCTAAATTGTTCAAAACATACGCTAAGCATCATTTGGGAAAGAAAATCCATCAACTATAGGAATATCAAATTCAATTATATTATTGTAAACGTTTTAATTCCCCAAGTTTGATCAGTTGGAGGAAAAGTTTGCCTTTCAAAACTCCCGATACTTTCATTACTCATTTATAAGTAAAGAGAAGGATAGTATGTGAATGAAAGATTCATCAAAGGAAATTTCTCGGGTTAAAATACTCATTGAAAAATTCTAAAATTCTAAAAAGAATCGTGAAGGAGATTATGAAAGACATAAGAAGAAAGATCTACCTTAAATTATTGAATTAGGAAATATTGGTACAAAAGTAGAACAAGTAAGTGAAGAAAATAACAATTCAGCAGCAAAAAAATTAGATAATTCACCTGCTCCTGAAGAAACATAATTTAAAAGAGAATTATTTGCGAAAGATATGACTCCAAATTTGGCTATAATACCGCTGAAAGACTCAACTATTAGTCTTGGGAAATATATTTTTGGAGATATTAACAACAATAAAGAAAAATACGTTTTGCGAGGAGAAGGAAATAATTTTTATATTGGTGATACAAAGTAAATATAGATGGTGATATTCTATTTGTCGAAGATAAGGAATATGAATTAACAGAAGGACTTGCTAAATTGTTACCAAAAATAGCGTCGAAGAACTTGAAGGTAATTAAAATGTTAATGATATTAAAAATTACACAGAAATTGTTTTATTAACCAATATTGTATTTAAAAAAATATATTCCTAAAAAGAAAAGGAATAATCCAAGTTCAAGTGTAGGTTGGAAGTATAAAAATATAATAAGAAAAATTTATGAAAAATATATTAAAGTTTTGAGTCAACATCAATACCAAACTCACCAGAAGGAATGATCTCCAAGAACTCCTAGATATGGAGAAGGTATTTAAAAAATGCAACAATTTGCCAAAGAATATGTCTGAATGGAAACGGTCATAAAATTGGTTGATTGATTATTGGTTATACATGGTGAAGGAAATGCTGGTAACAACAATTATTACAATGATAAAGATATCATAATGATATATGTTGAACAACAAATTTTCTGATTTTGTTATTAATAATTCAAAAGGAATTCTATATCTTATATGTAATTCCACATTCATTTTGGAATCATGGAAAAGATATAATAAATTGGGCATTAAATAATTTACATTTGCCTGAAATGCATTTGCCAGGGTATAATTATTATGAACCATATACAAAATTAAATAAAAGATTGGAAAGAGGCGACACGGGAATAAATAAATTAGATGAGGCATGTAAATATTACAATATTGATTATAGATAGCATAAAGATTTAGAATCTAGGCATGTAGCTGATAAAATATTACAAAAAGAAGCAAAAAAAAAAAGTTGGATAAAGATACTCTAATCTGTGAAAAAATTGAATCTGCAGCTGTTGCTTCAACTATGTTTACAAAAATTAAATTAAGATGGCGTGTTAAAATGTATTAGTTACCTATGTTTTTTATTTATAAAGGATGTTAGCAAATTTAACATTCGATATACCCATTGATCAATTAAGAGATTAAGGTATAGGAAATTTTTTAATAAAGGAACAACTTAAGAGTAAAAATAATAAAAATTAAAAGAAGGCATGGTTTTCAAATTGACTACATCAGTACCAACAATCAAAAAAATTATAAAAGAAAAATCTGGAATTCGTTTAAATCATGGAGGTTTTTTATCATTTAAAATTCCAGTTTTAGCTGCACTTGGTGCTTTAGCTGGTGGAGCTAGCTCGATTTGCAATTCTGTTAAACAAACTAGAAAACATATAAAAGAATTAGAAGAACATCAGAGAGATAACTTAGCAATAGAAAATAAATCAGGAAAAAGGGATAGTCCAAAAAAATATCTGAATACATCCCCATTATCTAATATTGATATTGAAAAATATGCAAATATATTAAATACAAAAAATTTCAGAAATGTTTACATGATTGACGAACTACCAAATATAATGCACAAAAATGAACGTGCTGCGGTTAATTTTGACATTTCATCAAATTCTAGCACCCATTGGGTTTTTTTAATTAAAAAAAAAATGATATTTATTATTTTGATTCATTTGGAGGTAATATTCCTACTAATTTAAATATTAATTACTTCAAAAATTGAAATGTTTATTACAATTATAAGAGAATTCAGAATTTTAATTCAGTTATGTGTGGTCATTTATGTATAATTGTGTTACATCTTTTTTCGAGAGGTTATATAAGTTTCATGATATAATTTTTTTGTTATTAAATGACGGATATATTTGGAGAACAATTAATCAAATATGTTAATAAAAACTGTGACACTAATGCTAATGAATTAAAAACATATGTAGATTCAAAATACAATATTATTGCTTCTGCTTTACAAGATCAAATTAGTAAGGTTTTTGTTTATACAAAATATAATGTTTCTCTTCAAAATCGTAGAATTAATAAAGTGGCTGATACCATAGATGGTGAAGATGCAGTCAATAAAAGATGTTTTGGTAAAGAAATAACTGATATATTGCGAAATGTAAAACCAATCAACTTGAATTATTGTGAAACACTTGTTAAATCGAAAGTTGAAGAATTTAGGGATAAAAGTCTCATATATTTTATTTACCTGTAAAGTGGGATTAAAAAATCATGTTTTTCGCCTAGATATTAATCAGTTGTTCTTTACCTTTTTGATGGATTGTACTGTTTATAAAATAATTTTTGTTATTATCAATTTACCTGATGATATTGTGACTGTTATTTATGATTCTAAAAGAATGGATAGTAGTAAGCCTTTTGGTGTTAACATAAGTGATATTTTATTTTTTAAAGTCAGAAAAAATAAAATATTTACTTATGATGATGGATTGATGACCACAATAGGAATATTCGTAAAATATAAAGATTAATTACATTTTTATTATTAAATGGAGAATACTTGGTGCTTGAAGTTTAAGAAAGTTACTTAACATAATTATATACAAAATGTAAATACTAAAAACGGACGATTAGTTCAGTAAAGTAAATGTTCAATATGAGAATCTAATAAATCAGCATTTAAAAAAAAATTGTCCAATGTAATAGAAGGAATAATCAATGAATTATATAAACCAGTAAGAAGATATTTTCCAAGAAGAAAAGTATTTTCGTTTGTTATTGATGATTTGTGGCAAATCAATCTTGTTGCGATGGATACTGAAAATTTAAAAGGAATATCAGATATAAAAAATGGATACAAATATATTTTGACAATTATCGATGTTATTCAAAATATGCATTTGCTATACCCAACAAATATAAAACTGCTAAAAATGTAGGAAATGCTTTAGAATGTATACTGATTAAAATATAAGATCATAATTTACCTAGTGACAATGGCTTAGAATTTTGTAGTAAAATATTTAAAGAATTTATGCAGAAATATAACATCAATCATTATTCTACATTGAGTGAAATTAAAGCCAGAGTTGTAGAGAGATATAATGGTACTTCTCGTCACAAAAAATGAGATATCGTGTAGCTGAAAATATTTCTAAGTCCCCTTCGGGTATGTTCGCAGGCTGCCACTGTAACCGTTGAATTTTACTACGCGTGAAGGTTTACCCCAACTTAAAAATTCACTGGTGAATTCTTACTACCTATCACAGGAGTGGCTAAAGAAAATGAAGACGAATGAACAGAGAATTTGTACTCCTCCGCAAATAGGGCCGCAGTGGCTCAGTGTTTACAGCACACAATTTAGGGGCCGCAGTGATTCAGCAGATAGAGCAACCAATAGTGGGGCCGCGGTGGGTTAGTGGATATAGCATCGAAAATTGGCGCAGCAGTGGGTTAGTGACTTGAGCACCCAAAATTGGGGCCGCAGTTGCACAGTGGGTAGAGCAACGTTCAAGCGGGGCCGCGGTGGCGTAGTGGCTAGTGCAACCAAAATTGAGGCCGCAGTGGCGTAGTGGTTAGAGCCACTTTTGTAAACAAAAACATATAACCAAAACAAGCTACCTAAACAAACATGCAGACAGGTCATACAGTATAAATATTCTGAAAGCACCTCTACCAATGCTGAGTTTACATACAATTAATATTATCAGTCTGACCAACATAATATTCAAGCCATACACCAGACAACATGAGGATAGTAACTGTCAAGCTGCCATCAGCTACAAGAGCTCATATATGTTAACTGCAATGCTGTATATGCGAACAAGCTTACCTTGACTGCTCACAGTAAGATTTCTACTATAAAATTAGCGTAAAGCATATATACTTTTGTTGAATGGAGAATATGTTTGAATATATGTGAGTTATAATATGTATTTTTTTAAGTGTGTGAAATAAAGATAAATTATATTGATTCAGTTTAACATCAACTGACACTGTGCAGCTGCAAAAATGCTATGTGCCGACTTTGACTATCTGACACCATCCACAATAAAATATATGTATATACGTTTTCGGTGTAGATATTGAGATGGACTTCTCTGGCAATTTAGAAAGGTAATTAGATGAGACATAGGAGACTTTTTTGATGAGATTATTTCACCAGTTAAGAGTCATGAGTGAATAAACAAAGGGAAACTTCTATTAAATAATATGAGATGGGATATATTATCTGCCTTCAAAAGCAATTGCTTTGGTACTTTCTTGGGTGTTTGAGATCGTATATGACTGAATATGAAGTATAAGTCCGCATGATGATGATCATCATCATATGGTTTAACTGAGTAATTCGCTGGAATTTTCCTAGGAATGCTTATATGGCTGTTTTGTTGTCATTGATGGTATGAAGGAAGTGCTTTGTATAACCGATATGGTATAATGGAATGGATTGTAGATATTGAGTGTAGTTATATTCTGTTCAGGTATATCAGATATTACAAGTTAGAATGTTCGTCTAGCAGAATATGTAGAAATGGATGTTTGGCATGTTTTTTCGTAGTAGTGGGTATGATATGAACTGAAATGTTATGAGTTAAACATTTTTTCGATGGGTGGTAGTCATATTTAATGGATCGAGGTTTAATATATGTTGCCTGTATGGTATGTTAATTTTGGTGGTAATATGTCTTGCATATGGATTGTATTGTGTGATCGTGTGGCTGGTCAGAATTTGGATTATTTGGATTATTTGGTTGGTTAATTCGTATGTTCTGAGAGTATGATATGGTAGTATGTTTTTTATAAGATGGTGTTATGGCCTGTCCAGATGGATGGTGTGGCATGATACGGTCTGCAAGTGTTGGTGGTTAGAATGTTTTTTGTTCTACTGGAAAATTTTAATTGCTTGTTTAGCGATAAGGCCTATTGGAAGGAGATTTCGTTCAGTTTGGATCGTTGACTAATTGGTATTATTTTAATGGGTGTGTGTTTTGCTATTACACGATGAAATATTTTAACAGTGAAATTCGCTGGTTTTTTTTTTGTAGAAATGCTTATAAAATTTTTTGTTATCCTGGATGGTATGAAAGGAAGTGTTTCAGTGTAGCCGATATAATGAAATGGAATGGCTCGTAGGTAGTGTTCGGGTATCTTGAAGTATTACAAGTTAGAATATTTTGTCTGGAAGTATATGTATAAATTGATTTTTGTTCTGTTTTTTTTTTTTTAGCAGCGATTATGATATGACATCAAAATATCACGAGATCTATTAAACAATTTTTACTGGGCGTATGGAGATTTGGGCAATATAACAGTTTGATATGATATTAAATTCTGATTGGGCATTGGGTCAAAGCTGGTAGACATATTTAATTAATAATAATATGGTGATATGTGTGAGGTCTTCATTTCTGTAAATATAGCATTGACATATTGGGATGTGCAAAAATAAATAAATTGTTAAATATAAACCTGAAATATAAAGGAATCCATCAAATAATTCCAATATACCATGGATTTTTTAAATAAAGTTAATAAAATAGTGGTTTGTAGGATTTGAGATGGTACTAACATATTTATTATAGTGAATGCTTTCAGGTAAATAGAATACCCTGATGTGGTGGTAACATGTTTGCAAGGAGTATTCAAAATGTTTGTCTCCAGGAGAGATGAAATGGAATACTGGTAGGGAATTTTCTCTAGTAAGTGGAATATCTTGGATGTGTATAGGTAAGGGCTAGTAGAATGTTCAAACTTACATTTTTTCGAATATGTGTATAAATATTTTATTAACCTTTGCGTGATATACAACTAAAGTATATAAGTTTTTTATTTCTTTCATGTAAGATGTATATGGAGATACTTATTTTTTTTAAGTTTCCCATAAATATTTTTTAAAAGTAATGCATTATAAACTTTATGATATGTTTAATTACCAATGGCTGGATTTTAGATATGTTATATTCTTCCCTTGTAGGCTACTACGTTTACGAAGGATATAAATGATTGGTGTGTTTAGGTAAACCAGACTGGTAGCAAGCAATGAATATTTAGATATTTACTTCATTCTGTTTGTGTGTGTGGGAAGTATCGCAAGAACGTATATATACTTTTTACCCTATAAATGTTGGTTCGCATGAGTCGTTACCAAAACGATCAGTGACAGTCAGTCGTCTGCTAAGATTTTTGTATAGGGTTGAGTGTGATGGATGATATCTATGAATGTTCCATATATTGCGATAGCTTAGTAGATATGTTCTGTAGCGAATGGTAAATTTGCTATTCGCAAGGGTTATATGGATACCATAGCAGGCTGTCATATTAGGTGAATGTGAACTAATCGGGTTGTGGGGAACAAATGTCTTGTTGCCGGTACGCACCTTACCTAACGGTAATGTAGGAACTACTCTCGCCCTCCCCTACCCTTCCCCTTCATCACCTTTGCACATTGGTTGGCTGTACTAGCATCTACCATTTGAGAGATCTAACGTCTCGAGAGATTTGCTAGAGATGTGATTACTGACTCTTTTGTTTTTTATGCTATTCTTATATGATGACCTGGACATGTTCATTGGTTGACAGGTTAGGTGGCGTGTCTCTCTTATATGGCCTATTAGTATGGTAGAAGCGATGTCTTAAATGTGTGATTGGCACATTGCAGTAGTTTTGGTTGATGGTAGGAGGGAGTTTATTTTTATGGAATACCTTTTTGTTTGAGTGTACTGAGTGTGGCGTACCCCTATGGCTGTTAAACAGGAGGGCAGGAGGTATGATGACAGGTGTGATGGTTAGTATAGACGGTCAAAATGTATGGCTAGAATATTATGTTGGTCAGACTGATAATATAAATAGGATGCAGGCTCAACATTGGTAGAGATACTTTCAGAATATGTATACTGTATGATCTCTCTGCATGGTTGTTATAGGTAGTTTGTTTTGGTTATATGATTTTGTTTACACCTGAGTAGTACGTTTCTGGTTGGTACGGTGGCTTGGAATGGCTGAAATGGATGGAGTAACATGATGGTATTGTCTACCGGCATGGGCTGCCTGTATGGTTTTATTTTTATTGCTAGTACATCTTAATGGTATAACCTATCGGTGAGACTTGGTTGTAAAGTTATTTTCTTGTATGGTTGGTATAGCCATAATGTTGATTGGTATGGCCTGATCCATGTTCGGTTGTTTTGGTAGTATGACAAAATGTAGCTTCGTTTGTGTGGGGAGAATGGTTTAATTATGTGATTCGTTACTTAGAGCGAAATGATTGATGGAATGGTTAGGTATCATGAGATGGTCCAAATGATTGGAAGGTATGATGTATCTGGGAATTAAGACTGTATGTGTGTCACAGATGGTTCAATTAATAGTATTGATCACATGATAGCATTGTTGGAGCTTATGATTGAAATATTTGATTGACTAGGCTGCTGGTATGGCATGTTTATATGTGTAACTGGTGAAGTTAAATGGGGTGAAATGGTAGTCAATATAGTTAACTGTTATGATTTATCAGTAAGTCTGATGTGTGGAGGTTGTTATTGTATGTATTGTTATATGATGACTCAGTTATGCTTGGTTTAGAGCGAATTATATATTTTGTGCTGTATGTTTCGGTTGGTGTGGCTATCTGATGGGGTGGTTCGTTGATATATTCAGTTGGTATATTATGTTGTTATGCTTTGTTGTATTACTTCGACATTGCATGGCTGAGGCAAGCTAATGTTATGGTAAAAGTTAATATATATCAGTTTCATTATTCAGGTTAATTAGGTTATCAATATGGTTGTTAAGTATTCTGGAAATGTGTTATCTAGTAGGTTTCATAAGAGAAGTTATTCGTATGGATCGCTGGCATACTTAACTGGTTTGTTCGTTGATAGCGTAATTTATATTAATGCCTGGTATGCTGCAGTGTTGTCACCTAGTACGTTATGGTTGTTGGTGTTAATGGATGGTGTAGGAGTGGTATTAAATGAGAAGTTATGTTACATTTACAATGTGATCTAGGCATGACTGAATTATGCTGGGATTATGGTTTGTATACTACCCAGTACTCCTCGTCTGCAAGATAAATCTTATTTTATTTCGTATGTCTAAGATCTGGTGGTCAATATTTTTGTTGGTATGGGTATTTGATAGAGTGATTTATATTTATGTATAATATGATATTTGCGTAGTGTCTGATGGTATCGCAAACATAATGGACTTGGTGATTTTTGTAAGGTAAGTGTGAGCTCAGTTATGCTTGAATTATAGTATACAGTGAGTATATTTCGTCTAATGATGGTTGGTATAGCAGTTTGTATGGGTGGAATGGTTGAACTGAGTTTTTCTTTGGTTATAGGTAATTACATGTTATTTAGCCTGGTATGACTTGGGTTATAAAGGTTGTATGATTGTATAGTGAATAGTATATATTTGGCTGGTGTATGAAGGTAATGATGCTATGACGAACATGTTGGAGTTACGATTTTTGGTATATTTTAGTGTATGTTGGCTGAGATATGCTTGATTTCCAATAAGAGGTATGTGTATATTTAGTCTGACGTTGGTTGGTAGAGCAGATAGTCTGCAAAAATGTGGTGATATATTTACTGAATAGCATAATATGTACAAAACAAAAAATAATTTAAATAATAAACTAAACATTTATATTCTCATAGTTTTATATATATATAGTAGCATGTTGTAAGCTGCAAGATAAAAGGAGCAGAGGCCTGTTTTGGAATAAAACACTGCTGGTAGCTGAAGGGGAAATGTAACAAGTGAGAGAGAGAAACAAAGTCAAGTGAGAGGTGTGAGAGAGAGAGAGAAATATAAATAGAGATATAGCTATAGAGAGAGATAGAGAGCGATAGATATATATGGACACAAAGGAGGCAGGCAGAGAGAGAGAGAGAGAGAGGGGGATCAGTAGGAGAGAGACAGGCACAATACACCAGGTCTCCCATGAGAGTGCTTCCCCTCTAGCAGAATGGGGCTGTAGATGGGGGCAGTGGCAGCAGTGATGGTTAAAAATCACTAGCTGAAAGGTTGACAGACACAAGTTGCCCTCTGTATGCAATTCACAATTCATATATATATATATATATATATATATATATATATATATATATATATATATATATATATATATATATATATATATATATATGCTTCTCTGAAAAAATTGTTAATTCGTTTTAAATCAACAATCCGAGTATATGCCAGAGGAGGGCTATAGTACTCGTTCTAAATGGGCACTGATATCTCCTTACTAATCATTATTGACAGTAAATAAGTCTTCTTTATGTTAAAAAATATATTTTTGTCCTCGTGTTATCTTCGCTCAGCTTGAACTCATGGCCACACTTAAAGCTGACTACTGTCAGGCCGGCCGCTCACAAGAGAGATTTTTCTACTCTAGACTTTAGAGTCTTTGACTCAAAATGACTCATAAATGACTCCAAAACGCCTCTAAATGACTCCAAAATGACTCCCCCATAGCTCCATAGCTCCATAGGTACACCTTTCCATATATTTTAAAAATATATACTTATTATTATTAGAATAAATTATTCCAAGTTCTTACATGCATGACTAGAGTGTGGTGGTTAAGTTTAGTGAAGTTAGGTTAAGTGGATGGCGAGAGAAATAAATTATAAATTCAGAGTTCTTACATGATGGTTAGGTTATCTTAGGTTAGGTGAAATAGATACTGATATGTTATGTATGATTAAGGGGATGGAATGTTGGTAACAATTTACAAATCCTAGCATAGGGGTAGGAAATATTTTCTAAGTTCTACGTAGGGTACAAAATCCTTACATTTAAATACTTAAAATTGGGATTGCAAAAAAAATACTATGTATTAGTTAAAGTATATATAAATGCATAATTCATATATTAAACTTGAAATGTTGAACTCATTGCTGGCCTCTGTAATTCTGGTGCTGGTCGGTAGTGCATATCATATGCATGAGTTACAGTGGGTGGAACATTGAATTTTTAGGTGCCTCCTTGCGAGTATATAAGCAGTTGGGTTTATTTTAGGGAGCTGTTTGACAGTGGTTGTAGTGGAACTTTGTCGAGAAGAATACACGGTAAAGGGTTCTGGTTGATTTGCTAGAGTGGACCGTCTTGAGCTGCGTATAAGCAGATTATGTTCACCACATGCTGCTGTACAGACACTATATGAATAGTGTGGAAAATTTAAGGATACTGTTTTTATGTTTGTCTTCTGAAGTATGTAAATATATAAATACGAAAGGTACTTAATGTCTCGCTCGTGTTGTACCCAGAAGCCTATGGACTGAATATGGTTACGTCTCTAAAGAACCTAGTGTGCTGAGAAGTTTATATCTTGGTTGCTGCAACTTTCATCATCAGTGTGATTGACAACTTTGTTCCTGGTTCCTGCTCCTTCTGACATGGCTAGAGCAGAACCATCTGGACATCTTAGTGTGTCATATACAGAACTTAACAGTGACTTACCGGTGTTACTTTTGCTGCAAGAACTTTGCCTTCAATCTTACTGCACGACAACATGTAGTTTATAAGTGCTTGAATAATCAGCTTCATGTTTAACGAATGACAGATTTGTATAAAGATGTAGAAGAACATGAATACTTTTAAAGTGTTTTGTAATATAATAAAATTATATTAATTTTTAAATCAAATAATATATACAGATTTTTTGATTATCTTATTTTAATCCTCTATCATAACGAGTCTGTTAAAACAGATCTCAATAAAAAAAAGGATTATGAAGCAATTATATTTTAAGCTAATTCATACTATACTTATATAGGGCTTAAACACATAACATCTCCCGGGGTTAGAAATGGTTCTTCCATAATTGAATTTCACGAGAGTTGCTCCTAAGAGTTCACAAACTATATTCGCCTGTGCATGTAAATATTCGTTTGCTTATAGTCACGACTTGCAACATAATAATTTTAAAAAGAATATATAAGAAAATACTTAGATGTGTGCTTAATAATTCATACTCCGACTGAAAATAACGAGATTTTAATGTTATAATAGAGTACATTGCATGGCTTTACATTAACAAGAACTGCTCTTAAATATAGTATTATTAATCCATATATGTGCAAATTATGATTGCATAACGAAAAATTAAAAAAAATAAATTCTGTAATTGTACGAGGGAACATAGCTTCTATGTTTGCAACTTACATAACTTTTAAGCAATTAGTTTGGTTTGAACTTGTTGTAGGCTTGTGATTAGCATGTTGGCTTTGTAACCCAGGGGTTGCATATTCGAATCCTGTCCGAACATTACAATTTTTTCTTTTTTGAATGTTACCGGCTGTTGCGGGAAATTGTGAAACTTACAAAATTATAAATTATTAAACATAATTTTTATTAAAAATACATTTTCGATACATTTTTACTGTAACTTTCAAATATAATTTTTTTTTCAGGATTTTTGAAATGTAAGTAAAATTAATCAAAATAATTCTTCTTATTTATAAATGCATCACTTTATTGATGACTGTATACAAGGCTGGTCACCTGAGTGCCTCGTGGTCATTTACATTCTGTTCCTTCCCCCCTGTGCGGTTCCTGTTGATGATGCTACTGCTAGTTCATATTACAGCTAGCGCTACTGCCCTGGTGGACGTGTTGCAGCTGGCTTGTGGGACCTGCCACCACATGAATATGTGCACGGTTACAAGGCGAGACGACTTAATTCTCGTACTAATGTAAAAACGAATTTAATAAAGTAAAATATTAACACAAGGTTTTGTTTTTCAAAAAATAAAGTATTGAGAATCGAATGTGTTTTACAAAATCCTGCCTGGAATGTACTTGACAATAATTTTTTATATTCTTTCTCATGTATGGAAAGTTACAGCTTTAAATTCCTAAATAAATATACACACTGACGATTCGTGCACTATAGCAGGCGATGAAGGAAATATGCAGACTGTGGAGTTAAACAAGTGTGAGTATTGGCCGAATGAATTAGAGACAAGAAGAAAAAGGAAAGAGAAACGAAACGACAAAGCATGGGAGGATTACAAGGAAACCTATGGACTGATAGAGAGGCAAGAGAGATAGAGATTAAATGAGAGAGTGAGAGAGAAACGAAATATAGAAAGTACTAGAGACAGCAGAGATGGAGACAAACAGAAAGCAAAGAGAAAAAGACATGGAAAAAGAGAAAGAGAGAGAAACAAAAGAGAGGATGAAAGAGAGACAAGAGAGGAGATGGAATGCGAGAACAAAAGAGAGAAAGAGAGAAAGATAAATAGGAGAAAGACATGGAACAAGGGAAAGAGAAAGACATGATAGTAAGAAATAGAATGAGAGAGACAAGAGAAAGCGAGTGTGAGAGACAAGAGAGAAACAGACAGAGAGAGCATGGAATGATAGAGCATGAAAAATCGAGAAAGAATAGTGGTATGACATCACAATTTTATGCGCCTTGAAAAGACGAGTCCGGTGATATTTAACACTTAATACTTTTTAATGTTTTAATTATAAAAATATATTTAATATAAAAAATAATTATTCAAATGATTTTTTTATGATGCCACTGTTGCACGCGCCTTAAAAAACTAGTCCGGCGATATACAACACTTGACACTTATGTATTTAAATCTTAAAATAAATAAATGTATTTTATTTTTTAATTATAAAAATATTTAAAAAAAAATTATTAAAATAATTAGGTTTTTATGTACTCCTTATTATGTGGGTGAGTTTCTAGTATCTTGCCCACATTGAGGAGAAAGCACTTTTTAGGGAAAAACGGGCAATTTTGAAGGAAAAATGAGAAATTTATAGGGAAAAGGGGAGATTTTATGGCATTTTTGGGCTAAAACATACGATTTTGTGATAAAAGGTATTTTTTACGGGAAATATTGTATTTAGGTCAAGGTCAGATCCTCGATCTTCCAGCCGAAGCCAGTTGTCCCCGAAGGAACTATTCCCTACTACTGACATAAAAACTTTATTTATTCACATTACCCTATATTGCAAAATTGCGGACAAAAGATACTCCTTGTAGATACAGTTGATAGGTGTTATTCTACTGCCAGTATACAACATAAATTTAGAATTGGTTATATGGGTTCGACGATATAGCATTCTAAGCTAACAATGTCTATACGTCCCACAATTTTTAAAATAATTCCCGACGTGCTTTAAACATACCACTTAACATCATATGCCTCAATAATACATGTTTCCAACTTTGATAGGAATCGTTAATTGCTTCCTGAGATATGACATAAAAACTTTATTTATTTGAATGCCCCTATATTTCAATATGGTGGACAAACGATTCTCCGTGTAGATGAAGTTTATAGCTCTTATATCTACTACCAGCATTTAAATATATCTTGAAAATGACTAAATAGTTCAATGTTTAAAGCTAAAATAGCTAAATGTCTGCCATTTTGATAATATGTATCTGATGTACTTAACACGTACCATTTACATCATACGCCGTAGTACATACTAATTCTTTGCCAAAACTGATGGGAATTCGTCAATTGTTTACCAATATATTACAAAAAAAAACTTATATTTATAGGCCGTCCACGGTAAAGTGAGCCCTTTTGAAGCCCTAGTTATTTTTTTCTTTCAACCAATTTATATCCTTCCACCACTTATTAATGTTAACCCTGCCATGTGAGTAAGAAACATAATGTATACATTCACCATACCGAAAACCAAAAGTCCGAGGCCACAATTAAATGTATTTGATGGTTATTATATTTGATGAAATGGCTTCAAAAAGAGCTCACTTTACCGTGAACGGCCTATATACGTACGATGCTATGCTACGAAATGGCGGAAAAAAGATGCTACATGTACATACAGTTGATAGTTGTAATATCTTCTGCCAGCTAACAAAGTTATGCTGGAATTTATTTTATAGTTTCGACGATATAGCATTCTTGGCTCTTAAATGGCTGTGTGGCTACCATTTTGAAAATAAATATCTGACATGATTAAAATATATCACTCGACATCATCTGCATCAGTATTACTAGTTTTCCAATCTTTGCAGGAATCGAGTAGTTTTCTTACCGAGATATGACATAGTAACTTTGTTCATTTGTATAGTGCTAACTGCCAAGATGGCCAACAAAAGTGATTATGTCGTTATATATTATGTGTGCAAAATATGATTTCAGTGTGCAAAATTTGGTCGAAATTGTTTAGATGGTGTGGCAGTATAAGAAATAAACCTAAAATATTTGTGTGGGCGCCATTTGAAAATAGGTACCTAGTCAACTTTAATTACTTATGTTTACTTGGTGTAACATATTATTACTTGCCTGCCAAATTGGGTGAGAATTGGCTTAATAGATTTCGAGATATACTATAAACCTTTTATTCCTAATATGGTACTATCTTCCAAAATAGCGATACCGCGACAGTGGCGCTGTCTCCGACGACCCGACTTGTTAATTACTCTGGCTAAAAGGCCTGCTCCTCGACCAACTCGCTTCCCTCCCTATCTCTTCTCTCGATCCCCTCATGCCTCGACCCTTCCTTTCCCCTCCAGGTTAGGTTATTAAATGCCATGCACACCACCACTCTTTCTTCGACCTCTCCCTAAGGTTCAGTACTGTTCGGCGGTGAGCGCCAAAGCCGAAAATGGAAGTCTCATTCGGGTCACTTCGGGTGTGGTGGGCGAATGCAACCAGTTGAAAGGTTCTGCAACGGGTCTCTTTGGGGTATTTTCGCTATCAACTTCATTTTTAAACGAGGCACCTTGAACAACCCAACGATAGTGGTGAGTCACGGATACAAACGAAATAATAATTTAATAATTGTATATTGTGAGAGTAACATTTTATGGTGCTGGTAAACCTGGTGGTACGTCATCTCCTCTAGCGACAAGTGACCGTACGTTTTAAACCCCGCCCAGGTAAAGGCAATAGACAACTATGGGCCAGTTGCTTTCTCCGCGTGCTTTTCTCTTGACAAGTCCAGTGAGTGTTTTGAAATCGCTGGGAGGAAACGGTTTCTTACATTCTTCGACCAATGGGAATGAAAGCTGGAGGGCCTTCCCTTAGTTTAAAAGGCATTCAGAATAGAAATACCTAAATACCTAAATGCCGAAAGAACCTCTCGCGTTAACCGACCGTATCGCACCGTTACAGGGCGCGTCATGCGACCGTACTGCCTGTCACCCGGCCGTACTGGAACGCCAGACACATGGAAGGGGTTCCAGGAACAGAACATGCATTGGGCAAGCAAAAGGGGCTTATCTGCGGTTGCCACACTGTTAGAGACAGCTCAAGATTCTTTTTGTATAATTCTTCAGTCAAAATAGTTTTTATATATACAATATAGGAGGACCAATATGATTCAACACATATCGTTTATGAGTGCATTCACAAAAACACGGGATTTTTTTGGTATTAACTCTATTAAATTATATGCACGTGTATTTCTGATAGATTCCCTACAAAATCAATTAAATTAATTTTTTATTGCTGTTGTTGATTAACGCAGAGGAAGTACGGGAGGTGCTGTGTTATGAAACTGCACACTTTTACATGACAATTTCGGGGTGAAGCTGCAAATTTGGGTGCAAATTTGGGTGCAAATATGGGCTGAGTGATCTCGACAACGATGCTCGTTGATCTGACACGAGAATATACAAATGTCAGTTATGATACTTAGACACGCAAACACTTGAACACATTTAAGTACGAAAATCTTCCGATATATTATCCTAATACTACATGCATTATGTGACTCAATTCTGTATCATATTGAGACAGGCTTTTGAAATATTGTTTGACCTATTATAAGAAGCGATATCCAGTAACCTCAATGCTGATTTATTGCATAATATTATATGATATAGGCATGCCTGATCTGTTACAGAACTATCCGAAAAAAAAGGATTTTGTGGTGTATCTACAATTAGAAATCTGCGTGTCAGATTTTAAATGTTTTATCACAGAAAATCTCAAACAACTGCCAATGTTTAAATATTTATTAAGTGATTTTCTTAAAATACGAGAAAAAATTCTACCGTTAAATTTTATTTCATCAAAAAATTCCTAAGTTTCATCACTGACTTACAAGAGGCAGGACTATATCTACACACCACTTACTTTAATGAACCTATGTTACGTAGATACTTCAATAAGCTAGCAAATGGATGCCAATTTTACTCTAGAAAGGCTTCTTATATTTTTATACATTTTCTTCTACCTGAATAAGTATTGATTTTAGTATTTCAATGAGCTGCGTAAATTGTTTGATGGTTCTTTAAGGGAACGTTATTTAATGGTTAGTGTTACAAACACATTCTAGACTACCTACTAGCTGTGATCAGGTGTCACGCATGAACTTACCTTGTCTCCGTTATCATGTAATAAATTAACAAATTGTTTAGTAAATGTAATTAAAGATTCCAATATTCTGCGAATGCAAATGACTGAAGAGATACAAGCTGACATTGGGGCTATACAATTTTGGTGTGTAATTAATAGCATAAAATGGCCCAATCAAAATTCAATCAAAATCTTCCACATGAAAACAATTTTTATTGTGTATAAATATTAGATCAATAATAAACTCATCAAACAACGAAAGTTGAGTTCAGGATCAAGGTTTTTTTTATGAGATTCTAAGTTATATTTTCACAATCACATATATCTGTTATATTTCATACACAATATCTGCGCAAGTCATTATGCATCTAAGTGTGTCAATATTATACTTGTTTCTATACTTGTATGTGCCGAATTAGAATATACTCTTCTGTATTATAGGCGCCATTACTGAAACACACTCGAATTGACTTAAAAATTTATAAATTAAATAATTAAATATTATTCTTAAGATATTACAGGCCGATGAATTTTTTCAGTTGTAGTCAAATTCTCACTAAATAACAAATACATTCTTTAAAGAAAAGACGCACAGCACTCTACGTATTTTTAAAATAAAAATTTTTTTTTTTGTGTTTTGGATTGAAATGTGATTAACAAGCAGGAAACAAGGCGAACTAGGGCGCCCAGAAGCCGAGGGCCACAGGGCGGTCAACGGAATATCTAATATTATTTACAGTTCGGTTATAAAAAAAAATTTAATTCATATTGGATTGGATCATTATAAATCTATTTTAAAGTAAATAATTATTTATTTTATCTAGTAACATATTTATTGCAGTATATCATTGGTAGCGATTAATAATGGAGGGAAAGCCTACCCGGTGGTTATTTGAATACTGTGTATAGCTGAATAACTGCTGACTCGTGAAGACTACAGAGGCTATTAATGTTACTGAGATGTGTAGTGTGATACAAGATGTTGCAAAAAAGGTGTCTCAGAAAGCAAGATCATAGGACATTTTAGATTACATATGTAAGTCCATCGTATAAGGTAATGTAACATCCACATTTTACACATCTTTGTGAATATCTAATTAATTTATGTATTTTTCACACTTGTCACACGAAATATTTTTATGTATGCAAATTTCAATAATTTTCATATTTTTCATTTATTTATTGTTTTACAATTGCAGGATTTTTAACTTTAGATGTACCGATGGCGATATAAAATGTTTGAATGTGTCAGCTAGATTTTAATTTTTGTATTTATATTTAAGTGATATTCATTTTATTTTATATTTTTGGTCTCTACTGTTAATGTTTCAGGAATTATTTATATCTGTACGTCCATTTCGAGACATATTTTATGGTTTTTAGTACGTTAGGCCATTGGAGTAGATCGTTTTAGGCAATTTTAATTTGGAAGCCTTCCGATTGGCTGGCAGGTTTAAACCCTGCGTTAGGATTAACTGGCTATGAATGATATGGTTAGTAAGCGCCAGTCAGTAAGGGAGATCGCTTTCTCCGCCATCACCATTCGAAGAGGTAGGATCTGTAGCAGGACGCTCGTCCGAAGTGGGAGAAGTTTAGGGTGTGAAACTAGTTGTTAATGTGTCCGATACTCCCCCCGTTTCCTTTTGAGATTAAGTTCATTCCGCGATTAAGATGAGTTGCCATGAAGAGCGCCTTTCGCGTAGTAGAATTAGGAGGTAGCACCCACATTGGTTACGACGCTGGTCTGTGAACGGGTGGTTCACGTATTAAAACGCCCTACACACTGATTTTTATCTGCAGTGGGAGAAGACTGCATCCTATTCTGTTTTTGCCTAGTAAATTTGATACCTACGAGAGCACAAACCTACTAAAGATAAGAAGTATTTGTGTTTTCCACTTTAGCAATGGCAAAAACCGTAGCTTATTTTTGTTCAGGAAGGTCTGGAACGACGTCATTTTGAAAAGTGTCAGGAACGCGATTTCAAGTAGTTTTTAATTTCGGAAACCCTATGAAACAGTTTAACTTCCCTGAGCTTAACGAAGTACATTAATGCAAAAACAGTATAATTTTGAAATTTTTAATCTTACGCTGAGCTATGGGATATAAATATTTTTCAAGTATTTCACACTTTGTTAATGGATATGGTGCACTTTAGAACAACCACTATCCAACGGCCGTTGAGCATTTTTCTGAATTTCCTAGTTGATATTGCCATCCAGTGTGTTCAAGCTTAATTTTTATTTAAGCATTAGTGAATTGAATACTGGAAAATAGCAATTTCATTTAAATTCTTTATGCTGAAACCAAACGTGTTGAGTTACGTTTTCGTAATTCTTTGTCGCTTCACCCTCTTTCTCTCTGTTCAATGGCAATTTTATTTTTCCTAAAGTGACTACAATTAAATTGTTATTTCAGCTCACATGCAAATGGTAGGTGCACCGGCAGAGCTTATACGAGGTTTGTAAATCATCTAAGTGCTTGCTGCCTACAGCCTAAGGAGGACCGGGCTACAGTTGCCTTACAGGTTATTTACCAGATCGTTACTGAGTGTTCATCTGTTCCTAATTACTTACACTTTTTCAATTACCTCTCAAATAAACAAATGAAATGTAATGTGGCTAGAAGTGACAGCAGTTCATGTTCCTAGGCCTAACACTGCAACGCAGGCTATGCATATTAATTAATTCTTAGGTTGCATTAATAGCCATATTCACACTATTTATTGCACAGGTATTATTGAGGTGTACACGTACATGTTCACTGATTTCAAGAGATCCCGGTACGTACACATACACCTACATGAGTGAGTTGTTACATGATACATACTTAGCTATCCCAACGTACACTATCGACCAAAAAGTAATTGGGCACCTGTACACAATGTTTGCTCGGTGGTTGTCATCCCGTTAGCCACCTCTTGTGGCTACAACAGCAGCCACCCTGTCTGGCATGCTCTCTACGAGTGTTTGCAGGACATCCACGGGCATTCGTCACCATTCATCTTGCAAACCATTCAATGAGTTGAGCAATGGATTTTGGCCGTACCTGACGAGCCCTCACCCGGCGATCCAATTCGTCCCAAAGATATTATATAGGGTTGAGGTCGGGGATCTGGGTGGGCTAGTCCAATCGGCGAACATTGTTTTCAGCGTACCACTGCATAGTAGCCCTTGAAACATAGCACCTGGCATTGTCATCCTGGAAGTAACACGGGTCCATTCCGTAAAAATGCCACAATGTTGGGAGCATTTCATTATCCAGAATGTTACATTAGGCCTCTGTGTTCCTGCTATCACGGACAAACACCAGCGGTCCTACGCCGCAGGCCGTGAAACAGCCCCACACCATCACTCCACCACCACCGAATTTCCAGGTTGGTACTATACACTCCGGCAGAAGCCGTTCCCCGGGTAGACGCCACACCCATATACGTCCATCGGACAAGAATAATGTAAACCTCGACTCATCACTCCACAGAACAAATTTCTACTGCTCCGGTGTCCAGTTGCGACGGTCCAAACACCACCTGAGCCGCCGAGCTTTATTGCTTGTGATATGGGGCTTATGTGCAGCTGCTCTTCCGAAATATCCAAGTCGGTGGGCCTCTGTACGCAATGTTGCAATGGAAACTGATACTGCCGTTGCTGCATGAAACTCCTGTCGGATGGTAGCCATGGGTTGTGCCCTATTTTTGACAATTTCACGTTTCAGAGTTCTGCGATTTCTGTCGGTCAAGATTGGATGTCGCCCAGAACGTGCAGCATTGGCACAATGCCCATCGACCTTCCACTTTCGCAGGATGAATGCGACAGTTGATTTGGGCATGTTTATCTTCCGTGCAATCGCCCGGCTAGACATCTCACTGAGATGGCAGCCAATAATCACGCCCTTATCTAAGTCCGATAGCTCTGTACCTCGTGCCCTCCTTTCTAACTGGTTCTACACCAGCCTGCAGCGTATGGCGGCCACACGACCCAACTAACGTACTGAATTACATATCTTCATTGGTGACCAATTACATTTTGGTCGATAGTGTATAAACGTACACCTTCGCAACAAACTTGGAACCCTTACGAGGGACTATTTTGCCTACGTTCTGAGTCACGTTATATGCTTCATAAATTAGCACCCTTACGAGGGGCATTCATTTAGAGCTACATTACAGAGTTTTATTTACATAACTGTAATGTGCCTAATTTATTTATTTATTTGGAAATTTGCTGAAACTTCGTGTATCTTTAGTTACCGATGAGTGCAGTTTTTCTGAGGAACAGTTGACTAAAACATACCTCCACTCGTCTATGAAAACAGGAGACTAGTAGGATTTCAACTTATCTTAATAGAGCAAACCATTGACATAAATGAAAAAATTTCAAATTCTACAGAGCTGAAGACAAAAATTAATAATTAACTCCTTAGCAACTTTATTGTTGTTTCTAGTACACTGTGGTAATATTCTTGCATGCATCACGTATTTATGAACTATTGTTCAACATCTGCACACCGATAATGTTGTACCATTTACAACAATAAATAAATATAAAAAATAAGTATAGGCCTTTTTATTATTTATTTGATTATGTATGTTTTTATTAATTTGATTTAGAACTATGTAATCAATTTATATTTTTAATGTTTTGAAAGTATACAGATTAATTTAAAAAGTACATTATAGTAGTAGGGTTTAGTTCCTAGACGGCCAAGGGTGTGGTGCACAGGCTGGCAGGATTCAGCCGCTGCCATGTTGTAATGTCACTGTCCGCCATCTTGGATGTCATTGACCCTAATCCATGACCTTTGACCCGAGACCTTGACCTTGATCATTGTGACCTTGACTTCAAAAACCCTAATTATGGCAAGAAAATCTAAAATCTATAAAAAAAATTGACAAAACATTTCACTAAAAAATGGTTTAAAAAGTAAAAAAAAATCGTTATAACTTTATCAAAAATTTGTTATTAAAAATTATTAGAAATTTTTAAAAAATGTATAAAAAGCCAGGAGCTGGCTTCCCGACATAACGCTCTGTCATTCCAATGACCTGTCCACAACATCTTTGACACATATGACATTTGACCTTGACCTTTGACCCCAAAAAACCAAGTAAATTTAAAAAATTACAAAAAAATAACAAAAATACCAAAAATTCATTACCAAAAATATAATAAGAAATTAATTTAAAATTTACTATAAAATTATTTCATATTTATTAAGAATAATTTTTAAGTTCTTGTCCCCGGCGACCATTTTTGCACACAATTATCCTTTTTCCCATAAAATGTCTCCATTTATCCTTAAAATTCCACTTTTTCCCCAAAAATTTATATAAATTTATGTAAAATTTATTTTAAAAAACTTTAACTACCGGAGGTCCTCCCAGCACCAACAATTACTCACCTCTGTTCCATGCCAGCAGACGACAAACTCCCTCACCCCCACTCCTCCCACCTAAATTCATTATACAGTATGCCACCATATTTTTTTTTTTCGTACATCACTTGAGTATGAGTTACTGGAAGCTGCCATGTTGGGAGGCAGCCATTTTGCGAGGTGCAGTCCTCCATGTTTTCATTGTCATTTGTTTTATAGTTTGCATCTCACCTTCGTGCGACAACCATATTAGATTTCATATGTTTTCATTATGACCAGGTGACAGCCATATTTGTTTATATGTTTAAAGTATAGGTTGCGCTGACAGTACCCACCATTGTTTTTCATTGGCTAACTAGTCACCTTCATTCCATACCTTCCACATTGGATTCTATTCTCAACACATATGTAGTGATGATTATGCAACTTATCAGCATGTACGGAATTATGGCATTAACCACTCCTGCAAAGTACTAAAATTTATTTATTTCTTGTTTATTCTTAAATGCGATAATTTTTATTTAAACCATCTTTTTATTAAAAGCATTTCTTATATATAAAGCCCGGAGGTTTTTTGAAATAAAACAGACCATATCATTTTTTAATCAAATATATTGCACATACTATATAATATACAGGTTTATTAATCTTATTCGATGTTCACGGCTCGATTTTCGCCCCGACGACCCAGGAATTGAAGCGGGCAGGGAAACACCACCACTTGAAGTACACCTTTCCATTATAACGTTTTGGCACTTTCTCGAACCTTGAAGCAGGTGTTGTTCGAATACGACTTAACAGTTATAATGTGTATACAGTCAGCTGAGCTCATGGCAGTATTTTCACGGTCTTGTCTCGGCAATTGCAATATACAACCCGGTCGTGAGGTATCAGGCAGAATGTGTATGTGGTGGCAGGAATATTTCCATGTGTAGTAAATTCGATCCTGCAGTCGATCAAGTTATAGGTAATATGCTCGTCCTGTTTACTCAAATCGAATACAATGACCGGGGCCAAACTCTTGAACATATCAGGGCTCAATATCGTGGATTTGGTGAGCTCAAAATATGCAGTTTGGAATTGAGCATACATCTTATATGCTTGCAGGTTCCTGGCCATTTACAAAGTTCGTGTTCATGTCTACGTATGGGTAACTTTCGCTAATCAAAAATATTTCGACATTTCCTATTTGGCATGTATCGAACTGTGAACGGCTCACTCATGCATCGTTCTGTCTTATGGTCTGTAGACCCAAAAATATTGTACCTTGGTTTCTCAGAAGCAGAGCTGAACTTCATAATTCAGTTGATGCACTGACTTGCTAGCAATCTGGGGTAGGACTCCAGACTCCACGACATGAAAGCCACATCGGTGTGTTAACCATTTTTCACATTCTGCAACATGTGTATGCGTTCTGCAGTGCTCAACAGGACATGAGGCAGCATCAATTCGTTAAACTGTAGTTTCAGTTCCACTGCCTCCAGGTTTTCTACAATACCCACGATGGTATCCACATGCGTATTGGCAAACATTATCACCAGCTCCTGCTTCGAATTGAAGATAATTCGTTTGTAGTCTTCGGCATGGAGAGTGGAACACATACTTCGACCCTACCTTCGGCAAAAATGGGAGCACTGTAGCAGTCTTCGATTCCCCAGCCTGCCATCTTGGCTGCAGACAGCTCACTCGGTGTGAGGGGAAGGTAATTTTTGATAGTTGAGGTTATGCTCGCATCTCGCGACTGGTCTATCTCGGCACTGTTGAGAAAGTAGGCGATGCGGTCGATCAGATGAACAATTCCATTGCTCGTTATTTGTGGCATTGCTGGATTGGACCCATTTTCTTTCGTCGAAGTCCACCTGATACACAAGAAAGACTGGCAAGGAAGAGTGCAGATATCTTGATCTTGGACCGCTATCCGAACTTCCGATGGTAGTGGGTATGGCCTGATCAGGACAGGCTGGTAAGCATGAAGTTCCACCTTATTTATGCTGTCTTCGATAATGGTTGGCTTTTGTTAGTTTAGGGAATCTTCCTTGGCGATCCGCCTTGTAGCCAAGATTGCAGAGGATAATCTCGCTAGCACATGTTAACTCCTTGAAGACCTGTGACATACTGATTGCAGGTTTTGCACGACTCGTTCTTTATAGCTTCTGGTCGGCATAAAACTTATTCCCATCTCAAATGCAGGCATAGGGTGATTTATTCCTTTCGAATGTTCACCAATTCTCCGTGCTGGTCGACGACTGTCACGCCCACCTCGTGTGCTCTCTTCGCGACGAACGGAATGAAAATGATGCATTGTGGTGCCACGGCCAGTTTATAGCTTGGAGGGACCATATGCGAAAATTCGTGTAGTGTATTGATCGTCTTGCCATTGATGCAAATGCCGCTCGCCTAATTGCAGGTTACTCGTATCACATTGACTGGCAAAATGTTTACAGACTGCGACGACACGTGTGTTTTACCAGCTTCACAGATGTGTGCCTCGAACCCTAGCATAGGTCCAATAGTATCCGGTTTCGTAACTCGATATCTTTGGTGCATCTGATAACACTCTTCAGAATATTGGGATTCCCATGTAGTTCGAATTCTGTGTCGGGGGACAACGAATCTTCAATGTACCTTGCAATATCGTTTATTTCATAATAACCAATGGGCAGCGAATCTTCATGGAAAACATTGCCACTTTTTACGAGGTACAGTTTGCTGTTTTTAACATTGATGTTCATATCGCATTGTATGTTTGAAAATCAACAAGGCTTATGCTCCATTCCCCTCCAGGTCGAGTGGCGGAGAATTTACCGCACACAGCTCGGAGCTATGGCTCATCAAGGTAAGAATTATCGACATGACTGATGGTTTCCTCAAGGTGTATATATAGCCTTTTTATACAATCATTTGTACGAGCGAACCAGGAAGTGAAGGTACAAATGTCCGCAGTTGCACGTGTTAAGCAGCTGCTCCGTTTTGTAATTATACCTGATTTTAGTATATTTCAAATACTTGCGGAATTTGGGAGGAAGACGCAAGTTCCCAAAACTATCATAATAGTCTGCTTGTTTACCCTTTTTTACATACGCTATCCAGTGTGTGCCGGACCCTGCTGTTGTATCCCGGTTCATTACGTCACAATCATGTGTCTTGGGATTAGCGGCTAAATCATCTCTCATAAACTCTCCTCTAAAATTAGGTATTTTCAATAAGTGTGCAAACGGTTCCAAATCCACATTCGCGAGTGCTCGTTTCAGTAGAGATTTAATTATCGCCTCTTTCTGCTGCATGACTTTTAAACAGTTCCGCCTCCTACTGGGTATGGACTTCGGTAGAGGGCTTGCCAGTTTTTTACCCGTGGCGATAGCTTCCATGTTTGCATTGTGTCTTTGTACCACAGACAACTGCTTACATTCGTTCGATGCTGTGTGACAGCTCGGACGATACCACTCTTGGCTACGATTAGCCTCCGAGGGCCCCAAGTGCAAGCAATATCAATGGAAAAAATCCACCATTAGAAATTTTCTTTTTCTTGCTGGCTTGTCTTCCTTTAGTAACCGCTTTTCTTTTCACTTGATTATTTCTTTTGCTCTTATCACCCATGCTTCACTTTGGCGTTCATCAAGTTGGAAACATCCCGTGCTGCAATTTTTTCTCATAGCCCAGCATATGATGATTTTCTTATTTCGTCCACCTTATGTGCAACTATCTTGTCTGCCCAGTGTCTGGCTTGCAGATCCTTGTGCTGGGAATAGGCGATGTCTTGCTGCTTGTACGCCTTGTCCAGGGTGTTTATGCTCATCTTGTTGCATGGCAGACTCTTAACTAGCTTTGTTCCTGACCCACAGAACCTGTATGTGGGAATGTGCAGATCTAACGGTAGATTTTTGATCAGCGTATCGACGACCCCGCTTCCAGCTATGGTCTTACCTCTTCGAGGCATCGCAGTCAAATGAGCGAGAAAACTATAAATACGACCCTTTTATACATTGTCGTTTCAGTATCAATTTAGACTAGGAACAGTACGGATGTATTGCATATTCAATATCACATTTCAGTGCGAATTCTTTCAGAGATGGTTTTTACTCAAAGTGATAGTTTGAAGAGACATTCTTAAATGTGCTTAATGTCATCAAGAGGCTTGTATATGCTACCTCGTCATTCTCATCTTCCTCCTCCTCCAGATCATCCCCCTCCTACTTATCTTCCTCCTTCTCATCTTCCTCTTCCTCCTCATTTTCCTCCTCCTTATCTTCCTCCTCCTCATCTTCCTCCTCTACCTTATCATTTTCCTCCTCCTCCTCTTCCTCCTTCTCCAATGTATGACATAAACCAAGTGGAAGAAAACAGTATACAGATAGTCAAGCAAGATTTTCTCTGCCCATACGAATTCATGCCGAAGATGAAATTATCTCCCACGAATCGCGACATGGAATCCTATTTCCGGATACAGTGAGGTACATCATCAGTGGACAATCAAATTTCGGGAAAATGTGCGTCCTACTGAGCCTGCTGGAAGAAAAGAATGGTCTTCGGTTTGAGAATGTAGACATATATTACAAATCTCTCCAGCAACCGAAATGCCGGTGATTGGCACGAGTACTACAGGCCATAGAAAGCCTGGGTTATTTCCCATGCGATGTTAATGAATCCGTCGTACCTCCCACCGAAGCACTGTCAAACTCGATATATGTCTTCAACGACATAGCCTGCGATAAACAAACATGTATTCATTAATAGTTTTGCATGGAACGACATTTATACTTGAACTGTGTGTACTTCGAACAGACTTATTCGCGCATACCCAAAAAGATGCTTCACAATAATTATAATGTTTTGGTGCTGTTTCTCATAGGGGACACTTATTTTATGCCACATTTACGACTATCGCGTCAATATGGACATGCCGCTATCAGATTTCAACCATGTGTGCCATGTGCTGGAAAGAGAAATACAGATATTTGACGATCATAAAGGAATGTCCCCTATATAATTGACGGTAAAGGTGCTGGTTCGATCAGTCCATCGTTAGCTGTCGACAATGAGTTACAGCATATCAAAATTCCGGCAAATTATCCTCAAGATGCATCCTCACAATTACGAAACTGGAGGTTGTCCCATACTAGAAAATGATGAAACATGTGATGCTGGTAGAAGAATAATTCCAAATGTTGGCGAACCCAAACTATCCGGGGATGCTGCTACTAAACGTTTGCAACGTCCATGCCCCCAAGGACGTGGTAAGGCGATGAAGAAAATTCGCAGATCAATAACTCCTAAAAGGAATAAGAAAAAACACCTCGTAGAAGCAGAAACATTTTGAAATCTTAATTCAGAAGTGTACTCAAAATCAAAGTTGACTATAAACAAGTAAAAATTCATGAGCAGTTTCAAGAGTATTTATTATATATTTTGTTTGTCAAATTTTCTTTCATGTTTTGTCTGAACTAACAACTTGGAATAATTTACTTAAAACTTCAATATCTCTTCATACCAAATAACCATTATTTAAAAAGGACATATAAAAATATTATGTAACAAAAATACAATAGGCTGAAATTGACAAAAAGAAAATACGAATTTATTTTGACTGACATCTAAAGGAGCCTGAGTTTTTCCCAAGAAATCCACACACATGAGCAAGTCATGACTAAGACATGGCAGGATCCGTAACTGAAATTTTCAGGTAAACTGATCTATACTAACATTTAAAATGACAGTACCACTTGAGTTAATAATCCCTCCATTCGTAGGGGAAACCCCTAACAAATCTCCGGGCCTAATCTGAATCTGCCCTTTTGGCATATGGACAAGTAAATAATTACAAAATCCTGGCTGCTTAAAGAACAAGAGACGCCAGAGTCCAAAAAGGTTGCTAGAACTACCTGGTCTGAAATTACTACAGGAATGTATATTAACCCATGTTTCCTCTCATACCCTAACACATTTACTGAAGATTCTCTCTAGATCTTATTCATTATAGGGTTCATAGGACAACCCGATTTAATATGTCCCTTTTGTTTACAAAGAAAACAAAACACCTCTTCGAACCTATTCACATTTCTGGTAGCACCCTTAACTTCTTGATGTTAATTACTGTTTTTAGAATTATTCTGGGTTTTGAGAATATTAAGACTGAATCGGCGTCTTACTAGATCGGGGTTACTCACTTGAGGCAATATTAAAAAGAGATTTTCTATGGAGACAATCATTTGCAAGATGGTTCGTTTTCCCACAAATTATACAATACTTTGAAAATGTTGACTTTTCCTTCTCAGATGTTTTTCCTTTCCCCCCTTCAAGATGACTAACTGTATTACTATTTCCTTCCCCTGAGCATTCCCTCAAGGTTGTCTCTACCTCCGCAACTTAATCCAAAAGCTTCTTCGAAGTATCTGGTTTAGCAGTAAAGTAAAAATATCTGCTATTGCGGGGATGATGGTTATAAAGAAACTATTTGCATGAAATAGTCCTCGGAACATGGAAAACTTATCACATTTAAAATGTCTATTGTATAAAAAACGGTGTTAACGATTCAAAGCTCAACTTCGTCAACGTAGGAATTTTTGCAGTTAATTCAGTTGGGATATATTTTAAAACTTTAAATAATGGAGTGGACTCACTCGATACAGCAACCGAACTGGCTCCTGTCGCATCTTCCCGACGCACCAGGTCCCTCACTTTTATGCGCGACTCATCAATGGACTCCATTTCTACCACCTCCACTCCTGCTTCCTTTAGCATCAGGAGTAGAGACAGCTTTGACAATTTTTATAGCCAAGCTGTAGACATTATAAATATTTGTACATACACTTATCCACAAAAAATCAAAAACGAGGTCACCCACCTGAATTCCTTTGCCTTCTTCCATAACTTATGAATTTTTAACTTATACAAGTTTCAAACACCCTGCCCCATGAGAGGAGAGTGCGCGGACTAAATTCTTGCAACGTCCTTGCCCCCAAGGACATGACAAGATGAGCAAGAAAGTTCACAGATCAATAACTCCAAAAGGAACAAAAAAAACCTCGTTGAGGTAGAAACACTTTGAAACCTTATCTAGAAGTGTACTTAAACTCAAAGTTAACTTTAAACAAGTAAAAATTCTTGAGTATTTTCTAAAGTATTTATTAAATATTTGGTATCTCATATTTTCTTCCATGTTTAGTTTGCACTAACAACTTTAAATAATTCACTTAAAACATCAATATCGCTTTGTACCAAATAACCAATATTTGAAAAGGACATATAAAAATACTATATTCAAAAAATAGAATTGTGAATAATTTTCAACGAAAATCTAAATTACCTTTAATTTGTAGTTTGGCCAAAGGTTTATTTATATATGGGCCTATAAGCCTCCACGATGATTCATTGGAGAAAAATTACAGTAAAACTTTTGAAAAGCAACCCGCCCAAAATGGCGATTCTCCATGTCTCCAGTAGTGCGCAAAAAATGTGCAATATTTATTTTAGTAATATTTTAGTTTATACAGCTGAAATAGCATAAATCTCCACCAAAAATAAAAAGGTGAAAGGCTATCACTTTACTGTTATTACCAAAATATTTTCTTTCTCTGGCATCATGATAAAATGTTACAAAAGAACCAATTATATACAATCTTACGGGCGAATAATATTTAATAATGGCCAAAAATTACATGATGTTGATATACTTGATTCAAAATTGACTATAGTATTATTTACTGGATATACTATGATATACTTAGGTTGGATAACCATAACCCAACCAACAAATTATTTTGATTTTCTTTGATTATATATTTCCAAGTCCCAATTCACTTCCTTTGACATTAATAGGAAAAAAACCTCGCTTAACGAACTCTCAACGAGGCCAACAACATAATGCCTCTTAATTTATTTTTATTTGTTTTAATTTATTCCAGCAAGAAAACAACCAAATCTTTGAAATTTTATGGTTGAATAAAACTTAAGCTGCCATGTGAAACCTCTGGGAAAACACAACACTCCCATTTACAAGGCACTTTACTTTCCGCTTGGCTAGTAATCTTAAAAGATCATTTTAAAAATATTACAAGTTTTACTTAAGTGATCTGAAATGCTCCGAACTTATAAATTACTTAAACTTTTCTTGCCAAAATGGCACCTGACTTCTAAACTCAGGACACCAAATGTGCCTGTATCCTTTTTGCCATAAGGGCATTACTGAGAGTTAAATTGTATTGCATTAAATAACTGGCTGGGTGATCTCATTCTGGGGCAGGGGTAATCGACCCCGAGCCAGAGATTGCACCCATGTTATACACTATTACATCACCTCCCTGGGAGGAGTACTCAAGTACACTTGGCCAATTAAAAAAAAGACTGTATTAAATGGCAATGTCCATTAAAGGTAAGCATTGCCCCTTATAGGGGTTCATTTATTACGGTCCATTCAATTGGTTTGAAGCCGAAATATGACCATGTATGGAGTGCACGCATGATCACATGTCACAAAACTCCCGGCATTCATGCAGATTGCAGGATGTGATGTCATAAGCGTGCAAAACCCAGCCGGCCCGCCTACTGGCTAGCTGGTAGCTGACATCACAGAGACAGTTCCTCGAAGTGCCGCTGTCACGAGCTCAGCAGCACCCAGCTGAGCCGTGCTTGCCAGACGTGCTGTAAGCGAGCTAGAGAAAAGATGATACTCCGAAATGCTGCTGAAGTTCACCCAGGTGACGGCACGATCGAATGCAGCAGCCCACCCCAGGGCTGCATCGTAATCAGGTACTTACAGCAAGTATGTTCTAGAGACCAAGTATACCTCACAATTTTGGGCACGTAAATTTCGGCTTTTCGTGATGATAAGCGGTAAATTTTTCAAGCAAATCAGTGTTAAAAAAATACGTCATTTCGCTGTGTGACACGTCACACATTTCGTCCTAGAAACTGGTAATGACATCATCTCGGAACTGCGCAGTATGTTGGCTGAACAAACGGAGGTGAGTATGTAATTGGTGGTACTGGGAGGACCTTCGGAAATGTAAGTTTTCAAAAATAAATGTTTCAAGCTTAACAAATTTTTCGGGAAGTAAGAGCAATTTTAAGGGAAATTTTATGGGAAAAACGGAAATTGTTAGGGAAAATATTCGCCGGGGAACTATAAGTTTTAAATTATTTTTCAATAATTTTTAAATAATTTGATAATACATTATTAATAAATATCTTAATAAATTATAATTTTATTTATTTTTGGTATTTTTTGGAATTTTTGTAAATTTTTGTATAGTTATTTATTTTAGAGGATCAATAATCAAGGTCATAGGACATAAGGTAAAATATTGTGGATGGGATATCGGAATGACAGAGCATGAAATGGGCGGCCAGCTCTTGGCTTTTGATACAATTTTTTTATGATTTTTAAATTTTTTTAAACAATTTCTAAATATATTTATATGTATATTTTTTTTTAATTTTTCGCGATTATTGGTTTTTGGTGTCAGAGGTCACCGGGATCAATGTCAAGGTCACGGATCAAAGGTTATGGGTTAGGGTCAATGATATCCAAGATGGCAAATGGTGACATAACAATGGCCGAATTCTGCGATTCTGCACATCTCGCCCTTGGCCGTCAAGGAACTAAACCCTACTTCTCATTAGTGAGAATTTTGACTATTAGAAGTGAGTGTTCCCAGAGATGAATTTGAAAAATGATGCGAACGGGAATGGTGGGGGGGGGGGGGTGGCATCTTTCGCCTAGGGAACGATGTTACTTTGTACCAGCCCTGGCAGACAGTGTTGATAGTTACGAACTACAAATAATTACGATGTGATCTGTGTTTTGCACTAGTAATAAAACTATAAGTGTAATCTAGTAAATAGCTGTCTGAAACATTTGTAAAGCCTATGCAAATTTTCTAACAGCATTTAGAAATCCTACCAAATTAAACTACGTCTCTGGTACATCTTACCATAGCTAAGTATTGCTTTCTAAGTGCGTTATTTATATAACTCCAAATCATATTTAGTAATCATGTTAGTAGTAGGAATATGGGGAAAAGGTTACAAGGGCTCGGGCAGGAGATCCAAGGTGCCGGTCACCATTCAGGAATCCGGATTTCCCGCTCTGTCATTCCGGTCATGCGACCACTATTTTCACACAAATCCATATGTTTTAGCCCGAAAATTGTTTAGAATTTCCCTTATTTGTACTAAATTCTCGTTTTCCCTAAAAAATTTCCTCATTTTCGCTTGAAAAAAGTACCAATCCTCGTTGTGGCTAAAACTTTCTCAGTGTGGCTGAGATACACGAAACACAGACACATAATTACCGCGGCACCTCCGGGATTCTATCCACTGAGTCATCGCCGAACCTTGGGTAATCTAGCCCCTGAATCACCACAGCAACTCGGGTAGAGAATCTACTGAGTCACAGCGGCACATCGGTAAGCCTAGTCACTGAATCGCCGTGGCCTATCGGTTAGTCTAGCCACTGAATCGCCATGGTACCCCGGGTAGTCTAGCCACAAAGTCACTGCGACCATGTGAAGTCTAGTCACTGAGTCACTGTACCACCTCGGGTAGCCTAGCCCATGAATTACCACAACACCTCGGGTAGACTATCAACTGAGTCACAGCGGCACCTCGGTAAGGCTAGCCACTGAATCACAGTGGCCCCCAGTTAGTCTAGCCAATTAATAACTGTGGCACCCCGAGCAGTCCAGCCACTGAATCACTGTGGTACCTGAGGTAGTCTACCCACTGACATACTGTGGCACATCGGGTAGTCTAGTCCATGAATCACTGCGACACCCCGGATAGTCTATCAACTGAGTCATTGTGGCACCTCAGTAATTCTAGCCACTGAATCACCACTGCTTCTCGGTTAGTCTAGCCAATGAATCACCGCTGCTCCTCGGGTAGTCTAGCCACTCAATCCCTGCCGCACCTCAGGTAGTCTAGACACTGAGACACTGGGGTACCTCCGGTAGTCTAGCCACTGAGTCAACGCGTCACCTTTGGTAGTCAAGCCACTGAATCACCGTGGCACCACGGGCAATCTAGTCACTCAACCCCCGCAGCACCTTGGATAGTCGATACACTGAGACACCGCGGCAACTCAGGTAGTCTAGTAAATGAGTCACCGAGGCATCTTGTGTAATCTTGCCACTGAATCACCGCAGCACCTTGGGTAATATAGCCACTGAATCCCTGCGGCACCATGGGTAGTCTATACACTGTTCACCGGTGAACCTCGGGTAATCGAGCCTCTGAAACACCGTGCACGATGGCTAGTCTAGCCACTGAATCACCATGGCACCTAGGATATTCTAGCCTCTTAGTCACCGCGGCAACGTGGGTGATCTAGCCACTGAGACACCGCAGCACCTTGGGTTATCTACCCACTGAGACACCACGCACCTTGGGTAGTCTAGCCACTGAATCACCATGGCACCATGTGTAGTCTAGCCATTGAATCACCGCGGAACCTTTAGTTTATCTAGCCACTGAGAAACCGTGGCATCATTGGTTGTCTAGCCACTGAGACACAGTGGCGCCTTGGGTATTGTAGCCTGTTAATCACCGCGGCAACATGGGTGATCTAGCTACTGTAACACGGCGACACATTGGTTAGTTTAGCCACTGAATCAACGCGGCACCTCGGGTAGTCTAGCCACTGAGTAACTGCGGCACCTTTTGGTTGTCTAATCTCTGAATGGCCGGGGCACCTTAGGTAGACTAGCCACTGAGTCACAGCGGCAACTTTAGGTTGTCTTGCCACTGAATCACAGCGGCACCTTGGTTATTCTGCCCACTGAATCACCACGGCTTCTTTAGGTTTTTCTAGAGACTGAGACACCGCGGAACCTTCGGTATTCTTGCCACTGTGAAACCACATACCCTTGGGTAGTCTAGTCACCGAGAAACCACGTCACCATTGGTATCTAGATACCGCGGCACCTCGGGTAAACTAGCCACTGATTCACCGCGGCACCATTTGGTTTTCTAGCCACTGAATTCCCGCGGCATCTTGGGCAGTCTAGCCTTAGTAATTGTGGTACCTCGGGTGATATAGCCACTGAGACACCTTGGCACCTTTGGTAATCTAGACACTGAGTTACCGCGGCACCTTTTTGTTGTCTCCCCACTAAACACCGCGACACTCTTAGGTTGTCTAGCCACTGACACACAGCGGCACCTTTAGGTCGTCTAGCACCACGGCACCTTAGGTATTCTAGCCACTCTGTCGCCGCGGCACCCATTGGTTGTCTAGCCACTGAATCACCGTGGCACCTTGAGTAGTCTAGTCATTGAATCACTGCAGCACCTTTAGGTTGTCTAGCAACTGAATCATGGTGGCACTTCGGTTACTCTAGACACTAAGACACCGCGACTCCTGGGGTAGTCTATCCACTGAGTCACCGTGGCACCTTTTGGTTGTCACCTGAGACATGCGCACTTGTAGTCTAAACTAAACACGGACCTGTTAGCACTGATACTCGCGCACCTTGGTTTCTTGAATCACTAGTACAGCACTCAAATCAGCCTGTCACGGCACCTTGGTTGCCCGATCACTGACTGTTAACAGTGCCGCGTGTTAGTGCTAGAACACTAAGTGCCAGGACAGGCTAGGTTAACAGGCCATGTCACCGGGCACTTTGTGCCTAGCCACTGAGTGCCTCGGCACAGTGGCTAGATTACCAAGATGCCAGATCAGGTAGATACCAGTGCCACGTGATCCTGCTAAGAAAGGTGCCACGGATTTAGTGCTAGATTACCCAGGTGCCGCGGTGTTCAGTGGCTAGATACCAAGTGCCTCGGTGTCCTCAGTGGCTAGATTAGCCAAGGGTCGCATGACTTCAGTGGCTAGACTACCCGAGGTGCCACAGTGTCTCAGTGCCTAAGAACCAGGTGCCGTGTTGATTCAGTGGCTAGATTATTCGAGGTTGCAGTGATCAGTGGCTAGATTACCCGAGGTGCCACGTGGTCTCAGTTGGCTAGATTCCCGAGGTTCCATGGTGACTTAGTGGCTAGACTACCCATGGTGGCTGGTGTTCAGTGGCTAGACTATCCAAGGTGACGTGTTCTCAGTGGTAGACGAAGTGGCTCTGGTGACTCAGTGGCTAGATTACCCGAGGTGCCCGTGTCTCAGTGTGACATACCGAGGTGCCATGGTGATTCAGTGGCCTAGAACCCGAGTGTAGTGGTTAACTCAGGGCTAGATCTATCCAAGGTGCCACTGTAATCAGTTGCTGGGTGAGCCGAGGTGCCGTGGTGACTCAAAGGTTTAGATTACCCGAGGTTCCCCGATGTCTCAGTGGGTGGATTACCAAAGGTGCCTCGGTGATTCAGTGGCTATACTATCCAAAGTGCCGTGATGATTCAGTTGTTAAACTACCCAATGTGCTGCAGTGACTCAGTGGCTAGATTACCCGATGTGCCGCCTTTATTCAGTGGCTGGACTAACCGAGGTGCCGCTATGACTCAGTTGCTAGCTTACCCGAGGTGTCATGTTGTCTCAGTGGCTAGATTACTCAAGGGTACCATTGTGATTCATTGGCTAGAATACCCGAGGTGCCGCAGTGACTCAGTGACTAGATTACCTGAGGTGCCACTGTGACTCTGTGACTAGATTACCCGAGATGCTGTGTTGTATCAGTTGCAAAACCACTCAAGGTGCCGCGGTGATTCAATGGCAAGGCTACTATATTATCCGAGGTAGCGCAGTTTCTCAGTGGTTATACTACCCAAGATGCCACAGTGATTCAGTGGTTAGACAACCCAAAGTGTCACATTGCCTTAGTCACTAGATTACCCGAGTTGCAGCGGTGACTTAGTGGATAGACTTCCAAAGGTGCCGCTGTGACTCAGTGGGTAGATTATCCAAGGTGTCACGTTGTCTCAGTGGCTAGACAACAAAATTGTTGCTGTGTCTCAGTGGCAACAAGACATAATGAAAACCTAGAAGTAAAAAGAATCTCCAAAAATCTTAAAAATAGCTCGAAATCAAGAAATTGGGGGCTTCGTATTACTCATGAGGGGTCTCCTCATTTTTTGAGGGAGAATGGTAAATGTTTTAGACAACAAGAAATTTCTAGGGGAAAAGGAAATTTTTTCAGGAAAAAAGGGAATTTTAGGGAAAAATTTCCAAGATCGCGGCCTGAGGTACGAGCTGTATCGTGTATCTTGTTCGGGAAGAAACTATTCCCTGCCACTCCTGTTCGTAAGCAATTTCGTGATTTCGAAATTTGATCCTTCAAGGGTCCTATGTACTGAAACGTTTTCTGTGTAATTGTTGTTTGCGCGTAAACTCTTTTTTCGGTAAATTAATATTCTGGAAATACGAAGTTTTAACAGGTAGGAGAAAAAACTATTTTATATGTGCAATCGTTTTACTTTCATCATATAAAGTGTATTAATGCAGCAAAAATCGTGAATGTGGTAAAATATCGTATATTTAAAGATTGCCTATGAAGTTTCTTTAAGCGGTAAGAGAAAAGTACGTTTACACGCAGGTAGTTTGATCTTTGTGCTTTAATCGCGTGTATTAAAACTCCACTCTTAAAAATCACTGCATGCCTTGCGCGTAGCAGTGACGAGGCTCTAGGCGTGCATGTTAGTGTTGCCCATATCGTTCCCTCGCTTCTTGTCCTTGGACGGGGAGCTACATAGTCCTCTTAACGATTTCGTCTATAATGTAAAATCAGATTTACTTGGCCTTCTCCGCTTCAATGTGCGTCTATCTAAACATGTAAAACAATAGTGTTCCAAAAAAACATTCCCAAGGAGTCAATTTCTCACTGTCTATATATATATATATATATATATATATAGACACCGCAATTGGGATATATCCCAATTGCGGTGCGAATTGAAGGAATAAATACATGCACACAACAATAAAAAAATAGTTACATTTTTGTGAGGAAAACCATTTATGAATTAAATAGATAAATGAACAAATTGAAAGTGCTTATGAATAAAAACCAATCAATCCCACTTGCTCTTTTTGAATTCACCAACCAGGGAAATTTCCCTTCTTTAAAACGGCAAAACCTCATAGTCACTAGCATAGGGAATAATTTTTTGGGAGAAACGTAACTAACAGTCAATATAAACGTAAACAATATGGCTTTATCTGACATGACACCTAAGGAAGAATGAATGAAGATTATTTTAACAAAACCACAATATTAGCACTACTTTCTTCTAACTGTCAAAATCTCGCCTCCGCACGTGAAAAAGGATGTCTATATGATTATTTTAGTATTTTATTATTATAGACTGCAAATTACGGCATGTTAAGAATGTATCCCATTCACGTATGTGTCTGAATGACGACAGTCTTACTAACATTACGCATTACCTACACAATGAAATGTAGTAAAAACATTCAAAAGTGTACATTTTAAAGAAACAAATGTTCCATAGTTATGACCACTTTTAAATGCTGAACACTAAATTCGCCTAGTAAGTTGTATATCCCCCAAGATAAAAACCAAACAACTGATTTTCCTAGACATTTTACAATAAATACAAACTTCACGAATACAGATATATTTTATTATTACAAACATTTTAACCTACAGGATAATTCACGAGGAGTTACCACCACTCACAGGGCTTATTCCTCAAGTCATTTGGAGCAAAAAGGGGCGTATGAATGTCGGTCCTATTCCCTATATTTACAGAGTATTTCAAAAAATTGGAAAGGTGAAGAAAAAGAATAACCCTTTACGAAGTAACTACTTGCATGTAATAACATCCTCTATTGTTTACCGTTGAATATCAAGATAGAGTCTAACAAATTTCCAAAACACATTCCGTCTACTTCCATACACTTGGCGGCATGCATATTAACCGCACGTGTCGCTCCATGTAGCTGCACACGGCTCTCTCTATAGTGACATGCATGTTACACGCAAGTAGCTCTGTACGTGTTGTTCAGTCCTTTGGTACACAATATCTTTCATCCATCTCCACACGCAATAATCTAGTGGAGCTGTATTGGGTTACATATTTTTCGTATTTGTCTGTAAATATCTGGAATAGGACCCACGTTCATGTGACACTTTTTGATGCAAATGACTTCAGGAATAAGCTATGTGAGCGGCGGTAACTCCTCGTGAAACCTTCTTGAATAATATGTTAGTTAATGTTTTGTAGTAATTTACACATCATTTCATAATCGAAATGGTATCAAAAAAAAATTATTTCGTATCAAATTTGTTAACAACTTTTAAAGCGACTTATTCAATTTTTTTTTTTTTTTAAGAATACTTAATTTTCCCACTGAGATGAAATTAGAGACTACAATTTTGATTGGCAAGCTTGCCTGCAAATTTCAATATCTGTAAAAATTACAATGTATGAGACATTCACACTCTTCATATCATAACTTATTTACATTTTCTTTACCTTTTCAAATGCAAATGACTCTTGGCAGAAGTCTTATTTGCAGGACTTTTCATAAAATATTATTTGCCGCATAGCTACATATAACCATTATCAATATTATTGAGAACTATATAAAAATACTTTTATTGTAGCTTAGTATACGTAGCTCTGTAATGGATAAATAATATCCTGTTTAATATTTCTCGACAACTGCTTAAAACTTGTCGCAGGGAGTGCCTTAGCGACCGCGGTAACCATTCCATCATTGCGACGATCTACAAACCCTGGATGTTTAAAGCAATAATAATTTAACTATCAGTGATTTCCATCGGGTGTTGAATTAAACTCGTATAAAATATTTCCTGTGTTATAGTTTGAGCAAAAGATTTCTTAACATCAAGCTGCTCATTCACTTAAGTAAAATATTTATAAATCTAAATATTTTTCATTTTTAAACTTCATAATAATTACTGGTCACATATATTACATTGCATCCGACATTAATTGGAGAAATAACAGGGTTAGGCGAAACATCGCGTGTAGCACTGGATGGGGAAAGTGTGTTTGAACTTAGGCTATTCTTCCTGAAAGCAGAATTTGTACGGTCGCTTGACGACCCGGCCGCTCGCCACGTACGGTCGCATGACGCATCAGCACATTTGGCCTCAGAAATTTAGCACTTTATGATTTAGCTATGCGCTTTTTTCGTACGAAGCTTTCATATGCCACATATCACTATACTGTTTCATTACTGGTCGGATAAATAGAGGAACGAACTTGCAGTAAGCCCCAAGTATTCGTGTAGGTTACAAATAAGCCGTGGTCAGGCATTCACGCTGTTGGCCAGTGCCAGCCGTGCACAGTAGCCCGTAGCACACGTACGGTCGCTTATCGCTAGGATAACATGGTACACCTGCGGTAAACCTGATGGCCTTTGTCAAGCCTTCTGCATGTCTAAAGTGCTTGATTAATGACGCTAATAGTCGGGCTTAGTGATCAAGTAAATTTAGCTGCGTTGAATATTTGACTGTTTGATGAACTATCTAAGCATCTATTCCGTTTAACAGCCCGAACTCACGCTAATTCTCCGTCCACTCGGCTTTGAGTGAGGTCAATAGTTTTTATGCTACAATTTTATTTGCAACGAATTTTTTCATTATTCTATTCCGACAATTTATTAATTCTGCTGAGAAAATGTTTTACCCTGGTTAGGAGTGGCTATGATAGGGCATTTTAGTCACCCGCACGTGCCTGGGTCGATCATTTCCAGTCCACCCAGTTGGAGGCCCGATTGAGAGGTATTACAATATTAACATCAGATTTGTAACGACGTGTTTAAAAAGAAACATGCAACACCTACTTGGGCTGGTAGAAGTCAAATGTAACAGGCTATAGTTCTGAATGTATGCTTGCCTCATGAAAGTGACTTTACGTCGAAACCAGACCTTGCAATCTACGTGATATTTAGTGGTTTTCTTATACTATATTCAAGAACGAAAGTTGGCTACGTCAAACGCTTCACGTCCAAACGATGAGGAGGGGGGAGAGGGACGAGACTAAGGGGGATCGATAGAGCTCACCGATGAATAGATGCCTTCATGTTTCCCCGCCCCCTCCCCTATTTTATGGAATTTTTTTGCCCCCCAGCCCCTGGAAGGCACATCTATCAACCGATTTTCATGAAATTTTGTATAGTATTGTATATCGTTGCCCCGCTTTCCCTGATATGCCCTCCCCCTCCTCACCCTTTTTAGGCTAATGCCCCTAATCCTATTAAAGACGCATTTTTCGACAGATTTTCTTCAAAGTTTGATGGGTGGTATAGTTATTTGACCTACATAACTTTGTATGGTTTTAGACCCCCTCCCCCACCCTTTTTGGGGCTAAAGCACCTCAGCCTCTGGAAGGCACATTTTTTGGCCGATTTTCTTGAAATTTGGTATAGTGGTGTATTTCGTCGCCCCGCATACCGTGATATGGTTTCATACCTCCCTTCCACCCTTTTTTTGGGGGCTTAAGCCCCTCATGCTCTGGAAGGCACATTTTCTGGCCGATTTTCTTGAAATTTGGTTTCGGAGTGTATTTATGTTCCCCGCATAGCCTGATATGGTTTTCAACCTCCCTTTCCTCCCTCATTTTGGGGTTTTAGGGGCTAAAACTTCTTAGCCTCTTGAAGGCACATTTTTCGGCCGATTTTCTTGACATTTTGTTTAGTGGTGTATTTCATACCCCGCATGCCGTGATATGATTTTTAACCTCCCCCTCCGCCACGTTTTGGTCTAAAGACCCTCTAAGATCTGGAAGCCACATTTTTGACCGTTGTACTTGAAATTTTGTTTGGTGGTGTATTTCTTTGCCTAGCATTCGGATATATGGTTGAAAGCATTATGCTTAAGTCTGAAGTTTTAAGTTTTAAGTGTTAAGTTTTAGGTCTTTAATATTTATGGCTTAGGTCTTAAATATTAAGTCTTCAATGTTAAGTCTTCAGCCATAAATCTAAAGTCTTCAATGTAATGTCTTCCGTATTTTATTTTGTATTACACTTTCGCTACATTACCGCACGTCCGGATGTGCGAACGAGCGCCGAAAGGCTTGAGCGAGCAGGTGCCGAATTTCCCAGACGACATGTCACCGTAAATACTGATTCATACGGTTACCTGCTTCACCTATGTTGGCTCAACCCGCGGAATCCACGGAGCCCGTCCCCTGGTGTTACATTAATCAATGTTAATCACAATTGTGTCAAACAACTGCGCAGTTGTGTAACATTTTGAGATGGCGCTTGTGTTTTTGACGCGGAGGGAGATTTTGTTAAATTTAATTGGGGTGCGCCTTTTTGAATTTCTGAGTAATTTTAGACTAAATGAATCACTGTAATTTGTCGGCTTTAAGTTGATCTGAGCCTAGGAGAGTTTGGATATTTCACGTGTCGCGGCTCTAAGTGTGAGCTCGTAGAATAAATTATACTGTTGAGGAAATTTTTTTTCTCTTGGAGGGCGAAAGCCAAAATACTCAAGCTGTTGCGTGATTGTAAGTGATTTTACGTTTTATTAATGCTTGTTGGGTATTGGTTTCAAATATTTTATCACGATTTAAATTATTTACACCGTGGCTTTTGGTACAATTTATGATTCACTGCGGAATTTTATGTAATCCTACCTTGCAGGAGAAAAATACATTTTTGTATATTGGTTTTTATTCACCATTTAAAGGTGTTTTTAATATGACAGTATTTTACTTGTACATTTTGGCTCAATCGTAATGAGAATGAATTTTAAGGCTTGTTTTTTCTATTCTGAATTAATCTGTGAGAAGAGCATCTTATATAGAGCCTTTAAAATATTTTGGTTTATTTTTGTATTGAGAAAATGAAGGGTTTCCTTCCTTGGTATTTTGCACAATGGTTAGTGGTGAAATTTGGGCATTGTTATTTAATGAGAATTCATGTTCGCTCTTCTGTGTTACGTATACATTGAGACCTGCTCAGTTCTTTTAAAGGTGTGTTGTTTTATTTTGTTAAATAAAAGGCTTTGCCTTACCTTATATAATTTGCCTGGCATAATATATCATCCATTGTCTTGTGTGTACGGCACAATACAGTAACAATTTCGATCTCATAATATAGTTTCCATTCCTCGCTAAACCTAGCATATTGCAATCGTGAACTACTAATTCAACATATTTAATTTTTAACGAACATGATAGAAATTTTAGTTCTTCGGATGCTATTGAAGTCAACTGAGATACAAGGAAACATTTTTAAGAAGCCGTTGTCACGTCATAATGATAAAATAATAATAAATGTTACAGCGGTATCACGTATAAAATTAAAATAATGATTTTTACAAATGATTATAACACTACTGCGACTTCGTATATACAGGCGTATTTTAAGCTTAATATTCTCTTCATTTTTCATAGGTTATTACCAAACCAGCGATAGCAATTAAATAACTATTTTGTGTGACAGTGATGCATTCAAATTTCGGAATATTCAGAAGTTCAAATTTACATCGGCTAAATTTTTATTGTCTTAAATACGTGCTAGTTAAAGTGTCTGCTACTTAATGCCATTATTTACGGAGATTTACGAGTATATTGCACTATAATAATATTTGGATAAATGATTTGAGAACTGGGAAAAGAGCAGCACCGTCAGATATTAATTTATGAGCTGATTATTTTCACATCGCTATGTGCTTGAATTATAAATCCAAGTGGTTTATATATACACTTTGTTTTGCAACTCCCGTAGTGGGAGGGAAACCGCAGACAGAGAGGGAAGAACTTATCGTTGACAACTATGCAGAGTTGTCTCGAAGAATGACGGATATCTTCCAAGCGTATTGCCTGTTCGGCAGAAGTATTAGAACTTGCTTTAGCTACAAACACTGAGAGTGAAGCTGCACAAGCATTCAAACTGTGAGCCGTATATTTACTAGCCAGTGCTTATTTTTGGGGCAGCAAATTCCATGCAAGAAATTTTTATGTATTTACATTAGAAAACAATGTGAGTGTAATGTTTGCAACAGTAGAAGGCATTAGCTAGCAGTCCAGTCGTTGAAATTAAATGCTTTCTGATGTACATGAATGTAACTGATTAATGCTGGTAAAATAAGGCCGTTTTTTCTAGGAATGGAGGTCTTAATTAAATAAAATAATTAATAGTATATTCCTAAATTATTTGAGGCCATTAATAAACAAAATACCCTCGTCTTAATATCTCACAGCAAATGCTGTCACCAGAGACCTGCAAATTTCGCGTTGTTATTTGGGGATACGTTACAACCTAAACACGTGTATCTTTGCAATATGTTTGGCATTGGACCATACGTTATGTGACATATCCTGGATAACCCTGAACACTTCACAATTGTTTGCTCCAATCACGTGCAGTTCAGTTAGAAAGGGCGTGGCTTCACAGTTATGCAGCAGCCAATGCAGAAACGACAACGTCATGCAATAGTGTGAAGTTTAAGCCTGGTGCCAAAAACGCGCATTTTGCGTGTCTCTAGCTATCATTTACTTTTTACAATTAATCAATTTAATCAATACAACTCACAAATACCTCAAAGCAATTATTGAAATCCAATTACAAAAACCAGTCCCAATGCACAGTGCTTCATAACACAATGACTAATTTTAAAAATTATGTATCCAAGTTCGACAGTTCCCATATTTAAAATAAAGTCTGTATCAACTTTCCTATACTCCCGCCTTAATTCATTCCACATTCCACCAGTCCGGAATGTTCTTGGTGCCCCGAGCGCCATGATGTACAATAGCCGTCTATTCGCCGGGAACCACACCCTCTTGTCTGTCGCCATCTTGCAAACTCCACCGTCGTCCGTCCTTTCTTCTGATGTCCCATGCAGCACCAGACTTCGTTAGATTACCACACTTCAGCCAAGTAGCTACAAAAACTGCCGACATCCAGCTGTGGAAGTATTTAGTGTGTCGTCGACCATAGCCCAAAAACTTATCCAAATGCCGCAATGTGCCTATGGGCATTATTACCAGAATATTCTTTATCGACGTCCCTTGTCGTCGACTCCTCCGGCAGGGAGGAGGAACTTGTAATGCCAGCCAGTTAAGTTGTCAATCATTCCGCCAGGCGACAGAGCAGTGAACAGTCTGCGTGTGGTGAAGTGGGTCACCTGCCACAGCGCCGGAACGCGCACACTCATGTACGCAGAACCCGCGCCCAGTGTGTAAGTCGCACGTAACAATATAAACGGCACCGACATTTCTCTTACCCGGTATTTAATCCTAGAATCCCTCCACTTCGAAAATCGACGCTCCAGTTAACCACTAAACGAAGATCTGCAAAAATAATTTTGATATAAGTCTTGCTGGCTAATATATGTCACCTCAAAAATAAAAATAACACAGGAGCCGTACACGTACACCATGTCCGCGTACTCTGCTCGTGTAAACAGTCCTGGAATGGTGCATCTTCTCGCCTCGCAACACCAACACTGACAGGCCATGCCGGCCTCCCGATTCTGTAACCTACGTGTGGTTTAATGGGACACATTGTCAACTGTGTGTGTGTTTGTCTTTCACCTATCCTGTCGTCACATCAATGGACGGGTTTCTCCACTGTATCTGTCTGTGTTCCTTGAACGTCCGGCCCTATATCTCGGTACTGGAGCTGTGTAGCCCATTTATGTATATGACTTTTTTGTTGCCAATGAGCTGTAAAATGCACTGCCGACGTATGTCGGTCGAATCGCGGATCATCCTGTTTACATTACCTAGTTTCAAACAATAACGCTACCCTACAAAGTAATGTTGAAATTGGTTTCGTAGTTTCGTTGATATAGCGTACCAAGCTAAAGTGTTTATATCACCACCATTTTTAAATTAATTTTCAGATCCACTCAGAACAAATCAATTTACATGCCCTAGGATAAAGAAACTTGTTTTCCAAATCTCAAATAAAACTGTTGGTTTCTACTGGAAATATGACATAAAGATAGTATTTCTTCACGTTATGCAATTTAGAAAATGGCGGAGATAATAGAAATTGTGTACACCCATTATATATTTGTAATATCTTTATCCAACAAAGAAAGTTCAATTCCGATTGATTATATGGGTTCGACGATACATCATACAGAGCTAATTAAAGCTATATGGCCATCATTTTAATTATAACTCTCTGGCTCACTTAAAACATGCCAGTTTTTATTGCCTGTCGCAATTCTACTTGTCTATTAAAATGTTTCCCCATTATATGACTTCAAAACTGTATTTATTCTTGTAGCACTATCTGACGAAATAATGGACAGTAGAGGTTCTGGGTAGAGACATTCGATAGTTGATATATAATTATAGAGGCAGCTTACAAAGTTATGTTGGAATTGGTTATATTGTTTCTACGATATAGAATACTAAGCTCAAATGGTTATATGGAATCAATTTTTAAAATAAGTGTGTGGACCATTTTAAAAATTATCAGTTTATATAACCTGCCGCAGTAATACTTACTTGCCAAATTAGGTAGGAATTGGTCAATGGTTTCTTGAGTATGACAAAAACTGTAGTTCTACATGTGGCGCTCTCTAAAAAATGGCGTACAAAAGTGTTTTATTTGTTTACATTTATGATTCTTGTCATAGTCACTTTCACCATACAAAATTTGGTCGAAATTGGTCGAATATTATGGTATGCATACCTAAAAACCTGAGATGTTTTTATGACCGCCATTTTGAAAAAAGTGCCTAATAGATTTAAATCGCATATCTTAACATGGCCTACCACAGTATTACTTACGTGCCAAATTCGGCGAGAATATTTTTAGTAATTTTAGTCATATTAGGTGAGTAAAAGCTTTAATATACATGTTGTTCTATCTTCCAAAATTGTAGGCCAACGATAATATCCATCTTAGATTTTAATGTTTCCACGAGGTTCTGTCAACATAATTTTTTTTATTTAAACCGGTTGAATAGTTCCCGAGATATAGCAAAGCAACATAAAATATATCATGGCCATCATTTTCAGAGCAAGCACCCAGTGTGGACGAGAGCCATAAAAGTTGATATCATTATTAAGAACTCTAGTGTACTAAGTTTAGTAAAGTTCTTTTCACACACACAAACATTTTAGTGGGGACATACCTACACACACCGGCACACAGACAAAAAAATGATTATAAGCATTTATTTTATTTGAAAAGTTGGCTAAAAGTGACCGCCATTTTGTGAGCGAAGTGGGTTGATTTTCTTTTATGAAATGTCTTTTTAATAACATCCGTCTTCTCATAACTTAGTACATTATTCAAATAAACAAAGGCATATTTCTATAATACAGGGAAGCGTTGACATAGTTGGCAACTCATCAGAGGAGTTTTGCAGCACTGAACATTAAATGGTATTCCAGTAGGCCTAGCCATAATTAAGCTATCTTTCATAATATAGTAAAGAACAGTAGTAGATGCGTATGACTGATCTGTGGGAAACGTCTGCTTGGTGTGAAGCCGTGGAGCCGTCTGTCACACCTTGAATGACGTCATATGCGCAGTATCCATGTTGTGTTTTTTCGTATTTCATGAATTCCTACCATCTGCTTGTGGCTGTCATCCTGTTTCCTAATTAGTTCGACTGGCGCCTGCTATAGTGCACCGACGATATAGTCCCTGATCGCTCTACCCACCCTCTTTTTTTCCGATGTCCCCAGCTAGAGTGTGTAATTGTCGCATGCGCTAGTGAGTAGGGGGAAAGTAACAATTGTTGGCAGGGTTAATGATGCGTTCTTATTTAATACAATTTTGACACGTATTTTGTATTTTTATTGACAAAATTTAATTCTCATGTTATAAAGCGATGCTATTTTTACATCTCCTGACATTTGCCCAATATAAACCTTCAATGACAAATTTGTTATTATACTTGTGCAAATAAAAGTAGTGAAAATTACAGTTATTGGAAGGTAAAGTAAATTAATTGGCTGGTATACGTGCAGTTATTATTCACATGCAATCGTTTATACAGTTTTTAATAAGTTGTTTTGAGTATTGAACCTGTTTACTTATTGTCTTCTGTTAGCATATAATTTACGTCCTCGTATCCACCTTCGACTACATTGTAGTACAAATGGCAAACAAAACTATCACCATCACTATCATCACGAATATACTGCTGATGATTTCCAGCCACACACCTCTTGTACAAAAACTGTTATTACACATAGATCATTTTGAAACTTGATTTCCAGCTTTAGTATTACGAATATATATATATATATATATATATAACACAAGCCTTGTTTCGAAGATGATCCAACTCTTCTAGTTACATCAATATTGCGACGGGTTCACAAATATGACACACACAATTCCAACAACATTCTTTAATTCACTTTGAATCATTCAGTTTTCATTAAATATTGAGAAAATACAAACTGGTTCTTCCTTTTCTGACATTGAGAAATTAACAATATAAAAACAACCCATGTAAGGCTATGTGTTTATAAACCTTTGGAGTATTTGAAATACATATATGATTCACAATTACATAAACAATTTACCAAAAATGTATTATTTGCGAAAAACAATAGTTAGCACCATTTATTCTGTATAAGGGCTCCAAGCCCATAAGTAAAAGTTCAAACAGAATATTACATTATAATGAAATGACTCTTAGCCATTTAAAAATTTAAATTCCACTTAAAAATTTCCATTTAATCAGTCTTCTGGCTGAGACATGCATTCATGCCATGTTTCCTTAAAAACATGTCATATTTAGACACCTTTGGTTTATATTGGCTTTGACCAGGTCTGTTCCTATATCACAAGTGTTCGCGTTGAGCGAAACACTGCTAGCCCTTTCATAAAATATTTATTTCTGTACACCTCACTCAATTTAATTTTTATAGTTATCATTCATTTATCAAAACACTGCATATTGAAAGAACATTCATAGGAGGTATTCACGCATTCCTGGATATTAATAGGAAATGTAAAATCTTTCTTTTTTCACATTCAATTCATTTGACTTTGAAAGCCCAACATTCACAAGATTAAATGATTATATTTGATCATCTGATTCATTTGACGAACATAAACTTCTTTTTAACATTGATTACGCAAACCATACATGATGAAATGATAATAACATTAAAATTCTCTGATTACTTTACCGAGCATAATGTTGACGAGAAAATAGGCAAAACGCTGTGCATGTCCAATACAGCCGAATCTTATAAAAGTGACATTCAACAAATTTAAAATTTTCAATAAAAAAATTATTTCTAAATCCCAAGACGACGAGTAGTCTTAGCAAAGCTTGGGTTCTGTAAACGCAAACACATTAAAAATAGAAACCTCTAGCACCAGCCGCTGTGACTCGTAGGCCCATATGACCGAGTAGCACAATATATTGGGCCAAAAGAATTAAACTCTCAAAATCTACATTCAAAAATCTAAGTAAAACCAGAAAATGTCCTCCAAACAGATAGCAAACGAATCGAGCAATTATACAAAAACTAACATGATTACACTGGCAACACAAACTACACAACTCCAAAGCCCAAATATGCTTTTCAAATCTTTCTAAAAAACATCAAATTACAATTTATTCAAAGGTCCCCGCAGGCCACGTCTCAACACAAGTAGTTTACTCTGCAATTTGTCGACCAACCACGAAACCAATTGATCATTTTAAGCACTTATACATTTATGACAGTTTATAAGTCGTTGCGCAGACGTCCAAAGACCGTGATGTTGTCCCAATCACAGCTAGAATAGAAGAAGCGGGAGAGTAGGGGAAAACACCCCTATATATACACGAAGACCCAGGCAAATGAGGGCAACTGGGGAGGGGATGAGAAGGGTAGCTGGAAAGGGATCGAGCCTAGCCGAAGAGCTCGCCGAACGTTCAGAGCACCATAACTATGAAATTCCCGCAACATTAGTTCTGTTGTAACCACCGCCCCTATTTCTTCCCTGGTAACTACTCATCGTACAAGTACATTAAACACATTTCACAGAAGAAGATTTACATAGTGTACACACAAAGAAATTAGGGTTCTTGAAGAAAGAGCGATGGACAGTACATCTTTAAATACACAACGAAAATACGCAGTGCAGAATAGATATCTTCACTGTTACATATATCTTCCAATGATAAATTTCAAATATCTTCAGAGAGCACAAGGAACGTCCCCGGGGATGATAAATATCCGGAAAATTCTCATCCAGCAATTTAAATTGGTTTCTTCTCGGGAAGTAGGGCAGGCATGCGCATGAGACAGCATCCACCATAGTTCATAGGCATCCACAGGTACAACTCCTCCAGGACCATCATAGACAGCTCTGACGTCAGCGATCACGCTCAACTCACATCGACTCGTGGGCAGGGTGACAAACGAAGAGCATGAAAAAGAAAGGACAAACTTAACCAGTGAAACCTATGGACAGAAACAAAAAGGAGAAAGGAAGATATGGTGCCATTGCCACAAAAAAAAAAGTTAAAAAGGCGTCAATAACATAATATTGGAAGTTACACAATTATCTTTGCTTGTGTGGTATTAAATGTGATATATGACATTTTCTACACAATCTACGATAATTATCAGAAACCAATTGCACAGTGTTCGGTGTCAAAAATTTTAATATTATATAAGGACCATTAAGCTTGGGCAAGAGCTTAGAAGAAAGATTTCTGCTGGAATCTGGAAGAAGACTGCTTTTACACAAAACGGTATACCACACTTTAAAATCACTGGGAACACGAACCTTATCTAATTTAGCGGCAACAGCAAACTTTGCTGCGGAGAGCCTTCTATGAGCCTCCTCCAACAGGCGACCATGGACAGTGTCGCTAAGGGGTGTGGAAAAGGAAGGCATATTGTATAAATTCAACAATGGATGTTTCAAGGGACGACTCAAAAAAAGGCAAGGATGGAGGGAGCACGATAGAACAGTGGACGGCACTTTTGAAGTCTATAATAATATAATTCAAATCACTATCCCACAATGCATGATCGAGATTATAAAAATAGCAAGACAGGCCTTTAGATTCTTGTTGAATATTTCGACCCGATTTCCCGTGGGACAATACGGGCTTAAAGTATAATGATTAATTGCCCAGCGAAAACACATATCCTTGAACAAATAAGAGGTAAAATATTTTCATTGTCTATAGCAATCTCAAATGGCGTGCTAAAATTTTTCCGAGCCTGTTCTGTAAGCGATTCTACAATAGAGGAAGTCTTAGTATTATGCAATGGAAGGAAAATTACAAATTTAGTAAATATGTCAAGGGGAATCAATATACAAACATTCCCCTTCTTAGATCAAACGAGAGGACAGAAAACATCGAAATGAACCATTCTCCATGGCGCAACAGGAGCCTGTATCACACTCTGCCCGAAATTAGCTCGCAAAGGTTGCTTGCACTTTTGGTAAGCATCGGAAGTACGCACATACGAGGTCATGTCACTCTTCAAAGATGGCCAAGCAAAATGAATAGCTATTTTATTAAATGTTTTATTCATGTCCAAGTGTCCTCCAAGGACCGAGTCGTGAAAGTATGAGAGAACAATCGCCCTTAGAGCTTTGGGAACCAAGATTTTCTGAGAACGGGAGTTTTTTTCCGGTAAAATAAATAATATCATTCTCAATGACATAAGGTCATTATTTAAATGCAGTAATATTTGTTTACAAAAAGGATCCTCATTTTGCACATTTCGAAGTTTAACAAAAAATTCTGGAAACTCCTGTATCATGGAAAGGGAAGCCTGTAACAAATAAACTTCAGATTCCTCAAAATCCACTGGATCGTACATTCGCGATAATGCGTCTGCCCAGCTGTTCCAAGTGACCCAGAACCCAGTTCAAAGCTTGGTTACCCATATATAGGTACCTTATTATTTTCCAAATATGGTGCCAGTTTTTCAAGTCCGAATATACAATCCAGTGTCTCCTTTTCATAAGTGCCCAAACGACGCTCAACCTCAGTCAAGCTTCTATTGGCAAAGGCGATAGGTGCCAACCCCAATTCCGTCCGCTAAGGACGGCCCCAAGAGCCAAGGATGATGCTTCAACCTGCACTGTAAAACATTTTGTAAAATCAGGAAGATGAAGAACAGGTAGTGTAGATAATTTCTCGTGAAGTTGTAAAAGGGCTGTTACTTGCACCGGACCCCAATGTAATTCCACGCCTTTCTTTTTCAAATAATTGATGGGAGCACAAATTTTAGAAAAACGTTTGATAAAATGCGAATAGTATCCCAGAATGCAAGGAATTTTTTAACTCACTTTATCGATTTAGACCGAGGAAAATTTATAAAGGGACCACTTCCCGCATTTTCAAAAAAATCCATTGGTAAATGTTCAAGATGGGAGTCATAATCTTCACTGCAAACAATTATATATTCTATATAATTGAATACGAATTTAAATTTAAAATCAGATAATACATGGTCGAGCATTCTAGAAATGGCTTGGCTACCGAAGTTGGATCCCATAGGTATTCTGGTAAACTCAAATTGACTACATGGTATACTGAATGCAGTGTACTTGCGACACGAACGGTTAAACAAACACTGATGTAAACTATTATTTAGGTTGTGTACAGAGAACACTCGAGCCTTACAAATATATTGAAGAGCACAATCAATATTATGTAAAGGGTACGGGTCCTTATTGAGCTTCTTATTTACTAAAACATGGTTTATCACTAACTGATACTTATCACTGTTCTTTTTATGAACGAAAAACCTGGAGTACTGTTGTCGCAGGTGTACGAGGTTATAACCCCTGCCTTTAATAATTTATTAATAATTTCCCTAAATGCGTACAGTTTCAGAGGAGGGCAACAAAAATGACGGTCCCTAACCGGGACATCCCCAACTAGTATAAACTTGTAGGGAAAGACATCACACTTTCCAATTCGCGAAGTAATGATGTCATAAAATGTTTCCTGCAAGTTATCCATACTGCATTGAAACTCAACATCCACACTGTCGCTGACTAAAGGAGAAAATATTTCAGGTAAACAATCAATCTGCAAACCAACCTGGATATTCGGGGAGAAACTAAAGGATACAAAATACTAATCACAATTAACACACGCTCTAGACTTATCTAAGAAGTCCAAACCTAAGACTATTTCATGAGACTAATTAGGAAACACCCAGAAGGGAAAATTCCAACTCAACCAACCGATTTTAAGATCTAAAAACGATATACTCATTATCTACTGAGTGGCCCCTGTGTCCACAAGAGCGGGAAAATTGATACCACCGACAGTGATTTGCACAGAACATTTTGTAACTATGTACAGTGTTTTAACTCCATACTGACTGACACGCCCGTGCTTCCTGTCAGTCATGAACCATTTCCCACATTCTTACAGGCGTTCCAAAGGTGTCCGACTTCACCGCAGTGGAAACCAGTACGTTGTTAAAAGTGATGCCTGCTGTTTGGAAGATATTTAACAATATGTCCCCTAATGAAACAATTGATACAACGCTGCAGGACAACATGTTCTTGAGCACCCGGTAACTGAACGTGAAAATGTGGGGACGAGGTAAAGCTGGCCTGCTGATTGCGAGGGCGAGGTTGACAAGACATGAACTCGCACGAGGCATCAACTGGTATGCCATGATGTTATAGGAACCCCAAGAATTCTTTGTGTAAAGCATATAGGAAATCGACTTCCTTTGACGACAACGAGACATTCAACAAAAAAACGAAATAATTTAAAATTAGCAGAGTAGCACAGAATATTTGTGACGGGTACACAAATATGACACACTCTTCCAACAGCATTCTGTAATTCACTTTAAATATTTCACTTTTCATTTAACAAATTGAGAAAATACGAAAAGGTTCGTCCCTTTGACATTTCGAAAAATTACCAATATAAAATCTATCCATGTAAAGCTACATGTTTTTAGAACATTTGGATGATTTAAAATACGCATATGCTTCATAATTACGCAAATAATTTAACATTAAATTTGTTATTTGGGGAAAACAATAGTTAGCACCATTTGTTCTTTATAGTGCAGTATAATATGGCGTATCCACACCCTGAAGTACAAAGTGCAAACAGAATATTACAATATAATTAAAGTACGACTTGTCCTTTAAAATTTTAAAATCCAGTAAAAAATTCCCATTAAATAGGCCTTCTGGCTGGGACATGCATTCATACTATGTTTCCATATAAACACGTATTATTTTGACACCTTTGGTTTATACTGGGTTTAACTAGATATGTTGCTAAACCACAAGCACTTGCGATGAGCGAAACAATCCTTACCTTCTCATAAAATATTTATTTCTCGACACCTCACTCAATTGAATACGTATAGTTATCATTCATTTCTCAAAACACAGCATATTGAAAGAACATTTATAGGATGCTTTCATGGCATTCCTGGATATTAGTAGGAAATGTAAAATCTTCCTCAATTTTCATACTCAATTCCTTTTACTTTGAAAGCCTCACCCACACAAGATAAAATGATTATAATTGATAATCTGACTAATTTGCCAAACATAAACTACTTTTTAAAATTGATTACGTATACTATACATGATATTATTATAACACAATTAAAAATATCTGACTAATTTACTAAGCAGAAAATATTGACAAGAAAATGAGCAAAATGCTATACGTGACAAATACAGCCGAATCTTATAAAAGCGACAGTCGCCAATTTGAAATTTAACATTAAAAATTAATTTCTAAGTCCAAAGGCGACGAGTAGTCCTAGCAAAGCTTGGGTTCGGTAAAAGCAAACACATTAAAAATAGAAACCTCTAGCAACAGCCGCTGTGACTCGTGGGCCCATCTGACCGAATAGCACAATACAGTGGGGCAAAATAATTAAACTCTCAAAATCTACATTCAAAAATCTAAGTAAATCCAAAAAAAATATTATGCCATCCAAACAGATAGCGAACGAATCAAGCAATTATACAAAAACTAACATGATTGCACTGGCCACACAATCTACACAACTCCAAAGCCCAAATATGCTTTTCAAATCATTCTGAAAAACTTCAAATTACAATTGATTCAAAGGTCACCGGAGGCCACATTTGATCTCAAGCAGTTTGCTCTGAACTTGTCGACCAACCACAAAACCACTTTAGCATTGTAAGAACTTATAAATTTCTGACATTTTCTAAGGCTTTGAGCAGACGTCCAAAGTCCGTGATGTTGTCCTAATCATAGCTGGAGTAGAAGAAGCGGGGGAATAAGGGAAACATCCCTATATATACACAAAGACCCCGGCAAAGGAGGGGAATCGGAGAGGGGATGAGAAGGCTAGCTGGGAAGAGATCGAGCCTCGCCAAAGAGCTCGCCGAACATTCAGAGCACCATAACGGCGAAATGCCCGTGACACTAGTGCTGACTCAATATACTTTCTTATTTTTGTAGGTTGCCCTCAATTAATTTAGGCATTTATTTCTGTTCTAACGTTTTTTTCTTCCCTCATTCTCTTTATTTTGAGTTTACTATTCTTGCTCGTCTTTTTTACTGTAATTTTTCAATTTCAAATAACTTTCATGATTCTCTCATCAAATAAAATTATTGGGGTTATATTTGCCACTTTCCTTTCCTTTTTAGAGATTCATGATAAATTTGAATGCCATTCAAGAAAGAGATGTAATTATGTGTCAAATATGATGACCTATTTGTTAGTAAATAAATATTTCTTGTGTCATACATTCACTGAATGTGCACAATCAATGATATGGTAAAAAAAAAAAAGCCATACGTTGAAATGAAATGCGCAACAATTTTAGTGAATTGATATTGTAATATATTCTAAGCTGGATGGATGACAGAAATTATAATTATGTTGCTGAAGTGGTAGAAATGTTACCCTTTGACTTGGACGGAGGGGAGAGCGAAGATCGAGTCGGGCCTGGCTAGACCGGCTTCAGTGCGCTAAATAGAGAAGAGAAGTCCTATATAAATGTATATGTGAATGGTTCTGCTCAAATACCAACAGGTGTTTCTCCAGTAAACACAAATGATGAACTAAATGAGTTATTTCGCTGGTTCAAGGTCGAGAGCATATGCTACAATCAAAGACTGTGGAAATAATGTAATCCAAGATGGCGGTTCAAGGGGACCACGTAATCAGCAGGCCACTTAATCGAGGGGGGGCGGTAGAGCATGAATAACATCTAATATGATTGACTGGTGACCAAACAAAGATTGGATGATGGAGAATTAACGGAAGGTTAATATGGAAATTGAAACCAATGATGGTAACATGGCATAACAAAGTATGAGAGAACGTTTGTTTCGGCAGCTCGCTGAGTTGCTAATAAAATGAAATCTAAGATGGCTAATGGAAACAAGATGGTTGCCGGAAACAAGATGGTAGTTGACCAGAAGTGAGTTATTAGGAAACAAGATGGGTGATGGAAACAATACGGTGTCTGGGGCTGGTGCCTCTTTCCCCTTCCCTTGACTCTGGATCCTGGACCGTGTGTAATGATTTTGCATAGTTTTTTCTGTAAAACACACATAGCATATTTAAACAATTTGAAATCTGAATCGCCTTATCGTGTACTTCAGTCATCATCCTTTTACAGCTATTTCTGACCCATAGTTACAAACAGATGTATGAACGGAGTGCCAACAAACTGTAATTTAAAACGAACTAGTGTGTCTGTTATTAACAGTACTGTTGTATTATATAATATACAACATTTCTTTGCCATGCAGGAAACCAGAAAAGTCAGTAAAATAAGAATACATACACATCTAATGATTTATAAACTGCAATTATGATGTGAAATACAGTCTATCGAAAAATGCAGCAATAAAGAAACATAATAGCCTTCGCGCATATTAATTCGCACATGAAGCAAGACTTTTTATGAAATTCCCTTGCTCCTGGCCCCTCTACCATTTTAACGGAAGAAAAGGAAAATAGCTTTTTAATGGATTTTTGGTAGCTGTAGATTTGTGTCCTCTTTTCTTAACGAGAGAACTCACAGGTCATGGGAATACCTATTATAGTCCATGAAATATAAGTATTCCCTCTTAGTTACTACAGATGGCCGTGCACATCGTGCAAGACAGAAAATGGGCATGACTTGGGATGGAAAAAATAAAACTCAAGCATATTTCATAGCACTGGACATTGTAATGTGTACTGAATCGCCCTCACTTTGGTCATGGAGAGTTCGAAGAGTCACAAAGATATGTCTCTGATATTTTCAATATTGCTTATTTTTTTTTAGTATTATTCCAGCCATGATAGAATTTTCTTTCTGATTTCTGCAGCAATCAGCAAAGAGTGCAGGTAACTGAACACATTTTGTATCATATTCTTTTAAGAATAAGAAGTTGCATGCTGCTATTTCTGAAGAACCTCTTCAACTGTCAGCTTCATGTCATGTGTAACAGTAGCAGTTATTTGATGAAAGCACATAAATAGTAAAGTTGTAAACAACCAGTTTTGTTTTGTAGAAAATTTCACTTTTTTTTTATTGGAGTGTAAATCGGGTAGGGAGAAAAGATATTTGGGCTGCTCTTAATTTCAAGGTCTTGAATGCAGATAAGGGTGATTGGGGTTATTATGGAGTATGAAGGGGCGGTGGAAACAGGACATCCCCAAAAAAAACCGCCATCCAGTGGCATCGTCAAGCACAATTCCCACATGCGAAAATACGGGAGTGACATGGCCAGGGATTGAACCTTGTTCACCTTGATGGGAGGCGAGCAGGCTAACTGCTCAGAAACCACTGCCCCAGAAGGTAAAACACAGTTGCAAATCAAATACACCGCAGATAAATCATTGTCAGTGAAAGCTATATCAGTAGTGAAATGGCAGAGTTTTGGCTCATTCTCGCCCTTATCGACACCGGTTTATGCTCAACTGTCAGCAAACCTCCAAAAACTGCATTCGACTGTCATATTAGATTCCAAAGGTGTTGGAAATTAAAGAAAATAAATTAAATTAGATTAATTACTAGCCCACTCGCCTTGCCTAATCACATATAATGAAGAAGTTAATTAATATTTACTAAATATGCACCTATGCTCAAATGCACCTGCATAGCTGTAACCTTTGTTACCTTTACACAAATATGCACATATGCACATGAATAATTGCCAAATATTCACCACACATATAGCAACAACTACACAAATATGCAGGTTTGCAGATGAATAATTAGCAACTTAACATAAGCTACTGAGAGAGACTATGCCAACTCAACACAAAACCTAACACAAGACTGGAGGTTATTCGCATAATGAAACCTATTTGTTTCTCGCCGTTGTTTCGCAGGCAGCCTGTGATGCAACATACATACTTAACCACCTTGGAACCACTGTACGCATGTTTCGAACCCGACTTCACAATGCGCGTTACAGAGAGACGTCCATGCAATGGACAGCCATTATGTAAAACAGCGCAATGACCCTGTGCGACAGGGAACAACATGCATTCCCCGAGACTAATCACTGAAAGTGCACGTAACACTTTCCCTGTCACTGACAAACCCAGACACCATGGAGCCTGGATACCAAGTTAATGAAGCATTTTCTGAAAAAGTATCATGTTGTCGAATCATACTACCACCGATTTAACACCATCCATAATATACAACACCAACACATGCCACGAATGTGTACGTGAATGTTTATATGATATTTACAGATCGATATCCTTTTTAAACATGTGGTGAGAACATACATTTCCGTATTCAGTGGAAAGAATTTTCACCACACGAAACCGTCAGACTAGTATCCAGCTTCATGTGCGAAGATAGTGATCATGCCATTCATTTATATGTTCCGGTGTTATCACCATCCTATGCCATAACCGGATATCCTAACGACATCAACTACAGAGAATATTGCAATGTTAAACATTATTATGGAATTTTTAATGAACAAATACTTATCAATTTGCCGACATTGGCTGCACCGTGTACATCAATTTTGTGCTCCATATATAGGCAAAATTGCTTCGAGAGGCTAGATTTTATTTAAAAAAAAACATTCACATCAGTTCAAACTGGACTAGATGAAAAATACAGAAATGTTTATTCATACACTAAAAAGTACAGCATATTAACTCCACCAGCAGGTATGATAGTAGTGACTCCATCTCCTAGGGCACGTCCTCCAACATCTACAACAGCAGCATTTCGCCCCTAATGGTCCGACATGTTTATCTACACAGATGATGTTGCACTAACCTTCAAAACATTAAGAGACCCTGATATGTAAATTTCAGGTATACGGAAAAAAATTGAAAAAAAATTGTAACTGATGTCAAAATCTATGATGTTCGACTATTGGTTACACTATAGAAATACATCGAGAGTGTTGAACATTCGCCCATCAAAAGTAAAATATATGTAATAAATAAGGATTTTTTGGTGAGACTAATTACACGCAAGTAGTATATACATGGTTATTCAAGAACCATACAGAGTAAGTAGTTATTTTATTTAACCATGTATCGAGTAAATTGAACACAGTATTGGCTTAATGAATATCCAAATGCAGGTAGTACGATGAAACACACCGAACGAAAATGGAATACTAATATATGATTTAGAACTTGCGCCGTGCTTCATTTTCCATCAAGAACATATATAAGTTCTATTTACGTATTGATAAACTCAATTGATTAATTCCACTCTATATACACATCTTACCATAACCAAAGTTACCTTCCGACTAAAATATGATTGGTAGTATGCATAACTTACATGCACATAATTTTGTAACGCAGTACAAAATAAACACTTAAAGAATATACCATTCAATTACCTATCTCACTCTGCCTACATCGTGTCCCTCTACCAAACTATCACAAGACATCAACAAACCTACAACCTCCAATACACACCCACCCAGCCATCTATCAGTCTATCATCGTCTCTGGAAGGAGCATAACGGTCCCGAAGAAAAGATACAGGTAAGTGATTTATCTAGGAAAGAAACACAATCACAAATTGCCTAACAGATATACAGGGTTCTCGGAAATTCCCCTTACAAACTCCTAGGACTTGTGAAAAGGTCTGAGTAGACTATCTTTTGAATAGGATCCCATGTCCAGAAATTTACCGTTTCCATGCTACAGATATTTCAAATCAGGTTTATCACTCGTCCACTTCCGCTGAGGGAAAGAGCAATGTCTTGGATGTGCCTGTGTTGTTATGCAACCGAGTAGGCAGTGCATTATATCAGATGGTACCTGATGGTACGCGATGTCTTCCCTGCCTCGAGCCCCATTTATGCGATTTTGTGTCTCCAATTACCATGTTTGAATACACATTTGCAAAATACACAGACATGATCCTTGTGTATATCACAGCTGAGGGTAAGGGAAGAGCAGCTCATCGGCTGTTTCAAGAGCATTATCCACAACATGCGACACCATCGCATATCCTTATTGCCACAGTTACGCAACATCTCCGAGAACAAGGTACCTTCATCGCCGACAGGAACGACTGTGGTGCTCCAAAGAGACGCCGCACTCCAGAATTGAAAGAGGCTGTACTGCATCACGTTGAACAGAGCCTGTCAGAGAGTACGCGAACAATTGTGTGTGTATTGGGTGTTGCTCCCAGCATAGCCTGGGAGGTTCTGCATGAGCAACAACTACATCTTTACCACTTCTTTGGGTCCAGCCGATTTTGCACCATGTGTTGAATTCTGCAAGTGGTTTCTGCACCACTCCACAGACGAGCCCGTCCCCACGTCGTGTTCTGTTCACAGCTGAATGTGAATTCAGTGTTCTCGATTCTCGTAACAGCAATGTCTGGGCAGACGAAAACCCTAATACCATGCATGTCCAGGGATTCTAGCAAAGATTTCCTATCAATATGGGGCAGGTATTCTGGACGGTAATGTGTAAAATACCTGATTTGAAATGGTTGTAGTACGAAAATGGCATATTTCACGACATGGCAATCCTCAATCCTCAATCCTATCCTCATTCCTGATTCCACGTTACTCAAAAACATGTCTTACCTCAAAAACGTGTATTATACATTAAAAACCATGCCCTATGATTTTCAAAAATATATTATATAATCTATGTATGTTAAATAAGTAAATAATTTTTTTATGTTAACCTTATTTCCCATACACACAAGTGTGTTCAGAAATTTTTTCCAAATTTGAGGAAGCGATAATGTTGGCAGTAGTGACGCCTTCGCCTTCATCTCTTTTGCAAGTTGGTTGGGTGTACTCGCATCTATAGTTTAAGAGATATAATCTCGCATGAGATTTGCTAGAGATGTTCGTGTGGTATACCTTTTTTTAAAACTAATATATATGATGACTTGGGTGTTATTCATACGATAGTAAATTAATATTAACATATATTTAGTAAAATGGTATACGCATAATCACCTTCGTTGTGATTTGAAGCATAGAATGTAAATATCAATTATAGGGTTGACATAGAAATATCTTAGTGAATATCGTTTTCAACTTTGTCGATGCGAACTAATCTAATACAAAAACTTGGTGTAGATGGGAGTTGAAGTAAGGTTTTTATATCTTGTAAGGCATGTTTTTGAGAAATGAAGAATTAGGATTTGTGCCATGCTACGGCATTCTCTCTCCTAAATAATTTCTTTTGTATTTCTTTTCTAGCAATTGTAGATTTTCTTATAATTATCATCTATGACAAAAAACTTATTGTTTTTATTTTGCTCTTGTTTGCCAAGTAGTAAAGGGATATTCTTTAATAGTACCATATATTATGCATTTCTGTATCTGGCACTTCTCACTTTAGAGGGCATCACCTGTAACATATATCAACTGTATTCGTTTCGACAATATATTTCGAATTATTTATTTTACCGCTGTGCGTGTACACAATATTTTATTAACTTTCCTTTAGATTTATTTTAATTTACTCTCCACTTTGTGCTAATTCTGTTTAATATTGTAACATTTTATCAATCAGAGTTTTGTAATATTCCATTGTATTATAACTCTGATATATGGCCGTTCGACATTTATAGACTGGTCATGTTGTGAGTTTGGAACATCGTCTAGCCACTTGTGTTCTTGCAGGAATGCACTGATTCCTTTTTCTTCGTTTAACATCCAGAAAATATAAGATTGTTTGAATTTTGAGAGATGACTTTTCATCTATAATATGGCATAAGTTTAATATGGCATTTTCATCTTTAATATGGCCTTCACCACTTCGTACAGTCCACTTCTACCCCGCCTAGCCATTTTGATGTGATGATGTAACCTCGCGCAGGTCTTACTTTCAAGCGATGGGATCACAGCGCATGCTCTGAATTAAGCAACGAATGGTGTGTCGCTGCCTGACCACCGCCTTTAATCTCCTTGGTCAGAATTTTAATATTTTTGGCATGTGAAATTTAAAAATTTTAGTTGCTGCATGACTGCCAACGAAAGCGGTTACCATAAAAGTTCCGCCATGATGTTTTAAGAAAAATAAAAACCCTCACTGGAACTCGCTTACCACCATACTTCAATAACAGAATTGATTTTTACAGAACTGAAATTTTTTTTAGCAGTTATGTAATCCTGTCTGTGGGCACATGATGGTGTTTTCACTGAAAGGTGTTTTCAGTGAAAGAGTCTTTGAACAGATGTAAACTATTTTGTTACATAAATTCCTAAAAAAAAATTTCATTAACTCAACCACTCATTATTTGGAGAAAGGTGCACCCTAAGTAATTTTATTTTTGACTGATATCTGTCAGTGACAAAAGTTTTATGGTTAAAGACTTCATAAAAAATAAGTTGTAATCCGAGATTTTAAAGGTAACAAATTTTAGCATTAAAAAAACAAGTTATTTTAGCGAAATACACATATCAATTTTTTGTTTTTTGGTAACTAATAAATATATATATATATATATATATATATATATACGCATATTTTTGTTCTCCTTTTTTGCGGGTGGGGGGGGGGGGATTATTGACTTCATTATGTGATGGTCTGCAAGAAAAAAAGGGAATAAAAACCCGAAAGTAATTTAACATTTTTTACGAAAACTTTATTTTTTTGACGTCTAAGATTTTGCAGTAAATACATAACCTTGCATGGAATGTTTTCACATTACTAATATATATGAATCCTCTTGTTGTGAACGTGTTTTGTTAAGGGGTTAAACCACACACTAGTTTGCCTGATGGGGAACAAGTTTAGAAAATATAAAGTTTGATATTTAATGATTTCAAATGTTCTTGTTGCACTAAGATATCGCATGTGTAGTGGAGAATTTTCTTTTCGCGTACTTCCCTGGGGCACCTTGGTGTTTTGTTGGGGGCCTTCGGCTGGGATTTTCCTCTTTTTGGAGGTTATCTAGATGTTTGTTCTGGACCCCTAATTTGTATCACCGACAGATGGCTCATCAATTATGGTACCAAAGCATAGTTCACTTGCATTAAGGCCCTCCGTGATGCGATTGAGTGGTTTTCTTCTCCTGTGTGACCTTTTAGTGTTGTGTTTGTTTCAGCACCCTCACCCCTTATTGTGCCTGCCCCCGATGGTGTTCTCGTGTTTTTTTCATTGTAATTTTCTGTTGTGTGTTTTGTTTTGTGTGTGTGTGTGCCTTGTTTGCCCACCATCATGCCAACCAATATTGTGTCAGAGTGGCTGCTAAAGAAGAGCTGGTGTTTGAGCTCAAAGTCCATGGTATCCAGCCCACTGATCTTACAGTGGCTGAGTTAAGAAAGATTTTACGTGGGGTAATTAATGAATGTTGGCCAGGTAGCCCCATGCAGTTTTCTGATAGTGAGGTTAAACCTGAGTTCGAGGTATTCATTTCTAAAATCTTTCCCTTAACTGAAATGGTTGAGAATTTGGAAGACGAGCAATCCCCTTAACCTTTTCACATATCAAACAAAGATTTGCTCACCTGGACAGACGGACCAGGAATCTTATCAACTCATCTCGAGAGGCCGTATCCGAGTTGCAGGTTGCATCCCTACAGAATGTCATTTATCGTGTAGCAGTACTTGCTGCGGCTGTTAACCTGGCAGAAAGTAAGGTGTCAATTGTTCCTACCACCCAGCAAGTAAGTACCAAGTCTCATGTCTTAGATCAAGTTAGTGCCCATACCCTTCAAGGTCCTTCCACATACTACACTTAAAACCATATTTTAGGCACATCCCCTGCTGTCACAGATCCTATTTCCACATCCACAACCCCAATTGTATGGTTTGGTGCAGGTTTTACAACATATCCTTCCACTGCCCATACTTATGGACCTACTGCCACGTCTTGTATTTGTACCCCGTGTGAATATGACTCCTGTGGTTTTCCCAAGTGTGTATCAACACCCTCACCTGTTTGCGGCAAATTTCCCCACCCCCTTGAACACATGTTAAAGGATTTGCCATTAACTGATGTATTAGACATAACCAAATTGATAGAGTTCCGTAAAGTTACAGTTTGTTTACATCAGAGTAATTCTGTACCAGAAACTCAGTTGCTGGGGGATATTTTCCCCTTCATCCAAGGACGACTAAGTTAACGCACACAACATGCCATTGCACAGCACCTTACTTTTGATGCATATCACAAAGATATTTTACTTTTTTTTTTCCATTTCTACCAGGCTTTTGACCGAGTTAAAGTTAAAACATTTAAATTGTTTGCAGGGTCCTTATGGGACAGTGTCTGTTTACGTTAGTAGCATTAAAGATGCTGCCATTGTACTTTGGTTGTCGCTTAGTGAGCAAGAAGTATTTAACAACATTTTAGAAATCCTTGCACCCCAGGAATTCACCTGCTTTGTTTTTCTATAAAAAAATTTACTTTTGGACAGGATGTGCATCCATTTCCAGAATATATTTAATGTGTATCAGAGGTGTGAAAATCCAAATTTCTCTTTTAAAAGTATCTCATTTCAAAAAGAACAACAAAGTAAATCAGGCACCTTTTCTGTACAAAGTGATAAAACAGGAAACAATCCAAAATATAATAGGCCTCCTGTTCAAGGAAAAGACACTAGAAATTTTTGTACAGTTCCTAAGGATGTTGAGTCAGGTAAACCAGGCCGCTTCAGTGGTAATCGTAACCCGCCTGTTTGTTACTTTTGAAAAAAGACTGGACGTGTAGTTGCTAAATGTTTTCAGTTAAAAAACATGTTCAGCGAGGAGGAGAAGTGAGCGACCGCCCTCGCTTTTATTGTAAACCCGATCTTGACTCTTACAATTCTCACATTTATTCCAGAGTGGACATTTGCACCCTTTTTTAATGGTTGTTTGGACAACTTTAGGCTCACAGTGAGCATGAGCATTCTAGTGTTTTGGACTTGTGTTGTGTCCATTTTCCTAATGTTGCTGGCATTCGTAATGTAAGCACGCTATATCTGGAATTAAGTGTGGGTTCTTTATGTGTTAGTGCACTTGCTGACTTAGGTTCTGTGCGAACTATCATTTCCAAGGAACTTTTCAAATGTTTTCAGGAATTAAATCTTATCAGATCAATTGAAGAGAACCATTTCAAATGTTTTACTAATTCTAAAGCTCCATTGCCTATTTCTTGTTGTGCAGTAATAAAGGTGAAAATTTCATGCTTTACTTGGATGGTAAAATGTCTCGTTTCTGACGAGTTAAGTGTGGATTTTATAATGGGGGTAGATTTCATGAGAAAAACATACCTAGTTTTAGATGTTCAAAAGGGACATTTTTTTTTTTTTAATTTGCCCAAATGGGAAAATTCCTGTTATAAGTAATCACGTTCCTCCTACCACCTCTGTAAAAGTTTTAGAAAACCCTTTTTGTCATTTATCTGCTTTCGCACAAGATAAAAGTTAGAAATTGTGTGATCGTTTTCCTAGTGTGTTGACACCTGTGTTAGGACTAACCAAAATGATGGAGTATGAAATCAAACTTTTAGACGATGAACCAGTTAAGAGTCAACCATATCATTTGTCCCCTCCTAAAATGGAATTACTAAAATTGCAGGTCCATGACCTCATCAATAAAGGTGTTATAGAACAGTCTACATAATGGTATGCAAGTCTAGCTTTTCTTGCTCCTAAGCCTAATAGAAAACAATGCATAGTTATTGATTATCGAAAAGTAAATAAGAAAATTGGAATTCAATCTGTGCCATTGCCGGACTGGTACTCTACTTTTCATTGGTTTAGTAAGGCTAACTTTTTACCTCTATAGATTTAAATGCTGCTTACCACCAGATACCTTTGGGTAAAGAATCTGAGCACATAACCAGTTTTTGTGTGCTGTGGAACATGTCACAGGTTACTCATGTTCCATTTGGTTCGGCAACAGGTGCCCAAGTACTGACTAGGCTTTTAGATCAGACATTTCATTACATAAAATTTAAGATTGTGTACAATTATCTTGATGTTTTTGTGGTCTTTTCAGATTATTTTGAGGAACATTTAAGACATTTAGAGGAATTCTTTTCATGTTTGAAAATATATGGTTTAACAGAAAATCCTGCCAAGGTCAAGATTGCAGTTCCTGAAATTTCCTTTCTGGGACATAAAATTTCTAGTCAGGGCATTTCCATTGACCCAGAAAGAACTCAAGCGGTTAGAAAATGTTCCCAACCTAGGGATGCAAAGGGCATAGGCCCTTTAATTGGTATGATTTAGTTTTTTGGGAAGTTTATTCCATATTTGGCAGAAAAGGCTGCACCTCTTAACCAGTTAAGAAAGAAAGATTTCAAATTTGAGTTGGGTGGTGACCAACAGAATGCATTTGAAACTTTGAAAAAATAAAATAATCCTCCTCTATAGCGTATAGCTTAATTTTCTAAATAGTGCATTTTGAAAACCGACGGCACTAGTTTGTCTGTAGGTGCAATACTTCTACAGGAAATAGACGGTGTATGTCAGACTGTGGCTTTTGCGTCATGCACCTTGACCCCCAGGAAAGAAAATCATCTATCACCTACGAGTTAGGGTGTTTAGAAGTTGTCTTTGGTGTTTACAAATTATGCGAATATCTTGAACATTCTTAATTTTTGTTAGAAACTGATAACCAGGCTTTGTCCTGGCTGTTAGCACACCCATGTCAGTTAGGCAAAATATGTCGTTGCGTGATCAGAATCCCCTCGTTGAAATTTAAGGTCCAACACATTAAGTGTACCTAGAATGTTATAGCAGATGCGCTCTCACACATGTTCGAAGGAAGTAAAGTGTTAGAGGAAACTGAAAATGTATTAAGTTGCAATATTTTGACTGAATTTCCTTTGGCTTTCGATAACTTAAAAATTTACCAGGAACAAGACCCAGAGTTAAAAGTTATTATTCAAAATTTACAGTCTGGTATTGAACAAAAACAATATTCTTTGTCTATAGGTGTCCTATTTTGTAAGTCTTGGGACAAAAGTAGTTATTTAGTTTTGCCTAATGTTTTGAAACCCATGGTATTTGAGTAATTTCATTCTTCTCCTGTAGGTGGACACCTAGGAATTTACAAGACCATTCAAGCAGTCAGAAAAGATTTCATTTGGAAAGGCATGAATGTCGAAATTGCAGATAGAGTAGAATTGTGTACCCTATGTGCTATGAGCAAACCAGCACAAAACACTCATTTAGGATTTCTAACTGCAGAAGTAGCAGAGAAACCAATGCTAAAATTGTTTATTGATTTTGTTGGATCCTTACCTCGTAGCAAATCTGGCCATAATATGCTTTTGATACATGTAGAGGCATTTTCCAAATTTGTGTGGTTAATACATTTAAGAAAAGCTACTGCGTTGACTACCATTCATGCCCTTCAGGCACAAATTTTCCAACATTTTGGCATTCCTTCTTCTATAGTATCTGATAATGGTTCTCAATTCACATCAAAACATTTCAAACAAATGTATCTCTCTTTTGCAATCAAACATATAACCCTGTCCCCGTACAATCCTCCTTCCTTGCTTGTGGAGCATTTTAATAGAAACCTCAATTTTATTCTTATTGCTTTCCATGCGAAGGTCCAGACAAATTGGGATAGGAATTTACATTGGCTTCAGATGGCTTTCAATCATGCACGATATGAATCTCACAATTCTGCTCCTTTTAAGTTAATGTTTACTTACTTGCCAAACAACCCATGGTCTAATTTGTGGGAACTAAGTGATTTGCTCCCTGATGATGTTAGTAATATAAGGGATGTTAGGGCTTCCACTCATAAAAATTTGAAGGTTGCTCACGAAAGGACACGTGAGCGATAAAATGCAGGTAGAATTCAAAATCCATTTAAGGTAGGCAAGTTAGTCTTGTTAAGAACTCATCCTTCTAGTAAAGTCATACATAGGAAAATGGCAAAGTTGTCGTTTCTTTGGACTGGTCCCTATAGGATCCAGCGATTTTTAACCCCTGTTACTGCCAGGCTGGTTAATCCTAAAACTGAAGTCTGTTTTATGCACACACACAACTCCCATTTAAAAAGGTTCTATCCAAAAGTTATTACTCGGTGTTTTGACAGTGTTAGTGTACTGCAGGCCCTACCTGCCATTTTATTTTTGTTAAAGTACTCCGGCGTACAGAAGAAAAAGTGTAAAGTAAGTAGAAGAAAAAGCAAAAGAACTTGCGATTTCTGTTAATTTTTTGTGGTGTGTCCTTTTCGAAATCGGTAGTGGACTGATCACCCACTTGCCTGAGTCTTTATAAGGTCTTATAATTGTTCTCATTTAAAGCCCTGAATAAAAAAATCCATGGTACTAGTATTTAAGAATTTTGGTTGTGTAAAATCGTAAAATGTTGATCATTGAGGATATGTATACATAATAATGATGATATATATATATTGGATTTGTAAATGTGTATTCTGTTGGAGAAGTTTTTGGGCAATTTTTAGGATTAGCAGTACTTGTTTATATGAGTGTTAGTTCATTAATAATTGTGGTGTAGTAGTTTTTTTTAATGGTGTGATTCTGGTTAGTTCTTTGAGAGTCCTAGCCTTCTTTGTTCTAGTATGCATCTTGGTTTTTTTTTTTTTTGGTCGGAGAATATTGAGCCCTTTTGGATGTCAGCATGTCTCCTGTTTTCTTGGTGCTTGTGTTCGCACGTTTCTGCTCTTCAGTCACGGTAAAAACTCTCAAATCTGGTGCAATATTTTAAGAGGAAGACGATGTTTTGTTTTCAAACTACAGGAAGAGTCATCCCAACTTGATGCTCTCATCCAATCAGTAATTTCTGTTCATGACCAATCTGGAGAACTTCGTCGCAAACATGTCACTCTGGACCAAAACTTTGCCTATTACATTGCTCAATTACAAGAAAGTGCTTTAGCTTTTAAATCTGCGATTGGTACTTTTCCTACTGAATCTCGGCAAAAAAGAGGTATCCTGCATTTTGGTTGGAAAAATCCCTAAAACGCTGTTCGGAACTCTGGACTCTGAAGATCTTGCACATTTTGAGAGAAGGTTAAACTCTGTTACAGATGCCCAAGACGACATTGTCACTAACAAAGAATATCACATTTTGGTAATTAATTATTTGGAAGACCATGTTTTGAATAATACCAAAAACATACAAAAGTTAGCATCACACTATTTTGAGCATTATAAGTTTTCCTATCACTCGTTAAATAAATCCGGTAAGAATTGACAGACAGAATGTTCATCATGAGTCTGAGAACTGATTTGAATTTCATGCTATTAAGAGTATCAAAAGCTTTGGTTAATGGCAGACTTGAACTTTTTTATTTGAGAAATGCTATTCAAACTAGTGTACATAGTAAATTGAGCTCTACCTTGTAGAACACTGTCATGTTTATAAATGTTCCTAACAAAACACAGTATTTGATTACCTTGCCTATGCATATGACAACACCTGTTTCCCATGAGAACCTTTATGTATTTTATGGACTTAGTTCCATGCAGGCTATTATTTTTGGAAATTCGTTTAATGGTATGGTTAATGTGCTCTTGGCTAACAAAAGATAATTTATTTGACCTTTACAGTATTTTTCCTGTGCCTTTCCTGTATCCTAACTTAAACAGATATCTTTGCTCAATCTTTATGATCTTTTGATTATCAGTTATGATAGAAAACTGTGTGAGTACCTACTAAAATGATGGACAATTGCACAACTCATGGTATTGCCATTTGCCCTTCTGTTTTTCCTTTCTTTGATACCCATGTCATGACCTGTGAAATTAATTTTTTTCTGTAGATCATATATTATAACTTTTGCGACAAGTCTTTCATCAGTTTTGAGCTCACCTTTTCCCAAAAAAAAAAAAAACTACTTCTCTTTAGCATTTCTCTACTAATAATTGAATCCCTACCCCATTTTTTTGCAGGTCTACCTTAAAAATCTTACCTCCTTTCACTCGCTATTTAAATGGTTCTGGAACCATTACCAATGCCAGTCATTGTGACATTGTTAGTCCCTTCTTCATAAGTTTTGGATGAGTGAGCTCTGCTATCAATTTTAATTTATCCTTGCCCATGGTTCATGTTCCCAAGCTTCCAACCAAGCTCTCTTCCCTATATTTTGGTAACCTTCCAAATGTCACTCCAAATGATTCTTTTATTAAACAGTTAGATAGCATTTTAAATTCTCAGCTTAAGGGTGCTGATTTTCATGATATTCTCAAACTACACCATTACAAGTATCAAAACTCTCCTGGTGTTACCTTAAACACCCCCTCTTTGGTTGTTCCCAGTGTCGTTGGTGCTTTGTGTCTTGTCCTGTGTGTATGGTTCTTATTCCATTTTTATCACAGAGTGCACACCTCTTCTTCACTGCTCCCTGGCTCCTCCACCGAATTGCCTTAGCAGACTGTTGTAACAACTCTACCTTCCCCTTATGCTGAATCTCTTGAATAGGTAGTAACCTTAGTTTGGTGTTTGTTTATTTGGGTAATTTTGAGTAATGTTGTTTATTTACCCTAACAGTTTCTAATTTGTTTATGCTTTTTTTGGTTGTTGCTCACCATTTTGGGGGTAGTTCCGCTTTGAGGAGGGGAATGTTGTGCCTTTCTACGGCATGCTCTCTCCTAACTAATTCATTTACTATTTCTTTTCTAGCAATTTAAGATTTTGCAAAGCCCATTTTTCTCTTTCTTTATGATCTTTCCTTGTTTCCATTCGGGACACCAACTTTGTCTTAAAAGGTATTATGTTTTTATTTAACTGTCATAATTCATTTTCTCTTTGGTGCCTGGTTTGATATTTCTTTCCTAATTCCAACAACAAATAGTTCATTTAAATTGATCATGCTTTGAGTATAGTCGTCCCATAATACCCGCAGGTCCACTGTGCTATCTTCAATCATTATGAAACACTATTCACAAAATTGTTATTTCCTTGAAGGCATTAATTAATTTTTAACTAACAAAATTGTTTGTATTATTGCAGTGCACAGCGAACACAAAAGTGTTGTTCTACACTCGTTTGGAAACATGAAATTCCAACGAATATATTAATTTAGTGATGCTGTATCGCGAAAAATATGCAAGCTGATTGAAGGCAGAAAGGCATATATTTATTTACGCCCTTCTCATATTGGTTACTTCATGATTCCTCTGCACACAAAGATGCGTATCTTATTTACGCCAATATGTCTGCAAACATTATTTCTTAAAAGTCAGTTAAGCTTAAACCTTTATTTGATATATTAATGGGATGATGTCAGTATAAGTGACACATAGGTTCTGGTGCAACAGAGCCAGGGACCAGAGATTTTCCTGCTCTGATATTGGGAGTATTTTCAATACCTGATATCAGCAACAGATATTGGATGAGAAAAGTCTATATCTGTTCCTAGTTTATGGAGAAACCTGTTGCCATCCTCCCAGCCTGTTACTCACATATATGGGCGCGATTATTACATATAAAATTCTGAACTTCATTTTTAAATTATTTAACAACCACATTCGCACAGTACCCATATTGCATGCGTTTTTTTTTTTTTGGCAACAGAGAAAATGTTCAAGGTTTTCATTGAAATTAATTATTTTCTCCTCCTCAATATGTCTGTGGCTGTTCTTTTACCCCCCGCTGATGCAGTACCAGCCACCACGAATTTTCTATTGTCACTGTCCTACCAGGAGAACATGAGACACCAGGAGGTTTACATCCTGCAACACTTGTCCTTCCTCCTATAGTCTACTATCCTGTAAGTTCTGTTATTCCTACTCACAATCTGATTAAGAACCTTAACTTGTAAGAGGTGGTAAGGGGTGTCATGGGGGGAACTCACAGTGGTAGATAAATAAGGAATATTGTTCATAAAAATATACAAAATTAATAAAACAAACTTCAGCTATAACAACAAGATACATTTACTTGTACAACGATAAAATTGTAATACCTTTACCATTATATCACAAGAACTGAATAAAATCTATATAGTACACAGCTAGTCCTAGCTTTGCCAAAATTATGATTTAAGCGGGGGAGTGGACGATGGCTCAATACAAGTAATGGCGCCTACCGCAACACGATTATGCTCACCCGAAGTGTAGAGAAGATAAGGCCCCAGAGCTCCTCTGGACCTGTTGTTGCCTGTTGCCTTCTGCTTCAGCTTCGATATCACACACAACTATACTTCGCCGATTCCTGGTACTTTCTGGGAAAGGGAAGGATCGCCGCTATGGAGGGACGCTTTTATAGCCGGGTGAACTGGGGCGTGTTTAACAAACAATTTCTCCCGGCCATCAGCTATATCCCATGCGACCTTAGGCGGTGTAGCGACGCCAGGTTCTCGTTATGCTACCCCCCCCCCCCTTTCCGAGAAATAACAGACGTCCCGGCTATGAAAGGACGCGGGAGGATGCAGATTTAACAGTGCTGGTGAGTGAGTACAAGTATGTATGTTGGGGGTACATCCAATCTGGTGGGGCCGAGGAACTCAAGGCAATGAAGTACGTAACGCAAGGTTGCATACATGGAGGATTTAACTGTGGTATCAGGGGCGTAATTCCAGGAAGGAGCCACCGTCGCAAAAAAAAATAAAAATTCTTGTATACATAGGTTGGTTGAGAGAAATAAATTAATTAAAATAAGTTAAGTTATGGGGCAAAAGGCAAGGCATGGTAGGTTAAAATACATGACAAAGATATAATGGTAATTTGCTAGCCATAGTATTAAAATGGAAGTTCTGAACATGTTATAAGCGACACATGGAGGAGGGGGAGGGAGGTGACCATGACCACATTTAATAATTATTTAGAAAGAGACCCTTAATAGCTAGGCAGTTGGCACGGGTAGAAGGGAGGTTGGATTGTGCGCGCTTTGAGTGAACGCTTGAGAACATGCCAGAAAGATTGCTCTTTAAACTGAATGATTTTATAAAGGCACAAGCCGGCTGGTTGAAATATACAAGTTATTAACAGAATACTATGTGCCATGTTTGTTGTAAATAACCAAAGTAACAAGAAATGTTTTGTTCGTAAGGGGACAGCAAGAACAATAGTTGGTAACGCACGTGTAATTTGACGAAATTATGATACAGCAGCTGGTAACGCACGAGGCAGTGCGACAGAGAATTAAGATTTAGCAGTTGTTGGCGCCAGGTGGACGCATATTCAACTGTCGATAATAGGTTGTGATGTGAGCAGCGCGAAGCGTGCTTTCGTATTGTGATTATTTTCTAGTGCGTACATTTGGAATATATGGAATAAGCCTTCGTTACCGACTACTGCTAAGTATTGACTTACAGTGTACACTGATTTTACACATATTGAAATTAAAGTAACATCTGTGCAAAGCATGCAAGGGTGGTTTTTGTTTACTTACGCCTAAGGAGTTCAGATAGAACACTGATATACATTTACGCAATTCTTATAATATACTATGAAACCTTGATGTGAGCATTAAACAATTGAATGCATAAAAAATTGAATACTTGTGGAGACAAACGCCTGGGGCGGATAGTAAAGGAAAGTTTATGCGTGGTAGTTGGTAGCCCTGCGTCTGTTGTCGAAAGTTTATAGACTCTCATAAATCACTGTAGTTACACTTATGTGTAGCACTCACGCAGTAGCGCAAAATGTCTGTTTAAGCATGTAAAATATGTGAAAGCACTGTATTTGAATGAGCACTGGTCTTTGCCGGAAAGTTCTTATCGCTGTCACTGGTTTCAGGAGTGTATTTTACGTTTCCTCGTTCACATTGAGAGTTAGGGCACGCTACCATGTTTTATAAATTGAATTAATGTTTGACCATTGGCAATACATTACAAAGATGACCTGAGGCATTATTAACAATAATACAACACTTTTATAGAATTAATCACGTAAGAAAGAATTAGTAAAGAAATGTTTTATGCTGTTACTAGTATATTCTAAATGTATACTACAATATGGTTACAATCATCTTAGTAGCTAGAGGGTAGTTTGACAAAAAAATTTTATTCGTCATCACACATACAAAACAATATATATGAAATATCTGCAGGTATATGAATGAAAAATAAAAGGGCGCAGTACTCTTAAAAATAACTTACAGGCAAGAAATAATATGTCACACTTATGACAGAACTGACCAAGTTCGTGTTATGAATAAAATAAATTCAATATACATAGAATTATCGCTGCACTCAAGGCAGAGAGTGATTGTGAATTCATCAACGGTAAAAACAAAATATTTAATAATATTATTAGCCCTTGCAATTTGATGTAGTAGTCATCTGCTAACTGAAAATGCCATGAGGCATGGTATTTCAAGTACTAATATGTGAATTAACAAGCATAGTCCTTTCGGCCTAAGTTACAAGTATTTTTAATTAAAACAACACGGTAGGTAATATTATATAAGACTGCAACTTACTGGTGAAAGAAATAAAATAATTTAATAAATACTCTTAATTAAGGGCAGATAGCAAGACATTAAATTTGGAGTCAAATCACTCGGACTGTTGGGAATGTTTTGTTTTGGTTCTCTTTGTTTGTTGCTTTGTTTTTGTAGAGAACCCATTAGGTTTCGTTGGAAAAAATTATAGTATAACTTGAAAATTATCATATACCACATTATAAGTACACACAAGGCAGAAATGGACTGCCAAACTAGCAAAATAAAGAAGAGATTACGCAATTGTAGTTTCTGGTGAAAATTAATACATAGGTACAGTTAACTGTGAATGCCTAACTGTGAATGCCGGTAGGCATGCAAATTGAACTCGTATTAATTCGAACACTAAGTTCAGACCTTGAGATATAATAGTAATTATTGTGAAATTACAACCATATAGATAATGCTGTAAGAACAGCAGTGAAAATAAGTTAGAAATGAAATTAAGTAAACTCGTCTTTGTCATTAAAATTACTCATGAATACAGATGAAACATGTATATATATATAACAGAGTTTGCCATAGCGGCAGTATACTGGCGACTGAGTACCTCAATTGGCAAGTAGTGTAACATCTTACTGTGGCGCATTAAGGCGCTGAAGGAAAGTAGATAACTTAATCAACTTTACATAGAAAGTAGTGACAATAAACAGTAGAAAAATATAGGCAGCTAGCGTAAAATAATCAAAATGAACGGGGCCCACAAGAGAAAATAGCTTCCGCGACAGGAACTTACCACTCGCAGTGACTGGAACATCTTTTAGAATAGGGAACTCAGTATGGTTGACATGCCAATCAGTATTCAGAGCCACCGATATATTATAAAAGTGAATTCCCTCTGGCAGGCATAGTTGAGGGAGGTGGAAAGACAGCTCACAGAGCCAATGTACTGGAATGACTGTTTGATGAAAGGGGATGACGGGAGCCCGCACATTGCATAGATGTGTGGCATGAATGATGATGTTGGCTGGTGTGATGAGCTGGTATCCACGCAGGACATTTAGCTCAACAGCCCCTAACGGTTGGCTGGGGATGATTGTGTTAAGGGATGTGTTCATACATTGTACCATGGTGTTTGGAGGGGGGTTGGATAGCACGTATTGGTGGGGGAAAATGTTTAAAACGGAAAAGAGGTCGTAGGCGTGCAGTGGTATTTGCATAAGGTGAACAAGGAAGTGACGTCAGTCAATAAAATGGCGGATTTAATACATTTGGCATTGTCGTGCGTGAGGGATTCAGGTGGGATGATTACCACATCCTGAGAGGGGTGGGATGAGGGTGTGATCACCTTAACAGTTTCTGTCGTGAGGTCGATCGCGACGATGGGGGTTGGTGGGTGTAATTCGCATGAATGGTTGTGTAACTGATAAGGGACTGAATTTTATGTGGTAGATTTGCCATTGAGCATGAATACTGATTACTGGCACTTGCAGTTTAATAACCAATTGCTGCTCAGAAAAGGAACACTCAGCGAATTCGAGTGAATAATACTTATACAAATCTTTGATCCCGATGCTGAGTGTAAGATTGAGTTTGACAAGCTGTTCCTGCAATGCTGTCAGATAATGTGTGATCTGTGTTTTATTTACAAAAACCAAGAGGTAGCTTATGTAGTTGACAGGAGTGGATGAACGTCAACATGGAATGCTCGATGATGATGATATTGATAAGTTGTAAAACGCTCGTTACAAGTGAGTGAAATTGCGTTTCCATTGTGCGGACATTATTGAATGCAGTTTGTTAGGACCGGAAAACATTAGTTATTCCGTTCATGACCTTGGAAAGTGAGTTTATTTTGTTCTCGAATTTGTGTGTTATATCATTGACAATATTAAATGAAACATTTAATGCCTTGTGTGTGTTGTGGATATTGGTAGCAAGTTTCTGGATTTTCTGGTCCAGGCTTAAGTCATTCTGTAGGAGATTATGTAGGTGCTTGTTTGTTAGGAAGTTGAAACACCAGCTGCCAACATCCCCCATGATTTGAATGCCGCGTTTGGCGCGGAAGTGGATGCTAACGTCATTGTGCTAATCTCGGAGGACTCCCGATTGAATTACCTTATAATAGTTATACAGAGTTTTTGCATTCGTACAAGTGGTTGTATTGTGGTCTACACACGCAGTGTGGAGAAAGAGATACATAGTCTCGGGCGGGGAAAGAAACTGCAGCTGCAGTTTGTACAGCAATGAGATACTAGTTTCATACACCACGTCAGGCACTGCCATGACGTAGTAAATGCCGGCGGAGTGTGGTACGTCGGCTGTGTGGAGAGTTCAGCTGTGACAACAAAAGAAAACAGCTAAATGGCCGTGATGTCTGCGTGGGCGGGGAGAACGCCCCACCACCTGTGCGTGGCACGGCCCTGGAAGTCCGTTGTCTTCGCAACGCCCGGCGCATGCATAGAGCGACTCCGCCTGTGCGCAGTGCGGCCAACCTCGGCGCGCGGCATAAAGAACATTGCAGCGGCTCTGCGTGGGCGGTGAGAGGCGATAAGTGTAGTGGCAGGCCTGTATGCCGTCTACTGCTAGCAGGTGAGAGACAGTAGCTCGATAGCACGCCGAGAGGCAGGAATGGGGCTTGGAAGCCATGCTGTGGATGCTGCTAGCCGTGGTGTGCGTGCTGAGTTGGAGCTTGGACAGCATGCCCCAGTTGCCGTACGCCTCGGTTCCTTTGCAGTGATGTACGGGACAATCACAGCCGAGAATGTTATGCAGGGAAGGAACAATATACACTGTAACACATTTTTAAAGAAACATTAGACACAGTACAGACAAGAATGGAGTTACACGGACACTATCATAGTATATTAATGGGTAAATTCTAACTTTGTGTGCCTGGTACAGATAGTATCCAACTTAGGGATGCCAGATTTGTTCATCTGTATTAGAACAGTTGATTCGCCTAGGATATCTATGATACGATAAGGACCGTGGTAGCGGTACGTAAGAGCATTTTGTCTACCCCGTTGCGTACCCAAACATAGTTGTTAACACGTAAAGTGTTTTTCCTATGAGTCTTATCAAATTGTGTTTTTGAAGGCTCTGAGCTTAAATTAAGTTATGCTTGGCCATATCACGGGTGGCTAGGAGTTTTTCGGACTAATTATGACCCTGCTCGGAAAACCGGGTGGCTACTACCAGAGCAGGCAGAACTGCTTCTACCCCATGGAGCAAATACAAGGGCATAAATTTAGTTGGGCTATTAATGCTAGTATTATAATTAAATTGAATAAAGGGGGTATAGAAATCCCAATTTAACTGGTTCGCACTGGCACAGGCCATAAGTTGTTCACTAATTTAATTATTATTACTCCCGACTTGATCGTTGCAATGGTTGTTGTAGGCAGTGGTAGTTAATTTCTTCACACCTAGAGTTTTCAAGAGGTTGGTAATGAGGTCGTTTTGGAAACTGGTGCCCCTGTCAGTAAGTGTTTGTTCTGGACATCTGAACTGTAGTTTGACTTCTTTTATAAACTCCTCACAGGTAGCCGCATCGATATAATCGACTGGTTTTTTAACAACATAGCGAGAGGCGTATTCTGTTATAACCAAACTGTACTGGTTTTTATGTGTTGTAGTGGGTAAGGGCCCTTTCGCATCTAATGACAAAGTTTTCAAAAGGGGCTTCGATGGCATTGAGGTTAACTGACCAATGGGTTGGGAAGTGATAGCTTTAATTTTCTGACATTCAGGGCAGGATTTGACATAATTCTTAATATCTGTGGCCAATGTGTCTCAATAATAAAACTGCTTAATTTTCTGTAAAGTTTTAAGGATGTCAAAGTGCCCACCCCCAAATATAGCATCATGATGGGCTTTCATGTCTTCTTTAACATACATCTGAGGCACAAATGTTAATTTATAAGGCCCTTGGGGTTTGTTTACATTAAAAAAATATTTTGCTGTTGGCGGCTATATCATATAGCCGCCAATCTACGATATTTGGTGTCAGCTTGTTCCGGATGCAGTAAGGCTGGTTCGAGTTTGTGTATATGGGGGTCATCATATTCGCCAGCAAATGGGGATGCATGAACATTGATAGGACATAGATGGAACACTCATTAGTCATGTATTCTTCGGCTTGTGTATAGACAGGGAGAAAAGGTAAGGCATCATTAAAAAGGACAATAAGAATTTTACACTTAAAAACTGGATCAATACATGTTGTGGTGAGGGTGGAGGTATGCCTTTGACAATTACTTCAACATTTACCTGGTAGAGGGTAGTTATGATTTTTATGATCAAATGAATAGGAAAAATATCCTCTTTTTCAACCACTGTGGCAATTCGATTTCTTTCATTACGGCATCTCCAGACAGGAAATGGTGATTAGCCTCCTCCCAGTGCTGTGTAATATATTTTGCTACAGAAGCACGAATTTCGGACGATTTGTCAGGGTTCTGAAAAATGGCTTCGGCAAAGGTCTTGAAAAGTGAGGTACACTTAATCATGTCGTATTTTACTTTGTATTGGGTGTTGTGGACTGTGACAGTGTGAGTAGTGACCTGTGGAACTGTGGGGATGCGACTTAATGCATCGGGAAGAGTGTTTAACTTACCCTTAACTAGATGTGTCTCAAAGTCAAATTCACTTAAAGCGAGAGCCATTTTTTGAATATGTGCATTATTGTCTGCCATATAACGCAGATACCACAGGCTGGTGCGGCCAGTTTCAATGGTGGATTTGCACCCAGACAAATATTGGCGAAAATGTGTGCACAGATATTTATTAGCCGCACAAGTTCTCGTTCTGTGATAGACCAATGTGCTCCCTGTAAAGAGAATTTCTTGGAAGCAAATAGAACCATATATCTCTGTTTTGAATGTGGGCCGAGTTGGACGAGACCCCCACCTACAGTAGTTTTATTGGCGTCGCAGGCTAGGATAATATCATGGTTCGCATTGAATTTTTGCAATATTGGTGCTGGTAAAATATCTCATTTTAAATTGACAAAGGAATTTTGGTTTTCTGTTTCTCATTTAAATGAAGTATTATGTTTGGAGAGGTCTATCAATGACTGCGCAATGGAGGCATAATTTAGAATATAACATCTGAGGTATGAGGTCATGCCCAGAAAAGTACGAAGTTGTTTGAGGTTGGCAGGAGGTGCCATTTTTTCTACCACCACAACCGTATCAGGGTCTGTGGACATACCTTGGGGAGTAATGATGTGACCTAAGACTTTAACAGCATGTTGTGCAAATGAGCTCTTTTTGTTATTGATTTTTACGTTAAACTGGCATATTTTTTCAAAAACTTTGTTAATGTTAGCAATGTGTTCCTCAGAGGTATTGCCCAGTTTGAAAATATCGTTAATATAGGCGATCGCCGCTGTCCATCTCAAGCAGCCTAAAAGTTGATTGATGAAGATCTGGAAATATTGAGGGGTGGTGGATAATACCATTGGCATTATTTTGTATTCGAATAAATCAACCCTGTCAATTTTAAAGGCCAATTTATGATGATCCTGAGGTCTAACAGGGATGCTATAAGAGCCAGAAAATAAATTCAGACTTTTTATATAAGGGGAACGTTGTAAAGCATTTTAAATGACCTCGGTCCTTGGGAGTGGATATTGTATGGTGGTAAGGTGAAGATTCAATTTACCGAAATCAGTCAAAAATCTAAGACCGCCACTTTTTTTTTAAATCACAAGACTAGGTGGAGAATATTGGGAGTCGCCTTCTTGAATTAGGCCTGCGTGGACCACATATTTAATTTGATTTAAAAGTTCATCATGCACCTTGGGGTTGGTCCTATAAGGGTGGGTAACTATGGGCTTGTCAGTGTTTAAATCCAATTTAATTTCAAAATATTTTGCCTCCTTGAGCTCTAGGTTATAATGTGTGAAAAGGTCACTAGTTATCAATATGATTTTTGATTACTTGGTTTTGATTGATTAAAGGTTATTATTTTATGCGAGACCCTGTGATGGTTCATCTTCAAAAGACTCAAAAGGGTTGCAAAAATTCTATAGAGAAGGGTAATCAGGTATGTCTGCAGTGGTAGAAACAAATAGAATTTCAGTAATCTTATTTCCATCATGGGCATTGATAAAGAAAATATTATACTTCAAAATTGGGATAGCATCATATTTCTTGGTAATGTCAACACCTAAGATGAGGTCCTCTTTGAGGTTGTCAACTACTAAAAATGTTTGGGGATAAGTATTTCCATAAATATTTAGATTAATGCTCGTCTCAAACTAAGGTGGATATAAAATTGAGGTGGCTGCAACTAGTATTATTTTTTCTTTAAGGGAGTAAAGGGGGTAGTAATCTAAAACAGTGCTAGCCACACAGCTGCATGAACATCCTGTATCTAATAATGCATTGTATTGCTTGCCCTTAACTGTAACTGAGCTAACTGGGTTTGCTGACAGGGAGATGGGGGCGTAACATGCGCTTGTTTTCATGTGCCAGATAGAGGCACGGCTCTGCTCAGCTTGTTTTACAACAAACACTCATCATTGCAGGCCTCGGTGCTCTTGTTTTGAAAACATTCTACACTTGCTACTTGTGAAACCTGTGTGGGTGGTGAAATGAAAACAGTTCGAGGTGTCAGCTTGAATTTATTTTTTAATCTGTAAAAGCGGTTACCAATGTCCAGGGAAAACTCGAAGTATTGCTGAGGGAAAAGAGGGCAATGGTGACCCTTATGGCGGACATAGAAGCATAAAGCACAATTGTTGCTGGCAAAACTCCACGGACCTTGAACAGTGTGCTGCACGACGGAGATTCGCTGTCATCTGGCAATGCTGCATTCTTACATGCAGGGCTGTGAAAGTGTGGCAACAACGGCCTGAATTGCGCAGGGGGAGGGAGAAATGCTCCACTAGCGAGTGTCGCTGCAGGTGAGCTATTGACATGCTGTTTCATGTGTTGACACGTTGTGTGACCGCAATACTGATGGTGGCGTTGGTGTTTGTTTACTTATCGTTAGCCGAACGGGAACTTTACTCACTCTGGCAGAAAAATGTGGCTAACGGGGTTTCGCAAAATTGATCCAAGAACTGCATCTTGTGCTTCGTTACTGTCAACAACATGGTGTGGTGAAGTGACAGGTGACAAAATAGAGCTTGACTGAAAGTTTTCTCCTGTGGAATTAAACCTCGCAATTTATGCATACGATCTGCTGGGCACCACTTTGCTAAATATGAATTACACATGGCCCGTACCCGGGCGCTTTCGTTGTTGGGGGTGGCAAGTATTACCCCCTTGTGGGAAGTTTTTTGACTGATAGCAGGCCGTCTGCACTCCGTTGTACGCACGTGACTGTGATGAGGGAGCAGTTACTCTGTGTAGTGTGGTGTGTTGGTGATATATTGGGGAAAATGAGCGGTGTTGTTGCGGTGTCGGGGAAATTTATTGGTGTTGTTGATGCCGCAGCGATAATTACCCAAGTAGTGTGGCGTCTGACTAAAATCCCTATATCCCATGTTGTGGGAGGAATTGGGGTGGAGATTGGGAGCAGGTGGGCTGTTGTTATAACATGTACGCCTAGTGTTGTAGGAAATGAATTGTGCACAGGGTTGTGGAGCACTAGGGCGTGGTTGATATTGATGCTGAGCATACTGACGTGGGGTGTGTGTGTCATTTTAACGGAGCGAATGCTGCACAATCTCCTGTTTAAGTTTACTAATTTCCACCTCAAGGCGCTCGGAATCGGGGTGTGCGGGGATCTGTGTTACATTCGGTTGGTATTTAAAAATGCCAATCTTAATTATACGAATGTTTTATAGCATTTGTTGTAAAGTGCCATTTTGGGGCCCAAATAACTTATCTATGATGGAGGGTAAAATACTTTTCCACATGACATTCATAAATTCGGCATCTGCAATGTTGGGTTTCTAATGCACTCTTTAATATTGCAATGTCTGTATGTGGTGGAGTGTGTCCTCATTGATGACATGTTTCATGGAATTAATCAAATTGTTTGACATGCTCGGTCTCAGCAGCAATTGTGAATACATGTATCAGTCCTGCTTTTGATTCTGGCCATGTGATAGATTGGCCACGGTTGTGGGTCAGGTTTTCCAGGGTGTGTTTGGCGATGTCGTGGAGAGAAAACCGAGTATGTCTACATTTGTCTGGGTCTGCCCAGTTATTGTCAGCGACTTCCTCAAAGATTTGCAAAAACTCATGTATGTTTTTCTCCTGGCTGCCAGAAAACGAGGGCAGTTTCTCAGGTTGGGTGAAAATAACATTGACAGGTGGTGTATTAGCCATAATGAGTTGTGGTTGATTTTCTGTGGTGCTGATGTACGTGTGGGTGGTGGATGGGGGTAGTATTGTACTTGAGGGTAAGGGTACAATGCCAATTTCCTTGTAAAGGGGAAAGTCAAAGAAGTCGGTGAGGGGTGTAGGTCATTGCGAAGGTGCGTTATGTATGCATTGTGTGGGGTGTGGTGTGTCAATGGAGAAGTACTGTTCGGTGTCAGGAAATGATATGTCTAATGATTCGTTTTGATTTTGGCTAGTGGAGGATGTTTCTGTGGTGTGTAAATGGGCATGTCGTCTATCCCGTTCGTCTAACGATTGTTCAAAATCTGAAGTGTCAATCATAATTTTTTTAACAAGTTTAGAAACCATGGACGTATTTTTGCGACTGTAGGTTCCCATGTATCGTGTAAGATGCGTGTAATGATTGTTTGTGGATGTGCATTTGTTGCCATGCACTTGGTGTGAACTTAAAATAAAAACAAACTACAAGAAAGAAGTAAAAAGCACTCCGACAGCACACAAAACAAATGGAATGTTTGAAGCCAACAGAAAAACAGGATGTTCTGCATGCATTATGAACACACATTACTCTAAATACTTAAAACAAAGCAGCTCTGAAGTGAGAAGGTGGGCAAAAAAGCTTGGCCGGCAAAGCATGCTATGCAAGCGCTGATTCGTGCACATGGTAACTGACCTATGATAACCTTGCTTACTGCAGGAGTAGAACAGCTGTTTGCGTGTGTGGGCGGGGTTGTCTATTACAGATGGGGGAAGGTGGCGTACTATTATTGCTACCAAAAGTATGAAATTTTTTCAAAACACATAATGAAATTATTATGAAATGACCTGGGAACAGGTGGAGTTTGGCTGCAAAGAGGTGGGAATAGACCATAGCCTCCACCAGTGCAACACTTGTCCTTCTTCCTATAGTCTACTATCCTCTAATTCATGTAATTCCTACTCACAATCTGATTATGAACCTTAACTTGCAAGAGGTGGAAAGGGGTGTCATGGGGGAAACTCACAATGGTAGATAAATGAGGAAGATTGTTTATAAAAATATACAAATTAATATAACAAACTTCAGCTATAGCAACAAGATACATTTACTAGTACAACAATAAAATTGTAATACCTTTACCATTATATCACAAGAACTGAATACAATCTATATAGTACACAGCTAGTCCTAGCTTTGCCATAATTATGATTTAAGCGGGGGAGTGGACGATGGCTCGATACAAGTAATGGCTCCTACCGCAACACGATTATGCTCACCCAAAGTGTAGAGAAGATAAGGCCCCAGAGCTCCTCTGGACCTGTTGTTGCCTGTTGCCTTCTGCTTCAGCTTCGATATCACACACATCTATACTTCGACGATGCCTGATGCCTTCTGGGGGGGGGAGGCACCATGGAGGGATGCTTTCATAGCCGGACGAACTGGGGCGTGTTTAACAAACAATTGTGCCCGCCCACTATATTCCATGCGACCTTAGGCGGTGTAGCCACGCCAGGTTGTCGCTACAATCCTCATACCTAACCTCCTCGTGTATCATGTTTCCCTGGTTGGACAATCATAATGCCCAACTTTACTTGCTCTTAAGGGAATCGCACACATCTAGTTAAATTGTTAATTCTCTGATCTAAACACTCGAGTCGTGTGTTTTTTTTTTAGTACTGACGAGTTTAAAATAGTTGTTAATATTTTTAAAAGGTAGTTAAAAGAATCCAACTACCAGGAGTGCATGCACTACATAGAGGTAGCAAAAAAGGTTAGCCCAGTACATGGCTAATAACTGGCATTCGAGAACAAGGTGAGATAGTGGAACAACGTGGCCTAGAATACAGCTTACCCATAACAGATATTATCAATTACAGGTACCAGAAAATGGTATCGACTGCGAACAGGAACAGGTACGGAGTCTTCCTGAAAAATAGTGGTTTAGCTCATCTCTACTTCCAATGCATCGTTTTGGCACATGTGAGGGTCTGTGATTTTCTGAAGGAATAATGGGAAAGTTTGAATGGGAAAAAGGGAAATTTTAAGGGAAATGGGGAAATTTTGAGAGAAAAAAAAGGCCATTCTAATGGGACAAGGGTTGATTTCGAGGGGAAAACAGTATATGCTTTGGGGAAACGTGAAAGTTGGAAGGGAAAAAGGAAATTCCAACATGATGGTCAGCCAGTTTCAGCTCTGTACCCGGGCCCCATTTGTGTCATCTTCGGTGTTTGTATACTACTCACATGCATGGATGTACATTTGTAAATAGAGCGGCTATAAGAAACAAATTTACCCTTATCGCCAACCCTGTACAATACATGAAAATAAGAATTAGTTATAAGAAAATAAGACTTAAATATTAAATGAATAATGTTTTATGCGTGTGATATTTAATATTAGCTATGTCATAGCTGTTATTTTCCAGTATACAGGATATTCCGCGACTTGACCTACATACTTTGGCAGCACGTTATACAGATCATTGTCAACAAAAATGTCACATAAACAACTTTGATGTTCAGCCCCATTTCAGAGTTACAGGGACTTAAATGCAATAAAATCTAAACTTGGAATTACTGAATATCTCAAGTACAAATGACTATAATCATGTAGTAAGTCCCGCACAAGCTGTTCAAAACGTGTATAATCTGACTATAAGCAGACACTACTAGTGCAGCTGGCGTGGCCCGTCTTTGTTAGTGTGTCGGGGCGAGTGCTTGTGCAACAATGCAACGAATGTTTACACTTGCAGAGTACGCAGACATTGTGTTTGTTTACGGATACTCTGGCGGAAATGGGCGTGGTGCAGCAGCTGATTATCTGTGTAGGTGGATAAGAAGAGGTGGGCCAGTCCCATGGTCGACTCGCTCTCCGGACCTCTCCCAGTTGGACTTTTTATTCTTGGGCTACCTGAAGAGTAGAGTTTACAGCGGATGGCTATCAGATACATGAGACCAGTGGCTACAGACAACAACTGATGCCAATAATCAACTCAGAAATTAACTTGCGGGCATGCGATGACAACACGCCATGATAGGATTCAACGTATCGCAGCCTGTTTATGGTCAGATGGTGCACATTTTGAACACCTCGTGTGAGACATTCAACATGAATGAAGTCAATTACATTAAAGACATTCAGTAAGTGGAATTTGTGTTTTTGTTGCATTTACGACTCTGTAACTATGAAATGGGGCTGCATACCCTTCTTGTGTATACATTTTTTGTTACCAATAATCTGTATAACACGCTGCTGAAATATGTCAGTTGAATCGCGGAACATTCTGTATATTTGTCAAAAGTATACATTATTTCAAGAAGACAAACATTTTTAAGTACAATTAGCTGGTATCATATAACTATACATATAGCATACATCAATAACACCATATGTTAAGTCGTCTATATTTTATAAAAAAAAAATTTAGAACAGTAATTATTTTAACACGAAATAATGTGTATAAGCAATAACATTTTCTGTTATTAAATATATATTCTATTGAAAAGCACAAATTAATGGAAGAGGTTTTTGCGAATAAGAAACAAAATCATAAATTATCATGTCTGCAACACTTGAAAAATATAATTTAATAGTTCCTGTGTCTCATCAATTACCTACATGGTACCAGAAATGGATGTAATAACCAATTCAATCATTATATTTACGAATTCGCCTTAAAAATATGAGGCTGCAATCCTGTCAGATAGAAAATTTAGGATCATATTTTTTTCAATTAAAATATGTTTACCACTTTAAGAGACAAGGAACATAATATTTATGTGCGTCATTTAATACATGCCTACCGACATCCGACTCGATAGCTAAGTCGACTAAGGATCTGCCTACCAAACGAAGTAATGAAGATTCACAGCTCCTCAGTTCCACAGCAATATTGGATAATTTTCCTTCGAGGACAGGATATGGAGCTGGAGGTGCGATACTCTGACCTTGGATGATGTCATGTGAAGGTCATGTGGCTGCCATGTTCGAACCCGGACTTTCCGCTCTATCATTCTGGCCACGGGTCTACCATATTGGATTCCGCCATGTTGCTAGCAAGTATACCAGCATCTTTTTGCCAGTATTCCGCCATTTTTGTGGCCAGTATACCGCCATCTGGTACTGCCACATTGTTAGCCAGTATAACGCCATCACGTTACTCACTTCGTTCTACTGGAATATTAGTAACCAGTATATCATTTTTTCATGCTCTTGCATTTCGAGGGTTTTCTCCGAAAAAACCCATTTTTCTCTTTTACATTCTATCTTTCTTCCTTTCCTCCTGCCTTCTTCTTTCCTTCTCCCACATTCTCTCTTTCTCTCTTATTATTTCCTTTCTCTCTTTCTCTCCCATTCGTTCATTATTTTTTTACCTCGGCTCTTGCTGGAGGCCGCCAGCATTATTTACATTTACATGAAGGCCACCATCTTTGTTTTCCGTTTGTCATTTGTTTCCCACTATTAGTTCTGACTTGGGCCACTAGGGGGGCCCCATATTGATTCTGGTTTTAGCTGCTAGGAGCACTGGTGTCACTCTCGTTCGATAAGTCGATCTCGCATCGGTCACATGCATCGGTCACATGCGCTCCACTGCCATATTGATTCCGAAATTGGCCGCTAGGAGCCCTGCTTTTTTTTAGAACTCAAAATACCATCGGGAATAGTGCGGGATCGAATGACCGGACCTTGTGTCGCCAAACTTACTTGTCTAAACTCGGCTATCGTGACATGCGCTGGGACAAGAGTTTATAAGTAGTATATAACTTGAAGCCAAATAAATATTATCTTGCCTATGATTAAAGACAGAGTATTTTTATTTTTTATTATATAATTTTGAATGTAATTCATTTACATATCAATATTTTGTTCAAATTAACATACAAATCAATAATTTTTATGTATATATATTTATTGCATAATTTTTATTTCTTAAATAATTATTTCAAGTATCTAAAATTTATTATAAGTATTCATTTTTTTACTATGTCATTTCTCATACTATTTTTTTTATTATTTAGGTTAAACTTACAATTTAACTTTTACACTTTTATTTTTAAGTATTTTATTTTGTTTATAATATTTTTTTATTTAACTTTACATCTTATCAAGTGAGGAGTCTACGGATTCCTATTTTTCAGGCAGATAAGAATATATTATCAGAATATATGATTAAGTGACTATGGCAAGCACCATATTGGATTTTTTTTAAAGAATATATAAAACTGTTTCAGCAAATATATGCCAAGTGTTTTATATTATGAACGTTGATTATTCACAACTATTTGATTTTTTATTTAAATTTGTAATAATTGTCTTTAAAGTCTCAGACTTAAGCATGTAGGTACTTCTATATTGAACTTAGAAAAACCTATATTTTCACCTCCTTTATAATGTAATGCTATTATATTTTATTTCCAACACACTATTCCATAAATTGCACAGAATCCACTTGGCTGAACCTAAAATAACACAACCTTACTTCACCTAACCTAACTTTACCTAACCTAAGATAACCTAACCCAATCATCTTGTAAGAACACTGAACATATAATTTTTATTTCTCTCGACAATCAACCATCACAGTCTTGTCATCGCCAGACCCCACTTCGACTCCTCTCCTTCTAGTCTTTCTTAATATCCATATCGAATTGTACTGAATACCAAAACATATATGTAGTAACATCCACCACGACATTAGCTTGCTTCGTTCATGATATTAATAATACACTTCCATATCGAACACCGTATCTCACACTTACTGATCCATAATAACAGTCAACTATATTGACTGCCATTTCAGCCCAACTAATTTTGCCAGTTACACATTTAAAAAAGCCATACCAGCTTCCGAACCAATCAAACATTCCAACCATGCTAATATAAGATCAGTAATAATAATTTAACCTTCTTCGATATCCATATCGTCTTAGTTACCATCAAACCATTCCGCTCTTACTAACAGACCATACAAGCTTAGTATTCTACCCCTCCTATTTAACTAGCTAAACCAAAAACGAATCACTCAATTAAACCATTCTCCCCACACCATCTTAGGTATACTTTTTTCATACTGGCAAAATAACCTAAAATGTGATCAGGCCATACCAATCAACCATACAAACAAACTAACTGTACAACTAAGTCATACTGGGATACATTCAACCCCATGCCAGGTCATTGAATATATCTTATTTCTCTCACATTCCCCTTAACCATCCAATAAAAATTTCAATTTAGTCACTTCAAGATTTTGCCGTACACACTCCACACACTTCTGTAGAACATGGAATATTTTTAACTTAGTCACACCCATTCTACCATTTGTCAGGACTTCAAAAGACATTTTAACCTAAAAATCCCCTATCTCAATCCAATTTAACCTCTGTGGGACCACCTAAATTGTTGTGTACGCTATCTCTCACCTCCGCCACGCACCCTTCAACAGTTGGGAAATACACTGCTGACATCATGGCTGCAAATACCCCGAGAAGACCTATAGCACCTGAGTAACTGCCAGCTCTCGTCTAAATACTGTCCGTGCTGTGAAGTGCAGTTACTTTGGTTACAATCAGGTGGTCATAATAATATGATTCAATTGTATATATATATATATATATATATATATATATATATATATATATATATATATATATATATATACAGTTATGTATACACCGCCACCACCACTTGCACCACGGCATTTTCACATTAATAAGAACTTGGCATCGATGTTTTGTTAGCAGCTATCGTCGGCCATTTTAACAAGAGTACCTTAGCCGTCCTACGATATGCACTCTCACAAATGTTCATTTAAACTGAATTAATAAGTGTTTCAGAGGTGCAGATACACATATTACTATGAATTTACATAAAATTTTTATTCAGGTGTATATTCAATAGACACATTATTTTGCAGAATATTTGCTCTACTAAACAACACCAGACTAAATTTAAAATTTACTCATGCCTCAAACTAGAAGTCAAGTAGACCACAGGCAACAGTTCAGACATATTGAAAAAATCATTGCCTGATTTAAACTCACAACAGCCCTTCATTTTATCCGAGGACCAGCTGACCTTGTAAATGTCAAGAGCAGGTCTGTACCTGCATGTTAACTGGAGTCTGTACGTGCTTCCTGGCCGTTTAAACACCTGGATAATGTCAGTTAGCCTTAGTCAGCACATAGCATTTCTGCTCCACCTTGGTGTCTGCTAACTGGAGCCTGTACATACTTATAAGTCTTTTTCACACCTGGCTGGTGTCAGATAGCCTTAGTCAGCACATAGCAGGCCTGTACCTTCACGGTATCTGGTAAATAAAGAGTATGTGTCAGCAAGCTTATCGAGCAAGAAGATGCCTGCAACTGAATTGAATTTTGGGCCAGCATGAGGGAAGTTTTCAAAATATCCTAACCATGTAGGACTTTGCAAAATAATAATATATTACTTTTCACATAAATTGTTTGTGTGTTTGTATGTATCATCTCTCTCGTGAACAAAGGACTGTTGCATCTGATCCAATTTTAAGTCAAGTTTATGACAGAATTTTTAATAATAAAATGATTATTTGTAAAATTACTTAGTTATTTTACATTTTAGTTACGTATATATATTTTTCAATTAAAAATTTTAGTTTTGTTCTCCATTCATAATTTGGGTTAGAACTGCTCTTCCATCTTTCCAATTGGAACTGCTCATCCTTCCTCCGGGGGTTGGAACTCTTTATATATCCGATGACAAGTTGACCTTGTAAATGCCAACAGCAGGTCTGTACCTGCATGGATACGTTTTCCTGTCTAATAAATAACCTTATCTGAGTTTGAACCCTTCAAAGGTCCTCCCCATAAGCAACAACTTCCGGCAACTTCCCAAAAACCTACCCTTATTGGAGATAAACTACTTACGGCAAAACGAAACGGAAATAAAATTAAAACATTAATTCTCTTTCGAAATAACAAATATAAGAATTAATTATGTTTAAAAGTAAAAGGTAATAATTATAAAATCATGTAAATAATCAAAAATATATTGAAATTAACACATTCATATCATGAAATCTTATCTCAGAATTTATATCAGTATGACTTAGAGTAACAAAAATAAAAAATAAACTTTTGATTGCTGGTTTACAAAATAAAATATTACATGGTTTTAAATAAAAGACTCTTCATACAGGGCGATGTCTCAAGCTGACAGGCATTTTGAACATATGCGCTAACCCGATCGAATAATCGACACTGGAGACAACCGGTTCGCGATATCAAAGGCAGGCATATATTTTCACAGTATAGCAAGAGATAATGGTTCCATATCGATCTGAGGTATCAGCATGCTCTATATTAAATTCTCCCATCACTGGGAAAAACGCCATCCCATATAAGTCCGAAAGTGAATTAATAGTTTTTTTTATGCTTCCGGGCTTCGAACTCAGGTCCCTCCGGCATGCATCACTTCTGTAAGTTGTTTCAATTTTTTTTTTAATTTTCACATACACTTCTTATGCAATACACTTATGAGAGCTATTCCGTGCATTTGACTTCGCCAACGTCCCTCGCCCAGCTAACACGATACGCTTGCTACAGCTCGACTGATGATCAGTAGTGATGTAATCGAGTAATTATTTATTTATAGATATAAAAATCCAAAAAAAAAATCCCTAAAATACAAAAATGTTATTTTAAAAAATCTGAGAACATAACATACTTACCTCACACTCATCCAAGCACCCTGGACATCAACCCCTACCCTTACCTACTCACCTTCCAATACTTCACAACAAAGAAATACCACAAAAATCCAGAAAAATATACCAAAAATCTTAACTCCAACAGGTCTGTCTACCATCAGACACCAGCCAAAAATCATACCACCCATCAAACAAAACCACCTGATTATACCAATTGTCCATACCAATATGAATGCAGACCACCACACCTCATATGTACCAAATTATGAATATTACAATTTGAAAAAAAATTATGTATGGACATTACTAAAAATGTTTCCAAACTCAGGTTGCTAGTCTAATTGTGAACCTCTTATCATATCATGATTCCTAGATCCGGTGCATAAAACTTATATTTACTGTTTAGTGTAAGTTCCTTTAATATTCAGCGAACAATGGGAATAAATGTCGAATTTTTTTCTAAGTCAGATAAAAAAAATTATATTTGTTAATTATTTTTTCCGGCTTTTTACTCTGCGGAGTTACACAGTACCTCGCCTTTCGTGACAGCTTTTTTTCCTTATATCAGACACACATGAATACTGCGAAAAATTTGCGTATTTTATCTAAGTCCGATAGAAAAAACTAATATTTTTAGGAATTCGGGCTTCGAACTGAAGGCCATATGGTACTCCTAACCAATGGATTTTGCTTAAATGTTTATAGTTGGTGCAGATAAGAACATAATTAGTCTGAAAATCATATACAAAATTTCGTTAAAATAGATCTCAAACTCCGGTGGTATTCGGACTGGGGTCTCTAAATCATGTCAAAAATTTCATAGACCACACAATTATTCAGAATTTTAGTCAAGTAATTTTTTTAATAAAGTGTCAGTTTGGTTTTACTGAAAAATCTTTCTCAATTATTATCAAACTAATATAATTGTTCCTGAAAACATATTTGTAAATAAATTATTATTTACAGGCACGAGGTAGGTAAGTGGGCTTAACATCTCATCGACAGCAAGGTCGTTAGAGACAGTGCAAGTTGTTCAGAGGAGCAGGAATTTGGAAGGAATTGGCCATGGCCTTTGTTTGGGACCCGTCCCAGCATCCGCCTGGAGTGATTTCGGGAAACCATGGAAAACTGAAACCAGGATGGCGGGCCAGGAATAAAAACCTGGGTCCTCCCAAATGCGAATCCAGTGAGTTACCACTGCGCCACCTCGCTTGGTTACAGGCGCGAGGAATTCAAAACTCCATGTCAGCTGTCGTCAAGTCTTAGTTTCTATAAACAGTCCTTAGCATCGCTGTGAGAACCCAGGCATGCTTCAGCAGTTACTTCATGAGCGAGGCGACATAGTATCATGCTATCAGTATGTGGGAGAGGTAGTGCATCGCACCAGGTGATGACTGCGTGGCCCCCCACAACATTTTGGAAAGAAATAAACAGATCTTAAAACAATGTTGTATTTGCTTGGTAATTTATAATATCGAATGCTTACAGGTATTTTTTTTTAAATACGCACACAACAGTGGCTCGCTGTCTCCCTTTGGTGTAATTTTCTAAACTTGGTTAAGCTTTGTGTGCATGAGGCAGAGGAATATTCTGCAAGTAACTGTAAATGTGCACTTAATATTCATAGACGAGTAAGATTTTGTGTGTTAAATAATCTGCAATACTATATGTCCGAAACTTACCTGCACATAAAAAATTTTGTGTATTTTTTAAGCTTACACAATGTATTTTCAAAAAATTATAGGAGCCTCCAGAATCTATTCAGACTCACGCTGTAATGATTTCCATTACAAAAAATCATTTATAATTAAAATAATAATATGCAGAAGTTGGACGGCTCTTAAAAACGAGGTCTTGAGAGCTGATGAGTGTGAAGTTAGGTAAGAATGGAGCAGTACTGTCATTCAAAGGCGGGAGATCACAGAGGGGGAAAAATCTCACCAAGTAATAATAATTGACCAACGTGTGAGGCCCATTGCAGACATAAGGCGGAAAAATTCACAACATGCAAAAAAGTAGATCCCAAGAAGGAAACAGTCAAAATGTGTAGGGAAATTCCCAACATTGTATAAATAGCAATGCTAAACATTACTCAGCTTGAAGAGTGATATTATTTCATATAGTCTATAGGTAAAAAACTTCCATTACAGTTTTGGAAGTTAACCAAAAATATTTTACAGACATTGGAATACTAGATAATTTCATAAGCGGCGTAAACTTGGTCAGAAGTACAATTAGTGTAACATATGTGTCAAATACACTCAAGTAATCTATTTTAATTATGCTTACCTAACTGACTTCTTTATTTTCTTACCGAGTAGTATTTTGAAATACAAAAATTAATCAGATGTGGTATTACAAAGCTTCAGAACATACTTTGTAACTCACTCATCCTGAAACAAGAAAGGTAAGGATTTTAAAAGTTGGACATATATTTTTGTATAAATAATACTGTAAAATGTTACGTTATCACAACTAAATATTTCAGCCAAACAATACATCTTGATGCTAAAATCGCGGAATCAAGCAATTAATTGTGTGCTTTTTTTATTATCAGTGCTTCTTAACTGACTATATTTTCCAGAAAAAAATTATATTTATAATAAATTATTATCAGTAGTCCTATTTAAAAACTACATCTATCAAAAATCCATACCAACAAAAAAAAATGCTGACTTCCTTGGGGGCACGGCAGAGGGCTTTATGTAAACATGCCTGCATTATAGAGGTAGTATATTTTCCGTGTATGGGAATTAAATGAAAGTGACGAAATTGATACTTCGGTTTTATGTCGTAAATCAAGATATATAAGCAAGACGCTACGTTTTGCATAGCAACCTAGTATATCGGAGTAGTGAGATGTAAGTTACTGCCTGGAAATGTTTACCCTTGCCCAAAATTGCTGCCAGTCATTGCGAGCCCCCACCCATGTTATAGGGTGTCTACAATAGTAAGGCCACATCGACCTGGTTGTCATGTTTAGTTTAATCTCTTGCATGTACCTGCAATATCGTCTGTATTGTGCACTTGTAAGAGAGTACTGAACAGCATTTCAATTGAATAAATTACATTTTCCTGCTGAACAGTTGACGTTCAAACAGAATGACTACGAGCAGTTTTTTTCCTTAGAATGATGATACAAAAAATGCAGTGCACTTTAAGACCATACATATCATTTTCCATATTTCTGCTTAGCACTCACGTGCTGTTCTCTCGGAATAATATTAAGTTAAGGATTGGGGTTCAGACATGGTTGTATCGTAAGTTGGTCAGTACTACTAAAAAGAAACAAAACGAAATTATGTTTTATTCATAAGTAATAAATGTATATGGTTGTAATATTTAAAATATTTATATTCAAAATAATTGTGATTATTACTATATTTTTTTTTAACATAGGTGTTGCCACAGACAGACATACACCCTCACTTATTTACCAGACATACATACATCCCTACTGAATAACCCACACCCCTGTGACAATCGACAGTAATACAAGTTCTAGCAGGGAACTCACTAGAGGCATATAACACTTGCGGTGATATACAGGTTGTAATCGAACAGCTGATTTAAGATCCATAATGCAGGCAAAAAGCCTGTATTTTGGCCATAAATACTTAAACAAGACAGATGTAATTATACGAAAATGAATTTTTTTTTCTACACCAGCAACCACTCGCCTCGACACAGTACTTTGCAAATGGCAGTGGAGGAGTTAGTTAACAAGTTCTCTTTGAGTTATTGAGGAATAAGTTCCTTTTCTGAAAACAAGTAATTAAATTACAACACACCACAAGTGTGTATTGTCCCTATAGGTGAATGAATTTTGCTGTCAGTGGTCAGTATTTTAATGTGTGTGTGCGTGTGTGTGACTATACCATGGTTTGTATTTTTATCTTCTGAAAACAAGTAATTAAATTACAATGACAACACACCACAAGGGTGTATTGTCCCTACAGTTCACCTTATAGGTGAATAAATTTTGCTGTCAGTATGTTTACGAGTGTGTGTGTGTCACTGTACCTTGATAGGGTAATCCATCTTAAGTAGTAATTCTTAGAACATTAATAGTTACTTGTAAAATTCATTTTTTAAAAGACAGGAGATCTTTGCAACGATTTCGCTCCTCCTCCCTAATATATTGTATAAAACAAGTAGAATTTGATATTGAAAAACATTCGAATAGTATTTATTTTGTACCCAGTCAACCGATATTATTTGTCACAAATTCACCTGGTATTTTTTCCTATGTAGTTTATGAGTAGAGGGGGAGGGAAAGGTGCGTGGCTAGTGAGAATGCGGGGCCAAGAGGGAGGGGAAGAGCTGCATTTGGAGGGGGGTAAGTCAAAGCAATGAAATTGGTTGGCGAAAAAATCATTACCTTATATGGCACATAGTTGCTGGGAGAATTTGTAGATGTAAACTGGGAGAGAAGTCAACCAATGAAAATGGTTGGTCAATAATCAATACCCCATATGGCACATTATTCTGCGAAAATGCATGGGTGAAAGCTGGGAGAGAGTGGAAGTCGGCCGATGAAAAATGCAATGGTAACTAAATGTACTATTTTCCTTAAATTACTCCGCATCCCCCACCATTTTTTAGGCTATATAAAAGCCAAATCATCGCCAAATCTCTCACCATGATATCAGCACTTGCTGTCTGCATATCCCGAGTACCCTTTTGCTTAGTCGCTATTTTGCATCTAGTGAGTTACTGCGAGGTTTCACGGTCGCCTTCCAGTTTAGTTTCGAGTATTTACTCGCTAAGGTATGTTATGTTTTTGAAGTGAAATTATCATAACTGGTTAAATTAATCTTGTTAAAGAATGAGCTCTTAATTTTGAAAAGTAAGTGAATGATTTTTTTTAATGAGCTCTTAATTTTTTTACATGAAAAGTCCTTATGCAATCAATTTTTTTAAATAAGCTCTTAAATTTTAAAAGTAAGTGAATTATTGTTTGGCAGAGAGCTCTTAATTTTTTTTTTTTTTTTTTTTTTTTTAAGTTTTTATGTTTAGTATTTTTTCTTTAACAAAATCTATTTGCATACATGTTAAAATGCAAAGTTATTAATTATGTTTATTTTATTTTGTGCAGTGCTTGGCAGCCAGTACGCCAGCCCCTAGCCAAAGGTTCGTGCTTGGTCTGCCAAGCGACATCGGAGCAAGTCAGCACCAGTTGTCGCGTGTCGTAAATTATTTTGAAATTAAGTACTAATACCGATATTAAAAGTTATCTACATATTTTTGATTAATTTTTTTAACGCACATTGATCTTTTGTAGGTCATCGCAGTCACCTGTCGCAGATCTCACAAATTCCTGGAGTTGCTGATTTGTCGACTTGCGGTCAAGCCTGTACATCCGTAAGGAAACCACAGCATATTCACGCTAATACAAGCAGTGAGTATTAACCACTATGAGACGAATATTATTGTGTATGATTTTTTTTTATATAATTGTTTTACATTATGTGGCGAACTTTTATCCAGGTGAAGTGAATTCCGTGATCGGGCGTCAGATAGCCCCCTTCAATCAAATCGCTGATTTCATAGGAGTGCCTGGCAACGCAGCCTATAGTTGTTAGGAGAGAGTGACTGCAGTCTTCCTTTTCTTCTTCTGGTGAGCAACTCACCTGTATGCATGCTAAACTGTTTGTGAAGATTTTAACTATACTTGTAAAAAAATTTAGTGTTGGTCTAAAAAAGGGTCAGAGAAATAACTATGTTATTCTGTTTTTAAAGCTTATATCCTATTGCTGAAAACCAAATCTTAAAAAGACGTTCTTGCTACATAATGTAAAAATATACGTGGAATGAGAGTAGTTACACTGTGAATAATTTTCTTAAAAGTTTTATAAAGGGTTTTCTTGTATTACTACTTACATAATTGAAAAGTATTCATAAAATTTGTCTAATAACCAGGCCAAATATATTCAAATATAATTTTGGAAAAAAAATACACTTTGTCAGCACGGGGATTAGGACCTACACGCCTTTTATTGCTAGCCCTCGATGATAAGGCAAACTTCACTTACGACTTATTTTTATTGTGAATATAGCTGCAATTACCTACAAAAATATAAATTAATATGAAGGTTTATTTAATTTTAAGTGTACTGTGAAGCTAGTAAACCATCGTGTGTTTTTCTTAATCATTATTTGAGTTGTTTGAAGTGTTCTGAAACTTGCAATGCATTTCTTTTGCATGCAACCAAACTTTACATTGCCCCTAGTTTTTCACAAAACAGCTAAATACAATTTTACGTTGTTGAATGTCCACCATTTCGCTCAAGCTCATGGATATAGGTCAGTATAATATAAACATGTCTTAACGGATAACATGGCCCTTGAAGTGTTTACAAACGAGTAGTTTTACAAGACAATTATTTGTGCTGTTTCAAGCTTTTGTAAAATTACTAACAATTTCCCAGTAAAAATTATAATGTGCACAGCCTTTCTTGTCAGATGTATTTGCGTATTAATTTTTTCAGCTCTATTTATGCTATGTCCAGATTAATTATATTATTCGCTATCATATGTTGCATGTTTTTTAATTAAAAAGTAACTACAATTGTTGATAAAATAATTTTTTCAAAGTGTTATGCCTAGGAATGTTTTTATAAAACTATTATTCTCAATCATAAAAAACTTTCCTGTAGTATGATTAATTGAGAGTGAAAAAACTATAAAGGAAGCTTTCCTAAAAAGTTCATTATAAAATTTTATTTGTGTCGTTACACATGTTTTGCTATGCAGTGTATAAATTTGTGCATTAATTTTTTTTTAACTGGCATTAATGCTATGTCTACAGTACTGATATTATTCAGGACCATATGTTGCAAGTTTTTTTTTTGCTGAAGTCTTCAGCATTGAAGGCGGGCGTGTCACCGTGGGAACTTCAGGAGTCTTCCAACTTTCTTCGCCTTCTATTGTCTCTGGGGTAAGTGCAATACCGCAGCAAGGGTTATTTTGTGGCTTTTGTTTGAAATATTTTGCCATCCGGAAGTCTGGATTGAAGCACGAGAGTTCCTGTATTTACAATCCACTCTGGGAAGAAAAAGTGCGACAAATATGGGGTGAAGATTGGGTGGAAAGACGTCATGGATCATCACCTCAAAAGTTGCAATGGAGACATTCCGCAGAAAGCAGCTGGCGACTGCAGATTTTGTAATGCTACATTTGCCAACATATCAAATGACCGAAAACATGAAAAGGGGTGCACGTTTAACCCGAGGAAGAAGATATATACATGTGAAGACTGCGGCAAAGATTTCACGAGGGGCATATGCTGAGAGAACTTGTCAAGAAGTGTACCGGCCTAGCACCTCCACCTGCGAAGAAGGCCAAGAGTGATGTTTCCACCCAGCGGCAGCCAGCAACTGCACCAGAACCTCGTCCGAAAATCGTCGCGAGGTCCGGACAGCCGATGGCCCACGGATTTGTATTGGCGGAGGCCGCATTTAGAGGCAATTTGAAGACGTATGTGGCCAAAAATACGAGCGAAGAGGCTAAAGATGTGTGCGCATATCTTGAGGGACTGAACCTAAATATTATTCAACAGCTGCAGGAAGAAATAATGGAAAATGTGCCAATTAAATTTCATTTGTTCCTGGAATGCCACTATGGGAAGCCTGAGCCCCACGAAGACGAAGTAGACCAGCATGACTTCAAGACCAAGAATGTCCCATTACACAATGAAGTTTATGTGGAAAAGGCTGTGGCAGCCG